>OZ025274.1:13701357-14111357 GCA_964019165.1 Mastigias papua
TATATATATATATATATATATATATATATATATATATATATATATATATATATATATATATATATATATATATATATATATATATATATATATATATATAATAATAATAAAATACAGTCGGATCTCCAAAATACCGAATACAGTGCTCAATCCCAGGAGAAGAGCATAACTATTTGCAGAATACTGGTCAGAAAAGACACAGCAGCTTAGCCAGTACTAATAGTTTCATGCCTTACGGCAATCCTCAGCCAACTAAAAACCGTTAAAACGAACATTACACAAAAAGAACATAAAAGTTACGTCAGATTTGACTATCAAGCGAATACTTAGTTCTGTGACGGCACTGAGCCATAACTTTACTCCTCTTATTCAGCAATTTGTCCCGATCTTTGAAGTTTATAATTTCATACTTCTCGGCCAGACACAGAGGGCATCTATTCCACTCTGGTTTAAATGAAGGTGCCCTGTGAACAATCCTCCATGAAATCCGCGGTTCTGCGTCCATACTTTTTAAACGCCAATATTCGGATGACAGTGAGGTGCTGTTTTTATAATCTTCGTGGTTGAAAGAGCGTTTATTGTTTGCATAACGTTTTTTAAAAACAGCACCACACTGTCATCCGAATATTGGCGTTTAAAAAGTATGGACGCAGAACCGCGGATTTCATGTAGGATTGTTCACAGGGCACCTTCATTTAAACCAGAGTGGAATAGATGCCCTCTGTGTCTGGCCGAGAAGTATGAAATTATAAACTTCAAAGATCGGGACAAATTGCTGAATAAGAGGAGTGAAGTTATGGCTCAGTGCCGTCACAGAACTAAGTATTCGCTTGATAGTCAAATCTGACGTAACTTTTATGTTCTTTTTGTGTAATGTTCGTTTTAACGGTTTTTAGTTGGCTGAGGATTGCCGTAAGGCATGAAACTATTAGTACTGGCTAAGCTGCTGTGTCTTTTCTGACCAGTATTCTGCAAATATATATATATATATATATATATTTATATATATATATATATATATATATATATATATATATATATATATATATATATATATATATATATATATATATATATATATATATATATATTATATATATATATATATATATATATATATATTATAAATGAACAGGTTGCACATGTAGTCAACAAAAACAAGCAAAAGAAACTTGAACAAAACACGTCTAAACATAGAGGTCACATGTACCTATATTTCATGGTACGTTAGATAACCCGGGTTACTCCAGGATTTGGTTCTCATACAGAAAATATAGAAAGTGGATCGAATGACGATAGCTATAATTTTTTATTAATATATAATTTAAGTGCTGTTTTTCAATATCAAGATCATTGCACACACGAGAAGGGTTATAGTAATAATAATGGGAGCACTTGGTACCATCAGAAAGGAATTTTCTTGAATTTGTAGCTCAACTCGAAACCCATACAGTGTTTCAGTATTTTGAATAAAACAGTGTTATCGCCTCTAAAATTCAAGTAAAGTGACGATCAGTGCAATTAGAAGTTGTAAACTATGCCAAAGTGATAGGATCAGATGAATCAAAATAATTTTCATGTGAAGAATGGGAACAGTTTCCCTGATTTTTCGAAAAATCGCTCTTCTTCTAATACTTCCTTATCGATCATAGCATTCCCTGATTTTCCCTGATTCCCCTGATTTGGTGGCAACCCTGTAATTTTGAAACCTGATAATCAGAATAATATATGTTCTGAGTATACAATCAAATGAAGGCAGCTATGGTTTGTTGGACATGTCGTAAGAAAAGGAGGTTTGGAGAAGCAGGCACTAGAAGGGAAGATAAGTGGTAAAAGACAACGAGGAAGACAGCGATTGAAGCACTTAGAGGATCTGGCGTTGGCTGGTGGATGTAGTGCTGAGAACATTTTGAAGCGGACGGGCGACCGTGCTGGTTTCAGACACATGATAGCCAACGTAAGACCCTGGCATGGCACCCAAAAAGAAGATACAAGTCATACACCTCACTACATTAAACCAAAGTATAATTGGCAAGTGTACAAAGTTACCAGTGACAAGAAAAATGCAAATAAATGATAGCAAACAAACCCTCCAGAAAAAAATGCATCAACCTCAAATGAAATAATAACAACAATAACTGATAAACTAAGTTAACAAAGGCAAGCATAGCCGCCAAATGTTTGAGAGCCCTGTCACGCCTATTTTCTCCCAACCTAATTGACCAATCATCAAGCAGAATGGGCCTAGCGTTAGCATGTGTAGTCAGAACCCTGCATAATGATTGGTCAATTAGGTCGGGAGAAAATAGACTTGACCTGGTTCTCAAACATTTGGCGGCTATGCTGCAAAGGCATTACGTAACGTTTTAGTAAATTGGGGTTGAAACTTGGAAGCCTTCAGAATATTGGTTTGGGAGCTTTGAACCTGAGGTATATTCTATAGAAATGACAGTGTATATAAGCCCATGTATGTAACACCATTGTACGCTGATATGGTATATTAAAGTGTTCCATAGCGCATTTTCACTTAACTACAGCGCAGAAAGAATCCCGGTATCGAGTGGTATCAGCAGTTCCACAAACCCAGATACTTCGCATTATTCACTTCTGCAGGAACTTTATCAAAAGCATATTTAGCCAGTGTTTGTGTTCTTGTGGCTATTTTGAATACAAGTCTTATCACGTCTAAAGTAGCTAATCACGGACAAGAACTGCTTAGAAGACGTTTTAAAATAATGATAAAAACAACAAAGAACAATAGTAATATTGCGTCAACATTTAGTACCATTGTTGTTGATTATTATACACCATTTTGAGAGTTGTATACACCATAATTGAGAACCATTTGACGCAGAGGACTGTTAGAATAACAAGTTGCACCTGCAAAACGGCCGATTTCATTCAATTTCATACAATGGCGATTATACAAGCGAAAGACAAATAAAACACTACTCAAAAGCGAACTATCTAAGTCTTACAACACTATTTTCCTTGTCAAAGAGACACGTTTTGTTGTATCTTTGCGAGTAACTAATAAATTATTCAAGATCAAATGTTGATGTAGAACAAGGGCGTTAAAGAGGTATTTCCAGCTAGCGACGAGGTCAGTCAATAATTGATGAGAATGCAAAAGGTATTATGTTCATCAAGCAAAACACACATAGGACACGGGGAAAATACGCACCTGCTTATGCGTCAAACGTTGTCCTAATTGCTAACAAACCAATAGACCATGGCAAACTACATTTAAAACAACAATCCAATTACACAGTAGATTTCTAGAGCTGATGAATCAAGAAGTAGCTACAGTGTGACCTAGATCAACTCCTGAGGAGTAAATATTGCCAGTACATTGACGATCTCATGTGCAATGTATCTCTAACGAAACGAGCACAATGCATGCTTTCTTCATAAGAAGCCTAACTCAAGGCCTTTTAGTAAAAGCTTCTTAATTTCTGCCCACACTTTAGTTCATACAAGTTTCTCAATTCACTGAAAAAAGTAGTTAAAATGAAAAATACGTAAAAGCACTGTCTTTTGTAGTACCCATAAAGCTTATTGGTTTTTAAGCACATAAAACGTACTGTAGTGGACACTCTCCGTGGAGGAAAGACGTGTTTCCAAAAGTGTGAAAGATGGTACAGGAATTTCTAAAATTTCTTAACGGGCCTCTAGTACCAGGTTTCCTATAAACCGGTTCCTTATAAAAAAGCGTGTAGGCCTCCAACCTAACGAACTGGCTTCTATTAGAACTGAGAAGTAGGCAAATACCTAGAAGAAATTATCAACAACGGCGCACTCTCTGTCATAATGCACGGCTCAGTTTCGATCCGAGTTGACGCTCGGCATTACTTCATGCCTATTGGGGTCATCATACAGTATATATGTTATGCAGTTGAAAGCAGGTCGAAAAGTCTGGGAGCTCAAAGGAGCTGCTTTAACTAGAAACTCAAGCAAATTACTATCACATCAAGCCGTTTTAGATGAGAACAAATAGTACCATCTTTTAGCGATACAGGAAATAAACAGGCAGCATTACTGCTGATGTGCGAAGAACTTATCTGGTCTGATTCTACTAGGGCCCCACTCTATTAGCTTGAACCTCCCAGGCCCCCCTTTAAACAGTCCTGGATACACAGGGAGCCCAATGAGGAAGTAGTGAAGAAAATTAAAATGAGAAGACAGTTCATGAAAAAATTTTATTATTTCGGATTCTAGTGTCGCGCAAGGTGAACAATGGTGCTGTTGCAAGCCGAATGCGCAAAAGAGAGAGAGAAAATAAACGGACCAACATAAAAGTATGATTTATGAATGATTATGCATAGAGTTTCGAGAACGGACAGACAGTGGCTTAAGGATAGAGCCGTGGGTATGTGCACCCTCTCGCGCAAAGATCAGTCCTCCTCATGGATGATCTTGTTGCTCTGGGCTAACATTTGTGATCAAATCGATTTTTCACCTATACAAATCACAAGAATATCCCCGAAGCACCAGCCGCTCAGATTCATTTCACACTTCGAATTGAATTTACACGAAAATACGAGAGGCTTGCTGTTCTAGAATTTTACTGACATAAAACTTATACTCTAAAGCCTTTAAAGTCGATAGCTTAGCATAAAAGACACTGAACAAAATGTAGGCTACTAGATGCGATAGGAGAGTCGAAGATGCGCGCTCAGACAGATGACAGCGGCTTAGGCCAGCTTAGGGCGTTGAATCTGATTACATGACCTAGTTCGAAGTTATACATCATAGAGCCGGGGAAAGGCGTGATTCTAGCTACAAATAAGATTCGATATTCGCTGATCTCCTTATAACAATTTGATCACGTAAATCCTCGTTAATTCAGCAACAAGGCCCCTCCTCCTCATTACAAGTATTCACTACCGCCTTCGCGAGGAACTCTAATGTGAATACAGTAGCAATCCTAGGGTAAATCTGATTCAACTAACTTTCCTCGGTTCACTGTATTTTCACGTATAATACATGAAGATACGAGAACACAATTGGTATGCTCTCGGTTAACTTTGATACAGGACCTTTTGTGATAAGGAGAACCGGTAAGTTAGCAACATTTCAGATCAAGATTAAAATCCAACTTCACATCACAATTGGTCTAAATACTTTAGAATATGCTTTATAAATGATTTTAATAGTTCAACATATTTGCTATATATATAGGAGCGCCGTGGAGGGAATGAGTCTCAATTTGATGTCAAAAATGGAGACGAGGATCATTGCAAGCTCAACACTTTTTAAGCATATAGAACGTAACTATAACGCTTATTCAATAATGACAAAATCGAGCTTATTTGTTCCTCCTTTTAGCGGACTAATATTCAGGTACAGACAGTAGCGTAGAGATGCATTTTTTTACAAGGGCCAAGGTATAACTTTATACCCTTCACAGTTTCCGGATACTTTCAAAAACATCTAGCTTTATTGCAGTATGGTTGATCAATAATCTACAGCAGTAACAATTGGTCGAAGCAGACCAGGGGACCGGGCAGCACTACTGCTGAAGAAAGAACCGTTTTGGCCTGATTCTATAAGGGCCCCATTCTATTAGCTTGAACCTCCCAGGCCCCCCCTTTAAACAGTCATGGGTACACATGGAGGCCAATGAGGAAGTAGTGAAGAAAGATGAAATAAAGAGACAGTTCATGCCTACCTTCAGAGACAGATACACGGTAAATCCTCAAATTAGCCCCCTCGACAAAAGCCTCCCTCCTCGACAAACGCCTCCCTCCTCGACCAACTCCCCATGCTAGAACTTCAAATTTCTAATAAACCCCAGCCCCCCTCGAAGGAGCCCCACCAAAGGTTGATGAAGAACTTGCTATCAACTAATGCTTAAATTTAGACTATTCTTTCAAAATTGTGAGGAATATGAGGTCTGACATTGAGCTCTTTCTAGCTTTATACATCAAATAATTTTAGAAGCCCCCTTACCCTCGAATTACCACACGCCCAAAAAGAGTCGAAACAACTACACCTCCAGGGGGCTAATTCGAGGATTTACGTTGATGGAGCGCTGCATACTGCAATACAAACTGAGTTGGATGTACAAAGGGAGAGATTTATGCAAAAGACAAATATATTTTATTAGATAAAGAAGTGACAGAAAGTAAATTAAGGGATTCTTCAGCTACTAGGGAACACATTCTTGCCACTGGTCATTCTGTATCCCTACCGGATTACTATCAATAAGATATCATCTGTTGATAACCTGCCTTCTTTTTCTGACTATATTGGGACAGCTTGATCTACTAGCAGTATTTTCGTCTTTACTAGGGGCGGGTCACCTATCTGACCCACCGACGTTGCTTGGCGTTAGAGTACGCTCGTTTGATTGTTACATCATGATGTGCAGAAATGCTGCTTCTGTGTTCCTGTTGGTTCTGGTTTTTCGTAGTCATTCACATTTCATGGCGTAATATCTTTCCCTTAACCCTTTTGGCTTTAAATCCCTTTCTCAGAGCTTTCTTTCTGGCTTACAATTACCGAGCAGAGCGACTATGCGGCCCGAGCTCATCATTCTTTCATTTATCTGGCACGCTGCGAAAAAAGTTTGGTAATGCATGACCCTACAAAAGTAAGTACAGCACCTATTTTAAGCAAAATGCCCAATATCACAATATGCTATATTAAACCTTTGCTACGACCAGCAAGAAAATTTTATGAATCACACTCTGTATTTCTCCAAAATTGTATGTACTACCCTCTATTGTTCGAAGCTAGGTTAAATGGTGTAAACCGTTCTTTCGGGCAAGCCATAAATTATTACAAAGGTTATAGTAAGGAAAGATGGTCAAACAGAACAAAATAATATTCAGAATTATAAGAAGCTAGTACCAGCCTGGAAAAAATTTAAGAAACTGTTAAGTACTATGCTTAATGTGAAATCTCCATCTTCAAAAAAGATTCCAATGCTGCGATATTTGTTAAAAAGATTGTAACTATTGATTTTGATCTGCTTGGGCTTTTTGGTGGTGATCAGCGTTTATACAGCAATCTAGAAATGCCCGACTTCCAGACAATAAGGCAATTCTAGATAGCGAAAGTAAGAATTCAATTTAAATACGTGAAAATTAAAGTGCCAATTTTCATGCTAAATTAAGAAACTTTTAGCATTAGGTGGTGTCGATCAAAGTTTCTTATAAAAGCATATATTCAATGCTGATTCCTCACATACTAAACTTACTGGTACTATTGTGAATGAGCTATCAATAGAGCTCAAAGAATTTGTGTCTAAAATGAATTTGTTCCAAGGAATTCGTTGCCTTTATTCATGCCATCAAATATCTGCTTAAATAAGGAATTCTTCAAAATTCGACAATTTGTTACTTTTCAAATGTTATATTAAATAGTACAATATTAAAAATCTCAAATTTCCGTCCATCATATACCTCATATTGTAGCAATACACAAAATGTCATGAGCTCCCACAAAGATAGTTCCCTAATTCAATTGACAAGCAGTCACGCTGACTTTATGCCTTGTCAAATTCTCTGTCAATGTAATTTTGCAGTAATATTAAGTTAATTACTAAATATATTGAACAAAACAAAAAAGTTCCGACTATTAAATACTTGTAATACCAATAATAACAAAAATAATAATTAACTATAATTTATTATTGGTATACAAGCAATAAGAATAATTATTATTTTATAACCATCATTTCATTATAATTTGATTTTTCAAAAATATTATTACTTTCATGCATTTTTATTACCTTAATTAATATTAATGAAGATGCTATTTTACACATAAAATTATAACACATAATATTATAAGATATTATTATTTATATTTATGAATGATGATCAAACTCCTCAGAGGTATCGAGGAAATGACCCGAACATTCACTCTACAAATTGACTAGCTAGGGACAGAAGATCAGGATCAAGAAAAAACTGTAAAAGTCACGTGGCTCGCATTGCTTATAGTCCTCCTATACTAGTACTAGTATATTTTATGTTGTATCATGTTCCTTTAGCCGTCATGTTGCGTGTGCCAATCTTACGTTCATGTGGAGTTCTGTTGTCCGTAGTAAACACCCTTTCCGGGCAATGTGCTCTACCTGTCAATGTATCTGTCATTCGCCATGTACTGTGTTATTATCATGTACTCTGTGCGTAATGATTTAGTTTTAGTCTTTGGGTTGAATAACAAGTGAATACAACAAGAAGTGTTGTTTCTGAGTTTGAAGCCTACATTAGGCCTAGGCTTGAGGCCTAGGCCTAAGATCGCCTCCGGGTATGCCAGAGTGAACCATGTTATAATAAACGTTACAGAATGCTCGAACTGCATGGTTAGCACTGACGTTTATCACGTCATAATACGATCAGTGGTGTATCATTCCTGGCTCTAAATCGTATCCAATCCAATGCAATTTATATTCCCATATTTTGTGAGCCTCAAGCCGCATCTGAACTTATAAGATCTCTAATCTCGTAAAAGGCAAGTCCCTACTACCCAGTCCCACCAGTGGGGTAATACAAAATGATACATTCTTCAATACACAATTGACTAAACAAGGCATGGTCATTGGGGTACTTCTGTCTCTATTATAAAAAGACCCATGAATTCCAGGCCCTTACTTTTCAGAAACACACAAACCACAAAATTGCATGATTTCTGCTTAAATATTCCCCGAAGAAGTCCAGTCAAAACCACAAACAACAATCAAGCAAAATATATATAAAAAGATCTATAATTTATTAAATAAATTATATTATGTACTTTAATATTATAAATATTATCAAACACCATCACATATTAAAATGGAATGCTAAAAATATCTTATCAATGTGTGTACGATTTCTGCTTGTGAAATTAAGCTCTCTTTATTAAACTGTCAAGTCTATCCCTGGCTTGTACATGTGAGAGCGGCAATTATATGCTATCTTACTCAAATGAAGAAATTAAACATATATTTAACAAAATATTGATATTGAGGTGGCATTGGAACTAAATCTTATGTGATATGCATCGAAATTTACTGCCTACATCCAAGTAGCCGTCACACGTGCCACTTTCCACAGTTAACGACGGATAGTAGCTTCAGCCAAAACCCTGAGTCTATGCTAGCTTTGTTGGGGGATCTGAGGTTGCTAAAAAGGCGCCTTTAGCTTTGGACCTTTGGCCTCGCGGTCAGTTGAGTACTTAATGGGTTATGATATATGATTAAGTAGTACTGTCGAAGAAGAGAGCAGAATTAGAATAGAATCAGGAAGAAAAGAAAAACTCGAATGGAGACAAATTGAAGAAGAAGACTTACGAAAAGAAGAATCGAAATCGCTTGAAGAACTAAAATCAATACACAGGTGATAAATTTCCATCCATTATATGAATACGAACTCTGGAACAGATGAACGCTTGATGCAACTCTGGAACAGATGAACACTTGATAAATCAAGACGTAGTTAACTTTCCTATATGCTAGTTAGTTTCGCATCGTAAAGTTCTTATATAGTCTTCCACAGCTTGAAGAGAATCATGTGGTATTGCTAATCAGAACTTATTGAAATTTTCGAGTTAGAATCTTGAGTCTTACTTCGAACCCTTCGATGTGCTTCTAAACTGTCGTATGGGATTTATTGTCATATCAGAAGTGAATCTTACACAGAATTTCTTACAAGCCTTAACTCATAACGGAACTCGTGCAGACACTTCAAATACTGAAGCAGTTAACGAATACTAAAGGTACCCAAGCAAAGCATATATTAAAGGTACCCAAGCAAAGCAAAACTAGAACACAATTTCTTTGACATCAGTTGCTCTGCAGACTTTACTATATATAGCTAGCATGCAGTCTTTAATTGAATTTCACGAGTACGGAATATCGATGGACAAAAGAGTAAAAGCCAATTTCTGCCAAGCTTTGTGCTACTTGCAAGCAACAAGATGACGTATGCAGTTAGGTGGAAGAACAAATAGGAACATTGGAGGTAGGTACGGTAAAACAAAGTCATACGAAGAAAGGCGTTTAGGTTTAGGCACATACCAGTTCTAACTTGGAAGTCATTAAATGAGGACTAAAAAGAAAATAAGAAATAGTATCATATCGAGATTGACAACTTAGCAAGCCTGATTGCAAGAATACAGAAAAGAGAATAGACAAGAGGCCTGAAGCGTAAAGGATGCTAATTGAAGTAGAGTTGGTACTGTACTGACCTAAAGGTCCAAATAGAACGTGCCGAGTAGAGCTGGTACTAACTTAAAGGTCCAACTTAAAACTTGTTGCTGGCGATGCATAGCAGTTCCAACACTAACCTCTAGAACAAGACATTTGGAGCATATGGCAAGATGACGTCATCTATCTGATTCACATATCTTGCGACACATGTGGAGGGCTCTCCGCGACATAAAGTCCCTCATAATAAGTGACAAAACGTGCCTCGTACCATGTGAAAACATGGACTTTACTCTAAGCTCCTGGGTGTTGGATTCGATCAGGTAAAGTGAATCTAATGGCGAATGCTGTGTATTGAACTACAGTCCACTAGTATATACGAACAAAATAGCATCGTCTGAATGTAGTCTTTGAATTTATATCAGCTGCAATGGCACCTCCTTTAGGCCAATTGATGCAGGTATTAGAGGGCTGGACAGCACATGTTGTAAATGATTCAAAACAACGCACTTTCTTCGGCCAGTTGATGCTGGTATGTGAGGGCTGGAAGGTACATGTCCCAGGCGTTTCACAAATGTCTCTATAACACGAGCTGGACATTGATGACATGATCAATCAAATCAATCAAACATAAAATCGTTGTCACAGCTGCTCGCCAAGTTGACAGGCATGCTAAAAAAGAGACAAGAGCCTTTGCGTAATCCGAAACTTGCTTGCACCCAAGTCTGCCTATCAACTGGTGGGCTCAAAGATACCATAGAGGTAACAAATGTGAAGAGGTAATACATAAGCCTGGTTACAGATCATTCTCGAATGCGAAAAACTGCGAGGAAACTTCTGCTCAGCAAACAAGCAACTCTACTGACTATCTGACTATAGATTACTGTTGAGCTCTAAAGGGTTCTCAAAAAAAGACTCGGCAATGGCAACGTCTTTATCTCATTTCAAAACAACTACAACTAACTAGAATAGTATAACGACGTTTGTTAAAAAGTCCGCTGTTGGCTGCAGTTCAATATATATATATATATATATATATATATATATATATATATATATATATATATATATATATATATATATATATATATATATATATATATATATATATATATATATATATATATATATATATGGGTTGCCGCTACGTCAATCACAACATTACAGTAACTAGTACTATGCAAACAAAAGATGACAATGGAAATAGCAACATGTTGGTAATGGTTTGCACCTTTCGACATATGACATTATACCATACAATACCACGTGTAACTAAAATTGTTGAGGGAATCAGGACTCTCACTATCGTAAAAAACATCTGTCACTACATCTACGATTTGGAAGAACCTATAATGTACCGGAGAGATTCTACACAAATGCCCATTGATGTAAACTACAGGAGCAAAAAATGCTGAAAGTTTGACATTGCACAAAGTTATCTTCCAGCTGCATTCGAAAACACATGACTGGTATGCAAAATTGCGCAAAAACATTTTTCCAAAAGTGTCATAAAACAATAAAATTCCCCTGATATGTCACTTCAAAGGTGCAATGTAATACAACGATATTGCAATGGTCTATGCTTCAGAAGCACAATCAAACTTTACCCAGTTTGAATTCCAGTTATAAATGCTTTACAATAACGCAATAAACACATATTCTGAAATACGACAGCTTTGGTAGCAGACAAATATACAGCAATGAGAACGCAGCTCTGACGAGAAAGCAACACAGGTCGTATAATCAGTGGGCAAAGAATAGGCAATTTCAAGGATAGAGGGCCTAAGGGCAGTAAACTAACATTATTCCTCTTCGTATTTTCTGCTAGCTGTAGTTGAATACTAGGTCAATAAATGGTGAAGACAGTTCTGTAAAACAGCTGTATCTCTAGTAAACTCTCCACCTGTATGTAGGTAGTATCATCATAGGACTTGGTACTGGTAGGATACTTGCAAATCATTTACGATTCCTGAATTAAATGGCCTACTTTGCAAACATATGTTGTAAACAAAATCTTATGACAGACAAAGGTAGTATACGAAAAGTAATCGAAAATCCTATCTTACTTGCTGTCCTCCAAACATTCTCCTCTTGTGCTGTTCCTGCTCGGTAGTTCATTGTCTGCAGCTTTCTAAAATAATATGATGTTATATTCATATGGTACGAAATAACCTGTCTGGTAGGTTGAATATTTAAAGTACAGCGAAAGTGTAATGGAATGTACTTCTACTTTACACCAGAGTGCACACAATTCGAATCTCACTCCGATACACTTTCAAAGCAGCGTATTAACTCTTTCGGAGTTAACTACCCTAGGACCCCCCCCCCCCCCCCGTTTATTTGGCACTTGAGAGTAGTGGCAACATTCGAGAGATAAAGGTAACAGAATACATCACCATCATCATCACCATCATCATCACCATCATCATCACCATCATCATCACCATCATCATCACCATCATCATCACCATCATCATCACCTATTCTAGGCCCATTTTGTATGATGATAGGCCAATTAGGTTGGGAGAAATTATTTGGCGGGTATACTGCACATGACATACATCAAAGTATAACAGCTTTTAGATAGCACCGAGATTTATTTCTCTAGCTTTTAAGTAAAGTTGGTAGTTTTTAACTTCTACCACGCCAATCGTGTAGCTCGAAAGGAAGACAACACCCCATTTCAATCAAGAACTTGGATCTGCAAAAGTGTCCTATTTCTGGTTCTGTTAATAGGCACTTCCCAACGTGTGGACCAGGCATGGAACTGATTTCTACTTTTGCTGCTCAACAAAAGCCAACTTACCGTACACATAACATGAGAGCATAGCAACCAAACATTTGTGACCCCTGGTCAGGTCTGTTTTCTCCCAAACTAACTGACCCATCGGCATGCAAAATGGGCCTACGTTTAGTTGTGAGACGCATGTGTGGTAAGAATCCTGTATGATGATTGGTCAATTAGGTTAGGAGAAAATACATCTGATCAGACTCTAAAACATTTGATGGTTATGCTTAACAAGAGAAGACACGAATACCAAGTAGGAATAAGCAAGTGGTGTACCAACCTCATCATTGTTATTTCCAGAGTTTCTAAGGAACAGAGAGTCACGAGGAATATATGGGACAACGGCCAAATTTGCGCTTTCAGCTCTCCTGAAGAAAATCATAGTACTACAAATATCTGAATATCCGAATATTTCTTCAACAAACTGGGTTTCCGAAGCAGACTCAGTACAACATTTGTATTACTAAACGATTACAGGGTCCAGCAGGGAGCTAATGGGAATTTTACTTGAGATTTTTCCATTTGCTGACGGAGTTAGTATTGTTATATAAAGTAATGGATAAACTAAAAATAAATATAGACCATGTATACGAATGCTATGCTATAATTTGTACTAGTTAATATTGATAGTATAAAACCCAGGGTGCCTAATAGAAGGGGGTTTGAATAAATGGGGGGTGTAGTGTTCATGATAAGCAATGAACTTGAGACCGATGACATATTATTTTATGTTATACACTCGTACCCAGTACATTTAGAAGACATGTTATAGATTCGGATAGAGATTACGAAGTGATTATCCATGATATATGCGTAAATGGTGTATTTGTTCTTTATGCGTGTACTAACGGCAAAATACGGATTTTACAGAAATACAAAAGGGAGGTTAGAAAATGACCAAAAATGTAATAGCAGGGTGGTGTGGACAAAAATTTCAAAAAAATGAGTCACTGAATGGAACAATACTAAACAATACAACATGTGTGATCAGAGTGATTTTCTTAATGATAGTTTATACTTGCACGTCACAGTACCTCCTCTAAAACTTGTCTTGGGTGAGAAGTTACTTAAAAATTAATAGGCGGGAAGATTGGCATGAAAATGTTCTGGGTGGAAAAGTTTTAAAAAGGGCTGCCATAAAAAAAAGAACGGAATACTCATGACCCCAAAGGTGTTGCCATCCTCACCCAGCTAAGTGTAGGTCTTAGCAACTTAAATTCTCAACAATTTAATCATAATTTTCAAGACACAGCTGATCCTCTGTGTCCAATCAATGATGGAATTAAGGACACTGAACACTTTTTGCTACACTAACATGCACATGATGTTTAAAGGCGCGATCTCCTTGGCACGTCTAACCAATCATTCCAAATACAAAACATCACACACCAGCCAAACCAAACTTTTGTGCAAATAATACTGTATGGTAATGAAAAATGCACTCAAAAGCAAAATAGGAAAATTTTGGAATCAACTCTGAAATTCATTCATACATCTCAGCTCTGCTTGTAACTCTAGCGTAATATAACTATGGGCAAAGCAATCTTATCTCTCGTCCTCTACTATTCTTCATTTACTTATAAATTAATGTGTTGCAAATGTACCTATGTTGCTAAGGGCTGTACCTGAATTTGGCAACATTCAATGATCGATTTCACAGTTACACTATTTAATCTGTTGACGCAAACTGGTTCCTAATATAGGAGGGATACCACTGGTATTATGGTATAGCCTTTAGTATTTGCATTGCTAAATATAAAAAGGGCAATCATGGTAGCCATGCCTATCATGCTCCCAATGGTATCGTCAATGTAAATATGTTCTGGTAAATTGCACTTTTTTAGATTGCGCAAAAAACTTTCGAAAAATCAATTAACGCGGGGGAGGTTCATTGGGCACCCAAGAGTAGGAGGGTAGATTCACATAATAAACTCACTTGTGATCAAACAAGGAAAATGGGGGCGCGATTATCTTTATACAAGCAATAGTGAATCAGCTTCAAAGTTATTCTCGTTCATAAAAGGACATAACTAGCTCTATAAATGTGGAACAGAGAGATTTATAGGTAAGAAATATTAAAGGACGAGTTTAGGAACACAGAGTTGATTATCAAGTTATAGCTCGTGTGTTATCTTATTTTATTGTTTTTTTTACTGCATTTAATGATGGCCTTCTGCTTTTATATTCTCGTATGACCTCTGGTTTGCAATAGCATTTAGTATATAGAAGTATCTGTTTACTTCCAGTTGGCTCGAACTGATGATGAACGCAAAGTTCGAAATATATTTTACCATACCTTTTGTCAAAGATATATTGCAGTTTTCATGTTTTTATACAAATATTCCAGGTGAGAGGTATACCACGATTTAGATTCAAAGCAGCTATGGCAACTAGCTCCTTAGTATCAATCTCAAAGCTGCAATACTTACTTCATCTCGGCAACAACACTTCCTGGAACAATTGTTGTCAGCTTCTTGAGGTAGTCTTTCAAATCCACATGAAGTTCAAAAACAGGATCGATACTAAGGAAAAGAAAATTATCTTCTATTTACAATAATATAATAAATCTGACGATAATAAAAATACCGTACTTTCTCCAACTAGCCCACTGAGGGTATATTTTGATACTTTCTATATGGGACTTATTCGAGGAGAGAACTTATTCGGGGGGGGGGGTAAAATCATTTGACATATGCCGCATACAAAATTTACTGTCAAAACTCCTTTTCTCCATCACATTAAAAGAACTGTCTGAATTTAAGAACCAGTCTATATTAAAGTCTTTATCATCATCTGTGGTGGGTACTTATTCGAGAGGGGGGTTTATTAAAATTTTCTGAAATTCTAGCCTGGGTGCTTGTTCAAGGGGACTTTCTCGATGGGTGTGTAACAATTAGAGGATTTACGATATTCTGCTTATTTCTTTATTTAGTTTTTAAATATTTGTAATTCGTCACGTGGGATATTGGATTTATCAAGTTTCATATGCAGTACCTTTAGGTGGGCATTCACTAGATACAAAGTCGATAAGGAAGGCAAGACTTGAATCCTAATATCAGCTTACCATTGTACAGAGCGGATCTGGGCTATGATTCTTTCAATGTTTTCAATTACAGCCTTAAATACTTTATTGCTAGTACCTATACAAACAACGCATCGAACATTTGATTCCATCCGAAACACAGCTGTTTCTTGTGCAGACTAGTGGTATTTAACACTATAGCTAGCTTTTCACAATGCAAGCCGTAGGGGATGCCTCTGTTTACCGACTAGGAGGAGTTCTACCCAATCAACAACCACAGAGAAAGAGAGGGATGTAACAGCAAAATGTGGATAGGCAAGTAGGCCACTGAAATTAGTAGCGGCGTGTAGCAGTCGTGACATGAGAACCAGCAATAAGAAGTGGGCTTCCGGGGATGCAGTCCCGGGAAGAGTTATATAATCATACCCTTTAGATAACAAGGAAACACACTTTTAGAATATAAGTATACTTTCATTCTAAACAGAAAAGATCGCTACCATTGATGTATATGAAACATTTTAAAAGCTTTTATAACTCTTTTAGACGACTCTAAGTTATTACATTTTCGGAAAAGTGGGGCACATGATCACCCCCATCCACACACCCCCTTGGCACTGGTATTGATTAAGACGATTACTGCGCGGTATCTGAATATATAGATTAGACGTGAGAAAGATGCCATCTTACAAAGAGATTCACGTCGTATTTTCATTCAAATCAGGCGAATGAAATGTGGAAATGCTCCCATTCTTTGATGTCAAAATCATGAATTATTTACAACAACACGGCTCCTAGGGCATGGAGTTCAATAGAAGCGGGCTCTATTTCTCATTACAGCTATAAATATTCCCAAGAACAGTTTACAACTATCGAAGGCGTTTACTATCTTCAAGAGCAGACTTAGTTGCGCGGAAACTGAAATACACGAAACAAGCTCCATAGTCAACATGGATGTAAAATCGGGCTTCTAAAGAAGAATGAACCTTGATAATACGAATAAAGTGTAAAAATAATGGAAATCGAAGAATTCCCGGTTAATATCCTTGGAAAATAAATCTTCAGTACGGAAAAGGTGAATACGACTTTACCAAAAGCTGGTGAGGATAAAATAAACGGCTAGTAAGAGGAGTATGTTGTTACCAATAGGAACAATCCTGGTCTTCCTCTCGCTATAGAGAATATTTTAAAAAAACATCCCAGCTGAAATCATAAAATTATCTAGGCAAAGGCCATAATGTGACAATGGGAGTAAATCTTAGCATGAGTCGAACAACATACCATCCATCTTCGATATCCTCCTCCTCAATGTCTGAATCATCCTCAAAATCACTGTCATTATTGCTGAAAGATAGTGAAACATAACGTTAATTATAATGGCACCTCCCAGTGGACAATCACCTTAGATTGAAATGTTTTCAATATATGAAGAAAGTAATGTAAACTCATAACTCGCCATTGAAAAAGCAGAAATAATTGTGCATTTATTTCAATCTTTTGCTTACAAAAACACTCGGGCTGGTTTGTTCTAACGATACACTATGGCTTGGCAGCTGTGCACCTTTAACTCAGTCTGTTAGCATTAAATAATAGTTGTTTAAGGAAAAAAGAATATTGCACTTTCAAGAGGAATCTGCAAAAGCCAAAAATGACGGGAATATAGCAAATTCAAATACTAATTCCACCTTCAAACTTACAGATATCTTACAGCTCGGTCTAAGCGTGACTTAAAGCATTACCATTTGCTACCTGTCGAGACCCCTTTTTAATGCTAAAACTATACAGCAAAAACACAGTAGACTGACAGGAATGCTTTCTAGTTTAAAGGCAATGTCGGCTAATGAACTTGTATCTACATACTTTGATTCAACATCTGTCAAAAATATCAAAAAAAGAAAGGCCTCAAAAATCCCTTAGATATTGTCATGGGCATCACAATGGGGGTAACGGGCGCGCGGTACCCACAAGGCATCAGATGTTGCAGGAAACTTTGTAAAATAAAAGCTTTTGTTGGCAAACCAGAAATATTGTCATGTGTCAGTTTAGAAAAAAATCATACCTCTTTTAGCGACTACATATGATCAAACATCTTTCTTCAACATATAAACTGATAGTGAAAATTACAAAGACGTCGAAAGAAGTGAAAATTTTTGCTACTATTTTCTAGTAAATGGTCAATAAGTGACGAAACCCCTTCTCTGTAAAATAAAACCCTACACCGACCCAGAAATATTATAAATGAAAAGTGAAAGTGCGAGAAAATAACTGACCCGAGCGGGATTCGAACTTGCGACCTGTAAACTAAGTAAACTAACTGCCAAGCAAGTATCCTAGCCACATTTTTTTTAATGTGAACGTTATTATAGCTATACTATCTATCTTATCTATTTTCTCTTTCATGACTTCAGTGCGAACTGTTTCCAGAACATTCGAGTTTGTGTAACACTGCACTATCAACCTATCAACTTTACTAGGTCTCAAAAGTCCAGCTCTGAACTTTCCTCCTTTTTCAGCGAGTACTGCAATCTTTTAAACCACTGTCTTATACAAAAAAGCGTGAAATGAATACAAGCCAAACCAAAATGTGATTTTTTACTAGATTCAGTGGATAAAAACAAATGAATGAAATCTAATGATTACATATTCTTTGTTGGTCTTCTTATATGTTCATTCTCTAGGCTAAGTCCTTGCATACAAGCTGCCATTTTCTCCTCTGTTATGTGCTGCTTTCTACTTGGAGACATGTTGCTAAAACATATATATACAAAATGAGCACCTTTATCTATTCATAAAGTATCATAAACTAAAGATAAACATAAAACGATAATGAGCAATTGTCACACGAAGAAATTGCCACCAGACATTATTGCTCTGCTCAATCACACCCTTTCCAAGTCACACTATCTAATCCACGAACTCTTTCCCACAAATCTTCTTTCATTCCAAGAACCTGTCAACTTTGGAACACCTTACCTTCCACTTCTTTTCCTGAATCCTACAACTTATCTTACTTCAAATCTAACATCAACAAACTGGATCTCATCTCCCTATCTAATTAACTTCTCTTTTTCTTTCTTCCTTTGTCAAAGCTGTGCTATAGGCTCTATTGGCCTTTCCCTGACATTACTTACTAAAAAAAAACTATAGCTTACTAGTTCTACCGTTTCTTTTGTTAAAACCGGAGTCTAGAATTCTTAGGTAGAGAGAGACGACAAAGCACAGTATCTGTCTTTTGCTAGATCTCGACCAAATTCCCACAATGCATACATCCAGTATTAACTGAGCAGCAACAGCACATTTAAGCAACTGCACATTTGACAATTATAACACTTATATCAATTTCTGAGCAAACTTTTGGGCATCTTTTCAGCTGCTTCATCGAAAGAAACTTGTCCCTCAAATCAGCAGTCAATGTGCTAAAAGAATTTTCAATCATTGGATTGGATATAGAATGCTCTTGAAGTTTCCTTAAACACTGAAGCCTTTTTATAATTTTCGTTTGGGCCAAAACAATTTTTTGCACTGGGGGGGGGGGGAGTGAAAAGACCATGTAAATATGTCTATGATAGGATTTGCCAGGGTGAGGACCAAAAGCTGACGTTTTCCTTCTGAGAACCAGTACCTGGATCAAAAATCTCTGCAAATATCTAAGTATGTAGACCTATAAAATTCCCATATTTATTGCTTATCTTTCAAGTCAAGAGAGTCAAGGGTTGGTTCTCTTAAGTTAGCTTGAGTTACATCACTAGAGTTCCATATCAGTTTCAACAGTTCTAGCCTCTTCTGTGAAACCTTCTGTATAAATTGTGTGTAATATAGTACAACAAACAATTTCTGTGAATTACATTCCCAGGTTCCAATATTTTCCCCCTCTAGTGAGGGTCATCACTGGCACCTCTGAGAACTCAATACAAAAGCCTACCAGATCTTAGAAGGAAAAGCCTACACTTTGAAGTGTACATGGGGGTGATTTTACCAGTTTATCCAACTGCCCAAAGAAAATAAAAACCAAAAGAAGCAAACATTGGAAATAAAGTGGTAATAGTAAAAATGTATAATTTGTGGTAATGGCTTTATTGAATTTCACCCATACAGAAACTGAAGAACAACAAGCAGGGCATGCATAATCATAAATTAAACACCAAACTAACCTGTTAGTTACTTCCATCTTCCTTTTCAGCACCCGGTTTGCATTCATCTGTAGTCTGAAATGAACAGATGTACAAATATTCATCATATCAACTACCAACAGTCTCTGTCATCTCTTTCAGGCCACTGTGCACACAGGAGTAGGAGACTGGAGGCAAAGAGCTACACCCCTCAAAAGGTGGTAAAGTTTTCTTTTTGAAAGAGACCCTAGATCTAGCTAAAATAGCCCCAACTCAAAACAGCTCAACAACAATTGACATGGGAAATGGCTGTTCATTTACTTTTTGAATGACACCAATGTGTATTTGTATAGATTTATACATGTATTTGCATGCCAGTATGCAGCCATCTACATTTCAAGTCTTTTTATGCATATTAATGTTTACAATATACTGTTGGTTTGATTCCTCAATTCAGTACCTTTGTTGGAACTCTAAAGGTGTCTTACAAGCTGCTATACAGAATATAATGTGTACAGAACATATTTCATATAATTTACACAGAAAAGGGGTTATTCTCCATGCAATGGTGGGTAGACATAACTTTACTGTTTAGTACATCCAAATATTTTATTTCTAATACTCTCTTGCACCACTTTTAGATTTCTACCATACACATCAGTTCAATTACTAATAATCTGTACTGTACAACAACAGTGGGTTAAATAGGGGTTAAATAGGGATATCCCTAACACCACACTATTGGCTGCCAAGGACCATGAGAAATTAAGCATTTGAATACTATTCTTCTAAATTGAGTTGCATGTGAATAGAATTGAATTTTACTCTTTACTGTGTAACAAAATCTTCCAATATCTGCAATTCCAAAACCATAAGACTTTAAAATCAGCAAGAAAGCTCTTGAAATTGAGGTCCCTGTCCACAAGGCTCATAAGGTGGTTTGAAATTACCACTTTTTAATATGTGTGACAAAATCAAGGGAAGCATTTTGAAGGGCATATCTGGATATAGTGAATGCTCAGTAGGCCTAAATCAAATTACATTTATTCATATAGCATGTCATGCTAACCCTGGGCAATTACAGCATTATACATAGGGATGTGCATGCCTATGTTTTCATGTTTGGAGTTCTGCATGAAAGCCACTGTTGATCTGTGGGTATGTGCTCTCTACACAGCTAATTATAAGTAAAAACATTCTAACAGAAGTCATAGAGCAAGTAGAAATAGCATAGATCAATCTACACAAAATCAAACTGCATCTGCCTAGAATTTGTAACTCATTAAGACCATGATTCATTAACATCATCAGGTTTCAGTAAGTTTTCTATGCTTAAACTATCAGAACCTAGAGTTTTTGGTTCTGGTCAATTGTATACTAAAAGGTGCTTGAAACATCTTCAATTTCATGCTTAAGCACCTAAACAAAGCATTGCCAACCAGAAAAACAATTAAAAATGGTTTTTCTGACACTCTTTGCAATTCTTTCTGCTGTATTCCAGAAACAATTCAACATGTTGTCTGGGGTTGCATTTCATACCATGTAGATGGTAGGCAAACCTGACATTTCAACTCTATGCTTCTCTTTCCTTCTTTGTAATATTGCCTACTATATGCCAATCTCCCCTGTTCTCATCTCCTCTGTTGGTCACTGTTGACTCCCTTAGGCCAGATCTTGTTTTAAGTTCTCCTGATAATACTCTCTATCTCCTAGTGCTTATTGTAGGATTTAAACCCAATATAGAAAGTAATAGCAGTAATAAAGCATTGCATGCAAGGCACTTGTATGATCTTGGATCCCATTATCATAGCCATAGTGTGGGCCCATCCTATAAAAACCTCATGAAGGAATGTGGAATTTTCTAGAATTTCAGAAATATCCACATGCTTCTCTTTGTGTGTCTATCTACAGAAGTTTTCTTGCTTTTCTTCAGTTATGTTCCTTTTCAATCAACACTTTAAATAGACAAAAAGCCTGCAATAATAGACTATCTACTGTAGATACTATTGTAAAATCAAAATTTCCAAAAGCTTACTGTGGGGTCTGAAGCAGTGAGAGTTGCAAAGACTGTGTAATATGTATGGAAATGATTTACTCTCATACAGTTTACAGTAGTTTAATAATTGTCTAACATTCACATCCAAAATAAACAATCAAAAGTGAAATGATAAGTGCAAGTTCAAAGAAGAATCACCCCAACATAACCACATAATATGTTACTACGTACTGCAAGTAATACCGGACAGGAACTCTATTAAAAGTAATAATGGGGGGAAGGACTTTAGGCCTATAGCAAATCCCTCAAAAAAGGAGCAAGAACAAGAATAAGTAGGGAGGGAGCTGAAGAGATCAAATTTGTTGATATCATATGTAGTTGCTAACAATTTGCAATCTGGCCTATCATGAAAAAGATCTTACTACCTGTTAACTGCACTGCTAGTACAGATTCCTACATATTCAATGCCTGGATATGTGTGCAGAGTATTATTCCACTTCTTTTGGTAATCATGGTCTTCGAGCTGTTCCTGAGAAAGCGCATGGACAGGATTCGAATCTTCCGTAGGTCTCATTCGTACTCCAGAAATACCAATATGTGATGTCGTGGGAAACACACCCCGTATAAGTTCTTCTTCTGCGCTGTCTCTAACCACCATTGAAAGGTCCGAACTTCTGTCCAAGCCAGTACTCCTACTATGACCAAAAGGCGAACTTATGCTATCTTCATCCATTGCCCGTGTCAAAATGAAATAGGCCCGCCTGAGGCTCCTTACAAATGATTGAGAAAAACTATCCACAAAGACAGATGGTCAGCATTGAAAAATAAAATCTCTCTTAGGGAGTGAATGCCATTGCCTGTAAAACAATATAAGCTAAAGGTACGGAATCGTCACCATAAAAACAGTACTTGTATAATCGTGACTATGAAAAAGGAACCTCTCTTGGTGGGTGCCATATTGTTTGGATTTTTCAACCTCGTTACCGGCGCACGTAACTTGGCAATGAGATTAGTTAGAGGCTTCTGCGAAGGACAAGGGTAAAGCCATAGAAATACTAGGACTGATCAGTGGGGTAAAGGCAGGGAGCAAAAGGACAACTCTTTTGCAAAATCTGCACCAAAGGTCTCATTTTCAAGCAAACCCAACATGTCCTTTATTGAATTTGTATAGATTTCCCGTAATGATCTATGTATTTCAGTGATAAATATGTGCAGTGCCTCTGTTTAGCAAAGTAATGTAATATAAAACCAGTTCCGTAGCCTGGGGACCACCTGGGGGGCAAAGCCTCTTCTGGGATTCTTACAAGTGGCTTAGTGCCACACTTAGAAATAGAGCATTTCTCAGAACTTAACCCAAACCATGTAGCTGAGTGCCTTTTGACCATCACTGAGGGCTATCAGGCCTCCCAGCTGATTGATACTCACAAAGCTCAGATTAACTGTACCCCCTAAAAATTTCTTATTAAAACGTACAACGTCAAACAATGCATGCAGGCTTTTAGTTTATAACTAAAATGTTGAATTAGTTCTTGACGTTCTGTTTTGATAATGAAAAGAGCTGCACAAAAGGACACATTTCACCCACTTTACTCCAGTAGACTGAGGATAGGTGGGTGATTGCCCACATTGCACCCGTGCTGCAGGTGTTCTTCAGATTATTATCAAAGAAGCTATTTTCACACAGCAAAATATAATAGCTTGACGCTCTAAACCAAGTTTGAATAATTTAATATTGTCAGAATATAAATTTTTACAAACGTACTTCGCAGATTCTAGCAAACCCAAAGCAAACCTGTTCAGTTTGCAATCACCCTGGCTCATCAAAAACTCTCAAATGTAAACGAAAACAGTTATAGGCAGGGGCATTGTCATCCACCACAGATTGGAACATGTACGCTAAAGGCCTATACCCTTACCTTACAAGACAACGCCCCCCCCCCCAACCCCACCCACCTCAGCTACCAACGGAGCTGATTAAACATGACGACAGTAAAGAACAAGCCAATTTTACTATGTTACTTTATTTTCATGTCTTCTTCAAATTTCAACTAAATTTAACTACAATTCAACAAGCTAGCACATAAATCCTATTTAACACTGATAGTTTATAGAGTCTTCAAACGATATAGAGTAAAATAAACGCAATTAATGTCGGACAAATTTTAACTCTTGGCCAGCACTAAGAATGGATTTTAATTAGATTTCTCATTAAAGTGTCTCTACTGTCTTCTGCTTGCAGGGGCGAAAATACCGGGGGGGTGTGGTGGGTGTGACACCCCCAACAGATAAAACTAGACAATTTGCAGGGCAATTGAATCCTTTCGCAGGGCATAAATGTTGTTAAAACGTGGTCGCAGGTTAAGACGCGCCGCATATCACGCAAATAAGAGACAGTATTAAAATTTGACATTTATCAATGCTGTTGTTTCACTTATGTTTTGTTATATACCTCATTTTTCGCAGGGCAATTTCCAGTTTCGCAGGGCAAAAGTCTCTGACACCCCCCAAAGTAAGTATGCTATTTACCCCCCTGTCTGCTTGAGTCACTTGCCCTAATGGATCATTGATGTGTACCATTGGCGATCTTTAAAATCAGCTACCAGGGGGCTCACACTATGGAAAATTACGTGCGGTACTAGTAATGCAAATAAGATCAACTCACAGCTGCAGTTTAGCTTTTACAAAATAAGCATCCAAGGTACTCCTGAAGCATGAAGCTCAAAGACCCTAGTTTGCAAAACCCCTTGGTAATACCTAGCATAGTAAGGAGTTTTTGTCAAAATCGTGATGCTAAAACAATGCATCACTGTGCAAAACACGTGCCAGAAGTAAGAAAACATATTTCACATTTCATTTTTCATTTTGTATAATAATATTTAGACACGTAAAAAGTTTCAGTACATTCTACAAATACTGCTTTCCAAACTGACGTGTTACATAGGAAAAGTAATGGATATAATAAAATTTAATAAAGTAGTTCTAATTTAATCTTTTTAGCCGTTTGAAGGCACCGAGGGAGGGTGGCACAATGTTTTCCCTACTCAAATTGTTTCAAAGTCTAACCCCTTGATACAATAACGACCTTTGACCAGTGTTAGCTTCTACAAGTGGCAATTTTAGACTGGTTTCAGTTGAACGCAGTTTTCTGAACATCCGTTGCCTTCTGAACATCCTGTGCACAGATCTTGAAAATATTCGGGCGGAAGCTCATTCAAATATCTATACGTCAGTGTTGCTGTTTCTTTTTGAATAAGGTTAGAAATCGTAGGCCAGCCTAAACTCTGGATAAGTGGCGCAGCTAAAGCATCATATGTACTATTCATGGTTATTCTTACTGCTCTATTTGGTACCTGTCGAAAGCTGTCAATTTTGCGCTTACTGCAATTACCGCATACGGAACAACAATAACTCAAATGGGGCTGAACCAAGCCTCGGTACATTTTTGCAAGGACTTCTGAGGAAAGATATTTCGTTGAATATTTGATCAGTTTATGAGCACGAGTGCCTCACATTTGGTCATCCCATTTGAGGTTATTGTCAACTTGAACACCAAGATAGTTAAAACTACTAACGATCTCACTATTATAATTATCTATTTCAAACGTTGGTAGCGCACCAGGCTGGCTTTGGATCCTATGAATACTTGGGCCGAACTTAGAATAAAAGATAGGGTTTCAATGACATTTAATGAAAGCTTGTTAGCATGCAACCAGTCCTGTAAATTCGAAAGATCACAATTTTAAGTCATGTTGAAGATCAGCAAGATTCTTAGAAGAGTACGATATTATAGAGTCATCTACATACATACTGGCATTTGCCTTTTCCAGCGAAAAAGGGAAATCAGCTATGCAAATAAGAAACAAAAGTGGGCCAAGACACGAACCTTGTGGGAAACCAAAATTTACGTCACGTATACTAGATGAAACACCGTTTAGCCTGGAAAATTGCTTACGGTTGTTAAGACAAGAGGCGGACCAGTCGTGGTCAATAGCATTTACACCATACTTTTCAAGTTTTTGCAACAAAAAGTTGTGGTCCACTGTATAAAAAGCTTTCTTTAGATTAATAAAAATTGAAACTGTGGATTCTCCTTTTTCGATGGAAAGGCATCAGGCAGTGGGGCATTGGTGCTATTCATAAGGCGGGAAACAATGGAATGTAAGGATCAAAAGCCAGACTGATGCCGGTATATAACCTTAATGACGTTTAAGTAATCACAAAATTGATTATACAGAGATTTCTCAAAACGGCGCGAGAAAAATGACAAGACAGAGATAGGCCTATAGGGTCTTTCCATGTGAATCCAGCCTGTAGAGCACTATATAGTTAGATCTGTTATTTCTCTGTCCACTCTTAAAGATAGGGGCAATACGAGCTATTTTCCAACCACCTGGAACTTCCCTGAAAATAGCGATAAATTGAACAAATCACAAAAAGAATCCGCCAATAATGGGCAAAGCTATGTTAAAGAAGGAGTTTGCAATTCCATTACTATCAGATCTACCGGAAGTTTTCATTTTATGTACTAAAGCAGTTGATTTATCCGATAAGAGAGGATTAGGTTTGTCAGGAATATTTTACTTAGTTTATCCCCAACAGTGCAAAAGAACTCATTCGTGAACGATGCGGTCTTAGCTGAATCCAAAATGCTCCCACCATCAACCTTTCGAGAAGCCATAAATGTTGTGCACGATTTCTTATTAATAACTCCATAGATAGTTTCCGATGTTTTCTTCGGGTCACCTTGAAACTGGGTGATTTTCTTAGAGAAATATTCACGTTTTAATCGCTTGTTCAAGTTGTTGGCTGTTTCGAATTTGTTTGTAATGATCACCGAGACAAGTCTTTTAACAGCACAGAGTCAGCGATGTTGATTTGATTTCTAGTTGCAATATGATCAATTAAAGTAGATGTTTCAATACTGACCCTAGTAGGCTCTTCTATAACCTAAAATAGCTACAAATTGCCCTTATGATGCGCCTTCGCAGCCACTGGTAGAAAAACTAGGATGACAATCTATAGGGGAACTTATTAATATTGAAACTGCCATGATGGTGTATCGGTCAATGAATAATGAAGCACCCAGCTACCTTACGAGTTTGTTCGAAAGGTTGTCTCAAAGTACTGTTATGGAGCTTCGAAATACTAAGACTGATCTTAAATTGCTTCTTTTAAACACTTCCAGAGGTCAGAAATGCTTCTCTTATAGAGTAGCACGACTCTGGAACAATATAAGTGCTGATGCAAAACATGCGCAAACTAAATTTCAGTTCAAAAATGCATACAATATCAGCAAGGAATCCTTTGCTAACTCCATTACTTTTTAATAACTTTTTGATTTTCTATTGTATTAATGTATATAGTTCTTATTGTAATCTCTTTTTTATACGACTGTAATTAGATAATTTAGTTTCTTTATATATATATATATATATATATATATATATATATATATATATATATATATATATATATATATATATATATATATATATATATATATATATATATATATATATATATATATATATATTTGCAGGGCAGTATAAAAATCAGTTCTAGCTGCATACTTTACCCTGCTTAAAGAATTTAAAATGAAATCAATGAAAATGAAATGACAAGTTTTTCGAAACCTGTCTTTGACATCTTATACTGAAGATATACAAACTCAAATTACTGTCTTGTTCTAACGACCGTAGAAAGGAATTGCAAATTGAGTACGATACAATAACGATACAATACTGAATTCAGCCAAATATCGATAAATGACTTGGATCAATTTTACACCGTTCTGCAGGGGATTGTCTCAAAATTTTTCCACACTGGGACTTCTGCTTATAGCCATCCCCCTTTGTTAAACAATTTAATACTACACTACCGGCATATTGCTACAGACTCATCTCACCTTACGTTTGAAAAGTTATCCAGAATCCCAAAACCATACTCGGATACCTACCGCTTGATGTTGCCAATACAAAGTAGCATACCAATTAGGGGGTATAACTGACAAAGGCAACTCGTTGAACGGCGTGAGCCACTAACTTTATATACTAACATTTTGTTAAAGACCTAGTAATGTCTAAGATCCAATTCTCCACCAAGGCTTTGTTCATTGCAGAAAACTCTTTATATCCATACTTAAAAGGATGAAAAAATGCCACTTTGGTGCTATAAACACCCCAGAATTCTTTCCCGTCAGCAGGGTTATTTAGCGAAAGGTCTGGCAGAAAGATGCCCTTCACTACTTCGATATTCTCCTTGTAGTCTAGCGAATGGAGAAGATTCATGACTGCCATCTCAAGGAACAGCTTGTGTTCTTCATAAATTTCAATAAGTCTTTGCGCAGTTTTTGCAAGATGTTTTGGGACGTAGAAAAAATCCGACCAACCTTTACCACATCTGGGGTGACCTTTGCCGTTCTTCAGATAAACCTTCAAAGCTCCTTTTGCATTGAAATTACTTCCATTCTTCGCCAACCCTTTTAGTGTTTCGTAAGATTTCTGACAAGCAGAAAGACCGATAGGTAACGTCCACCACATCCACTCTTTTCTAACTATTTCACCATATGCGTCTTGACTAAAATCAACAAACTCTGGTCCCTGCCACACCTTCTTTTTGTCAAACTCTAATAATCGCCACCAGTTAACTATCATATCATCATTTGTATAGAGATACCCTGGAAAGAAACAAGGGCATCTATAACACACCTACTACTATACGTTAGTGCATAACCATGATCGAATATATATCGAATATATATATATATATATATATATATATATATATATATATATATATATATATATATATATATATATATATATATATATATATATATATATATATATATATATATATATATATATATATATATATATATATATATATATATATATGTATATATATATATATATATATATATATGTATATATATATATATATATATATATATATATATATATATATATATATATATATATATATATATATATATATATATATATATATATATAAATGCACAAATAAATTCAAACATACATGCATCTATCCACAACCATTCATCTAGCCATCCAGTCCATACATGCATGTATCAAAAACGCAAAATTGTATACTTATACTTATACAAATAACCCAGATAAGTCGAATAACTCAATAAGTCGAGCAAATTGCTAACTCCTTTCAACAAATAATTCCTTGTAAGTCCAACAATATCGGTAAACTCAAAGAAACTGCAATCAAAGAAAAGCCCTGTCAGTAATTTTGATTAACATTTAATCAATTTATCTTAACATGTCAGTAATAAATATCCAGTTGTTTTTCTAAAATTGTCACGGAATCTGCACGACCTGGACACCTCGATTGGCACGGGCGCTCAAGTGTACTGCTAGCGTTTTCACTTTAACCGTTCATTTGCTTCATAAGGGATCTGCGTTCAGGAAATAAAAATCTGAAGTTTGCAAATTTTCCATTGCTATCCTTCTTCAAATGGCCAACGGTCTTTTCTCCAAGCTTGACACAATGGAGCCAGTCGTGCATGAAATACTATACCCAGCCATTTTAATGTAAGGAAAACGAGAATTTGAAGTTGCTCTTGCTTTGTGTATTCGATTAGCTAATATATCAACAGCAATAAATGTTGTTCTGGTTGAGTTTGAAAAAATGTTTGGATTGACCTGAATTCATGTGAACCCTAGGGGCATTTGGAAGCAAAATTAAACTTCCAAAGGTGTAAACCTCGATAAGGCGAACAAATTTTTGTTTCCCTTGGCAGTTCGACTTATCGAAGTTCAACTAATATATATATATATATATATATATATATATATATATATATATATATATATATATATATATTCAACGCCAAAAAGCTACAAGCAGTAAAGTAATGTTAAAGTATAAAGAGAATTAAAAAATAAAATTACACCATTTCAAACGTTTCGGCACAAGCAAACGTTTTACTGATGAAGACTTGCGCCGAAACGTTTGAAATGGTGTAATATTATTTTTTAATTTTATATATACATATATACATATATATATACATACATACATAATATATATATATATATATATATATATATATATATATATATATATATATATATATATATATATATATATATATATATATATATATATATATATATATATATATATATATATATATATATATACAAACTAAACCTAAGCCGCATCCACAACGTATATAAATTACATAAATAGAATAAACCACAAATATACTATCCTTTAAGTAAACGTTTCGATCAAAATCTTCATCAGTACTCTATGAAGATGAGATAAGAAGTACTGATGAAGATTTTGATCGAAACGTTTACTTAAAGGATAGTATATTTGTGGTGTATTCTATATATATATATATATATATATATATATATATATATATATATATATATATATATATATATATATATATATATATATATATATATATATATATATATATATATATATATATATACACACACACACACACACACACATATATTTCAAACTGATTAGGATATATTACCTTGAAAGTCAGGATACTTTTCTATTGCCCTTGCCATACACACATATCCACGATGTCCACCTGCAACATCTGCGATAATATCTGGCTGCAGCTTCTCGGCACCCGCTATTCCACAATGAACTACCCTTCCAAAAACACTTCCGTACAATCTGTTAATTATATCGATGTTGTCATAGAAAGGGCTATTGTATGTTATAACAATTAGTATATCATTGAAAGCGCCTTTCAAACATGGGTAGTCTTCTCCTGTCCACTGAAACTTCTCTGGGAGTACATTTCTGTACAAATCTGCATTACTTTCTAAAACAGAATCAGATACAGAACATCTGAAAAACTGGCAGAAAAATATTGCGTCCAGCTTTGCAAATTCTTTAGGTACCAGATCAGTAACATAACGAATGACGTATTTTATCATTAAGGGAGAAAACAAATACTAAATAACCTACACTATGTCTTATACACAGTTTGTAAGAACATAGAGGCTCGATTTGCCAAAAATAAGAACACTGCCAGGATATGCACCGCCTCAGATGAGAACATTCACTAGCACTCAACTGCCTACAGGTATTCTGGCAAAGAAACAAATTTTTCGTGCAGTACTGCAACTTTCGTAGATTCTTCATGATTTCAGTACTGAAACTTTCTTAAGACTTTCCTAGCGAGAATATTCGAATTTTCGTAATACTACCATGTTACATAGACACATGCATTGCACCAGCATGGCACTCTACTACACATGCTATAACAAGAAATCTATACAAAACTGCGTAAAAACGGTGTTTGCCTTGCGTGAATATTGGAATTTTAAAGTTGAACGACTTATCGACTTTCTCAGGTCTCAAACGTACGGTACTGCTCTTTCATAACCTTTTGAGAAGTCGAGTCTGATTAAACAGTTTCTTATAAAAAACCAACATCTTGCGCACTAACTGTCATGGAGAAGAAGAAATTCAAGAAACAATCAACATGATATAGAACAGAGAAACGTACAAATAATCAAAGAGTAGAAATGCAGTCGTTAGGAGTGTCGGCTGGAAATGAACTTTTCCAAGGAAAATTGGAAATGGCTGGAGTGATGATGTGATGCAGAAATGCTAAAACGCGGAATGGGGATTGTTTTGCATATCACATCTAATAACACTTTCACTACACGACAAGGGGGATGCTAAGCTGGATATAAAGATTTTTCGTGAAAGTGGACAAATATTTCTGGAGTTGCAAATCTAAATCTCCTGAGCTGGAGTTACATCCTATATCAATTTGGAATCCATTGTCTCTAACAAACGGGTGAAAGTAATATTTTAACTGTTGCAGAAGAGTCATATGGCTTAAGTTTATCGTAGTAGGTGGCCTGTGCGGTGACTGGATTACTTCGCATAACGTGATTAAGCACAAAGAATATGTCTTATCTACGCCATGTGGTACAAACGAACCTTCGAAAGCCTCTACCTATCTCCCATAACATACAATAATATGAGATTTATCAAATAGAATCAGGGGCTATAGCACCAGAGGTGCAGTGTAGGGACCTGCGAAGGCTCAACCCCTTGTCGTTGAATAAGGAGAGTTTTGGGGGCTCAGTTTCCTTTAAAAAATAAGTTTACTAGCTTGGTGAATAACTAAGTTAGCACTATGAACCAACCAGTTATTACGCGATTTACATAATGCGTTGAACTGGAGTTTTCCATTAAGAGAGTGTTAGGCATCTGCACCGACGACACACCATACACATCCGAATAATCCCAGTATTATCACAAAGAGAAAACAAGACGGTTCGGTTTTCTAGAACCCACTCCGTTATCCACAATAAAAGAAACTCTCTGCACGAAGAAGAATGTCCTGTCTTAATCTCTAGCAAAATTTTTCCTACAACTGTCCTAGTACTTCTTGCTTTCTTCTCTACCTATCTTCTCTCTTTTCCTCTTCCACTTGTTTCCTTGTCTCCAGCTTCTTGAGAACTCTGCAGAGGGTCTCCACAAGAAATTCGCATTACAGTCAACCTCGCATAATTCAGATCACACGGGACTGGCTGATTTTGTCCGGATTACTGAAAATCCGGATTACGTAGAAACTTTTTGCACGTTAATAGGAAACTAATTGGACTTAGTAATTCTGTCCGGAATATACAAAAATCCGGATAAAACCGATCCGAATTATGCAAGGTTGACTGTATATTCATCTAGCGTTGACATATCGATCCCATTTGCAGGTCTTTGTCAATCACGCGCGTGGGATCGTTTGCGAGCGCTAAATATTGAATTGTGAAAGCTTTCCTATAACGATTAACGATTTCCTTAGTACAGCGATATTTCGATATTAGCACTTGAACTACTTGAAAACACTTAACACCTGTCTGAATATACTTTTGCATCACGTTGTACGGATAGTCGGATATCTGAACAGTTTGAAGGGCTCTATCTGCACAACAGCGGCAATATTATTTGTATCCAAACTAGTAATATGGCTCAAAGGCTGGGAACCTGTGGCCGGCCAACCAGAGGTGGCTCTTTTTTATGAGTCAAAATATAAACGTAGAAAAGGGACTGGATAGTATCTGACAAAAGAACAGGGACGTAGGAACCGGGGGGGCCAGAGGGGCCATGGCCCCCCACTTTTTAGCAAACAATGCAAAAGTGCCCCTTTGAAGCCCAAAATGGGCGTGGTAATGTGCCCCTTTTAGGACTTGCCCCCCCACTTTTTAGATGGTTCCTACGTCCCTGCAAAAGAAACTGCTACTGTGGAAAAAAGAAATTAATCAAACAGCATACTGAGTATGATACTACATGTTTCTTATAAAAATGTGGTTAATAAGAAAGTCGTACATGGTTCCCAAAGTGTCAAGAAAATACAGTTTTGACCTTAGAACGTTGATAAGTCAATGCACAACCGAAAACTATAAATTTGACACAAGGCCATAATCTCTTCTATTTTATTTGTACAAATTTTACATGTATTGCCAGCTTGTTTGTGTGGCATTGCAGTATTACACAAAATAATATGCTTTTCCTATGAAAGTCTAAAGAAAGTTTCAAAACTGAAATCAAGGAAATCAGGCTAGGAAAGTTTTAGCACTGGGTGGAGAAACTTTCCTTTAAAAACCATAATACTGATGGCTACTAAGTGCTGAATTAGATAATGGATTCTGTATAGGACATAGGGTTGACAACAATGCATACATGGGGGGAAATCTTAATCCTGAAAAGATGTATGATCACAGCTGAAGCACAACATACCAGTACTTTTCTATAATTATGTAAACTTTCAGAGTCATATTAATGGTACTCTATCAGTTGAAATTAGCCCCCCCCTGGGGGGCATACATAGTTTGATATGTTTAGGGTGCTCTAATGACAGTGACTTATGCACGGTGGAAAGGGGGGTGCTAAAATTTATCTAGCGCTCTAAATACCCAAAATCAGTAGGTGAATATTTTTATAACCTGTGCTGGGGGCCTACTGGAGGGAGGAGTTTACTAATAATGCATAAGATGAAGGCTAAAAGGTTATGATAAACCTTAAGGCCACAATAAGAGACTGTAAGTAGATCACTCCTATCTACAGGGTACTGCCACAGAATGGTGCTCAGTACTAATGTAGGTGTAAATATATGAGGAGGTGGGCACTACTACAAGATCATACCTCTCCTAGAAATAGATGGCCTACCCTAACAAACTATACACCATTTGATAGCTCTCGGTGAGTAGATTACAATGATACCTTATTTTTTACCCCATAGCTCAAGTTTTTTGAGAGCTAGCAAAGGGATAGAGGTGGGCATTAGGGCTAGAGCTTAAATAGTATCAATAATCCAAATTTCATGGATTTCAATGACAATGAACATGATATCAATGAAATAGATCAAATTCCAACAATTTAGGGTTACTTAAAAGGTAGCCCCAACCCTAACCCTTGCCCTATTCCACCTAATGGACAAACATGGTTGCCATATTTGTTGGTGGCAAACCAAGAACTCCTCAGAAATTTGAGCTATATGGCAACTGATGTCATCATTGCAATCTACTCACAGAGAGCTATCAAATGGTGAATAGCTTGTTAGGGTAGGCCATCTATTTCTAGGAGAGCACTGTAATATATAGCAAGAATTGGGAAAAATCTCTTTTTAAAAATTGCTAAGAAAGTTGGGATCTTCTTTGTGATATACCTAAGGAAGGGATGGAGACTGCAATTCAAAAACCTCAGTAACAATAAAGATGCATAAAAGATACTTTGGATGAATGCACAAACTCTTGAGAAAGGTAAAAAGAAATCATCTGCTTATAGGAGAGACTTAAAATTAAAAGAACCATGAATTTATTATGAATATACAAAGGTAAGAAATTAAGCTAGATATGTTATCAAGTGTGCTAACAGACAGTTTGAGAAAAAGATCACTGAAGGTCCTAAGGTAAATCAAAAGGCATCTATAAATACGCAATGAGCATGTTAAAAACCCATTTATCACTGCCCGATTTGAAAAGATCTGATGGATCAACTAATATTGATAAAGAAAAGGCAGAAGTTCTAAACAATTACTTTCGCAGTTTATTTACAAATGACAGCATAGAAGTTATTCCAGATGCCATGCCTACAGACATAGAATTTCCTCCCACAGAGCTAAAGATCACTTCTGGAATTGCAAAAGAAAAATTAAGTGAATTAAAACCACATAAATCTCCTGGACTAGATAATCTTCGTTCAAAGGTCTTATTTGAAGTTACAAATGAGATTGCTACTCATATCACGACAATAACAAATAAATCACTTGTAGAAGGTCATACTCCTCAGGATAGGAAGGATGCAAAAGTAACCCCTATATACAAGAAAGAATCCAGTACAACTCTAGAAAATTACAGACCAGTGAATCTTACTAGCATCATCTGTAAGACTGCCAGAAGTATTGTTAAAAATGAAATAATGAGCCACCTTGTAGTGAATAACTTACTGTCGCCATATCAGCATGGCTTTGTCAGGGGAAAGTCCTGTATAACCCCAAGTATTAGAATGTTTACATCTTTGGACAAAGATATAGAGAAGGGGGTGTGTAGATTTCACAAACATGGACTTTGTGAAGGTTTTTGGTCCCACATAAAAGATTTATTGGGAAACTTCCAGGCCTTGGAATTAGAGGCAAGACCTCAGGGGTGCCATAAGGGAGTGTTCTGGGACCATTGCTCTTTGTCTGCTTTACTAATGATATAGCTTATATAATTCATACTATTGTAAATTTTTGCAGACAATACAAAACTATTTGCAGATATCTCTCCAACTGAAAGTAACAATGAGCTGTAAAATGACTTAGCACAACTTGTTAAATGGGCAGATAAATGGCAACTAGCATTCAGCAATAACAAGTGCAAAACAATGCATATTGGAACTTGCAATTCTGGCAAAGAATACATTGTGATACTGGAGGAAGTGTGTTCAAACTTGGCTTAATCAAACATGGAAAAGACCTTGGGGTTGATATTGACAACAAACTAAACTGTGATAAGCATCATGAGATGGAAGTAAGTAAAGCAAATAAGATGCTCAGCATGACTTATAGATCTTCTATGTATCACAATGAAGGAATGATATTAGCATTATATAAAACTTTAGTCAGACCAATGCTGGGGTTTGGTCATGTGATATCATTTCAAAGGTACAGCAAGGACCTGTGGTGTAATTCTTTAGGTGAGACTGTTGCTGTCATGTTGATACTGGATATGTTGTTATGTTATCTTGTGGCTGTGGTTGTGGTAGCCTTGTGGTTAGATGGTGGACTTATGTGGTGATATATCCTGGGGATGGTGAGTGTACTGTATATATATAGTTAACAGAGACATCTATGTCCCAAAAAAGTTTTAGTTTCCTTGTAAAACTCTCTATTTGCTTCTTTCCTCTAATATGGACTTGTTGTATGGGGTTTTACATATAATTCACATATTAAACCAATCTTAACTCTCCAAAAGAAAGCTGTAAGAGCTATTGGCCTTTGAAAAGCACTATGCTTAATCTTCTCCTATTTTTCTAGCTCTCCAACTTCTTAAACTTCAGGACTTAGTTGAATTGGTTAAGATAGTGGCAGTGCAAGCAAATGACCTACCCTCGAGCAACAACTTGGAAACGTGGCCTGATAGCCCAGTTGGTAGAGCACTTGATGTACAAAGTCAGGGGTCCCACCTGAGTTGGTTATTTTCTTGCACTTTCACTTTTCATGCACTAAAGTTGCTGTCTTTTGTCTATGAATCTATAAATAGAAATTGCCTTGTCTTGCTTTCATGGGTGCTGTGATCTGTTCTCTAATGTTCATCAACATCATACAAGGCAGGTCTCTAGAAATGACATTTCTGATGCATAAATCTACACTGCAATATTGCCTGCTGAAACCTGTCAGATACACAGGTGCTAAGTCTTGGAATAGCATTCCTATCGTGATCAAGCAAGCTGCTTCTATAAAGTCCTTCCATTGCCAGGTTAGACTGTATTTATTTTCCATCAACTACCAGTCATAAGACCTGAACAATGTTTATTTTTCTACGATGTGAACATAGACATAGTCTTTAATTAAGGGAGTGCTTTCTCCCCGAATAGTCTACCTACGGAAAGAGCTCCTTCGAAAAGAAATTCCTTACATACAACTACTTCATCTGCATAGTGAATAGCATTGTGCTTTTCTTTGTTGTACAATTGTATTTCAAACTTGTTGCCATTATTTGAGTTATATATTTTTTTCAATGTTGTGTACTTTTATGTAGCGGAATTTTGAGCTTAAAGAACTGAAATGAACAGCTCAGTTCTGTAATTTCAAAATTCCACTATATATAAGTACACAAAAGTAGTCATGAAACATACTAGCTGCCTGAAATTAGGCAAATTTTTCATATAAATATGGGCTCCCTATAGAGAATAAAGGTTAAGGGTGAACAATATGTGTGTGTGTGGCTGGAACTAATATAATAAGGTAATGATCGCTATAAAAGCCTCAGGCCTATCTTAAAACGCAGTCTTCTTTATATTGTATTATGTTCAATTCTAACCTATTTCTATTCTTTTATATTCTATTCTATGAGTCATGGCTAGAGTTAAAGTGTACATCTCCTAGAAAAAATCGGATATACATTCTTCACTTATAGCTATATGTAACTATGGCGGATGTTAACAAACCGTGACATGGAATTTGCTTGTAACCAACTCGACGCTGTTTATTTTCTCGTGGGATAGGGTCATGGAGCGCAGGGTTAGGGTCAGTCCTAGATTGTGTATGTTTCACATACTATGGTGTCTCTACCGACGAAATATATGAAAGAATCGTCATTTCTATTCCGTACTTGATCACACTTCCGGTTTTAGGCACTGTCAAGTCGTAAGGGGTTTATACGCAAAGCATTGAATGTTTTCCTTTATAATTTCTCTCGTATACGCAATCCCGCGAATTTTATTGCATATTCTTAATGTTCATGATGAGTGCTTTCATTTGATGTATAAATTATGAGGAAATTCGGTGTCACGTCTTGTTAACATCTGCCTGTAACTTTTACCTTGAGCCTCATCGCTTATGGTTTTCGAGTTACTTGACGATCCCCAGCTGCCAATTCGGAGTGGAAGTCCTGTTTCAGAAAAAAGAACTGATACCACAACTATGCATGCCAGTATCAAGACGACTGTGTAAAAATTACTCAAAGCCATCCTGTAACTCCAATTTTAGTAACTGAGGGCCCGCAATCATGCATACATGCAGCTTAGCGGCATACCTGCCAGGAATCATTCATACATAACTATATTTGATGCCTGCCTATACCTTCCATTTGAAAGTGCGCAGCAACAACCCTGCACTGCGAAGGAAATCTCGGTCACAAGCGGTCAGAGATATCTCCGCAGTTAAAAACAAACCACTTCAAGTTCAAGATAGTTACATAACATGGACCGCGGAGCCTTTTTTGTTTTTGTTTTTAAGTATGTAATGTCAGGGAAAGGCCAATAGAGCCTATAACAAAGCCCTGACAAAGGAAGAAAGAGAAAGGAAAGTTAATTAGATAGGGAGATGAGATCCAGTTTGTTGATGTTAGATTTGAAGGAAGATAAGTTGTAGGATTCAGGAAAGGAAGTGGAAGGTAAGGTGTTCCAAAGTTTACAAGTTCTTGGAATGAAAGAAGATTTGTGGGAAAGAGTCCGTGGATTGGATAGTATGACTTGGAAAGGGTGTGATTGACTAGAGCTTCTTGTGGGTCGAACATGCTTCAAGGGATCAGGAACAGAGTCCAGAAAAAGTCACGGCTCCACGGCTCTGAACCGGAGGAAAATTTTGCTCTTTATGACGTATTTGAGGAAGGTTTTGAAATTCGTATCAACAATCCAGTTTCAGCAAAGTTTTTATATAACGCGACATCAACTGTGAAGGGCATAGCCCACTTACAGGAAAAGCTTCCGAGACATACCCAATGCAGAGTTCAAAACCTTTGGCTAGTTTTGATACATAAAAGAGGAAGGTTTATGATGAAGATTTGACTGCCGGAGGAAGGTTGGGCATTTTTCTGGACTCTGATCAGGAATAATACTCTTGGTTTTCAGCTAAAAGACTAGCTGGGCTATAGCCCCACCAATTGTTAGGCCAGCTTTTTAGCGCAGCTAGCAGAGAAGACAACATGGCAAGAGTCGACTGAAACAATAAAAACGGAATGAATACTTTTTAGCTTGGATCAACAGCACACTTTTACCTCTAGATTCTAGAGAGCCACTATCGACAGATGCATTTTGAAATCCTGGCCCTAAGTACTATTGCTAGTAAGAATGTTTCGGTTGTAGCTGTAGCTTAATCTCCCGGTTGTAGCTGTTGTACCAGTCAATAGTCAGCGCCGCATTCATCTCGCAGCAGAGTCCATTCCCATACCCAGTGCCTTCTTCTTTTTTTCGATATTTTCAAAAATTTTAGTATACCTGTTGGTAGTAAGCAAACTGCAGCCTGTTTCGTAATAGAATCTGCTCTTCTTTCGTTCATATCATAAAATAGTTCACTGGATTGCGAATATTGTAGCACGAAAAAGCGGGAACATTCGTTTAGCATACTGAACGCCTTTTTCGTCTGACACTCGTCAGAGTATGAAACGTAGGATAACGACCGAAAGGTGAACCGAAATATATAGCCAGATGCGGGTGCACGTGATATGATGAATAATGCATCTATTTGACCCTATGATTGGCCAATTAGCACCTATTCACAATTGTTTACTTGAAGAGTCCAAGTGAGAAAATTAACTATCTTTGTTTACACAAGACTAGGTTTTAAGTCTTAATGTAAACTGATTCCAAAACATTTAAATGAAACGACGATCTTGCTTGCCCAATGATCCGAAAATTATCGTCTGTGTATGTTTTGGAATCAGTTTACATAATAATAACTTTTTTTTTAAACTTTGACATATATAAACTAAACATACAAATACAAATCTCTCTAATGATAGGTAATTTGTACTTGGCTGGCCTAATTACAGATAATGTTAAAAAAAAGATACTATATATATGAACAAGCTAACGGAGAAAAGAAATCTGTTAATAAGAAAGAAGTTCCGGGTTAGTCCAGGGTTTGTTGCGCATGCAGAATATGTAATAAGTTGTGCGAATTATTATACCAGAATTTAGTAATCATGAAGTTAGTGTGCCCTGTGTTAATAGTTAGATCGTTACATATCTGATTAAACGAATCGTAAGATTGTTCAAAGATTCCAAGGGAACTTATGGACAAGTTCACAAATTTGGCCTGCCGGTATTTCGATGATAGGTCATTTAGAAGGTAGCGATATTTGGTAAATTTCCTATTAGCATTATTCTTAAGGTTCGTCTCAAAGCCGACGCTCAATTCAATTACGTACAGAGTATTACAAGAAGTGGAGGTAAGCATGTCAGGACGTAGATCATCGCCAGTGATAAGAGAAGGGGAAAGATATTGAGGGAGGTCAACATAAAAAGTGCAGTGATTCAAACATTGCAATGATGAGGCAAGAAAGTTAAGCGCAGAGTCATGTCTCCATGTGAAGCGGCCTTCATTGAGATAAGTTTTACAGCCTGCGACAACATGGAGAAGAGACTCTGGCTGGAAATCCTAATTGGAGGAGACTCGACGAACTCCGATTTGAGTTCTCCGAGCCTCCTCGTAGCATCGAGGTCGCTGCGCATTGCACAGCTCATTTCCTTCTAACTAGAGATATGATCCTATTGGCTGTTCCAGCACGCTCTTGACAGCAATTAATTAAAACTGATACACAAGCAATAGACAACGCCCTAGCATGCAGTATTTTACCGAAAAGACAACCCATGGACAAGTGCTAAATCGAGAGGAATGTCCAAGGACGGGTTGGGAAGGGTGGGTGCGCAGCGACCTCGATGCTACGAGGAGGCTCGGAGAACTCAAATCGGAGTTCGTCGAGTCTCCTCCAATTAGGATTTCTTCCTCGCCTCCTCTCCGCATCGAGGTCGCTGCGCATTGCACAGCTCATTTCCTTCTAACTAGAGACTTCAAAGGTCCTTGGCATTGCCCTCGATTGACTTCAGAAAACAACATGGAAATGCTGGTATTAACGAGCAATAAATCAAGTCAGGTAATAAGAAATGATATAAGCGATTAATAAGCTAGTGAGATGAATGATAAATATCGCTTGACGTAATTGTCATTGACAGTTCCTTCGTAGGAAGGGACCTGTTGACCCGATTATAATGTTTATTGAAAGTCTGTAAACAGGACCAGTCGCCAACTTGCAGAATGCAATCTATTGGTGCGTTTTGTTCCAGCGCAAATGAAGCAGATGCTCCTCTGACACTGTGTGCCCCAAAGGCTTTGATGTTTATCCCCGCAGCCTGCATGACTTCCCAAATCCAGCGAGCTAAAGTGTCGGTCGTGACAGGCTTGTGGGGAGGTCGCCAGCTGAGGAATAATTGATTGTGTTTGCCCAGGCGAAATGTTTGCGTTTTTGCAATGTAAAGTTGAAGGATTTCAACCGTTTGCAGTGGATCCTTGTCTGAAAGTGAGGGAAGTGTAATGACAAAATGTGGTCTTTGACGGGCTACTTTCAAATCATCAAAAATATAGAGATGAGTCGCAGAAGGGCAGAATTTAATGTGTCTCACGTCAATCAATGACAGCGTATGAATTCGTTGAGTTGATATACAAGCCATGGCTGTTGCAAGTTTGAGAGAGATGTCTTTTAGAGAAGATGTTGATGTAAGTTTCCAATTAGCCAGGTAAAGCAATAAGTCCTTTGCATCCCACAACAGCGGGTATTTCAATTGAGGTCTTCTCAAGTTCTTGACTCCTTGGACGAAACGAGAAATCAAAGAATGCTTTCCAATTTGGATATCCGGATACAAAACAGACAGAGCACTGCGAGCTTTATTAATCTGCGAATAACCAATGCCGCGTTCGTAGAGTGTTGTTAAAAATTCTAAAACTGTAGTAACTGAGGGTAAACTGGAGTCGAAGTCCCGTTCAAAACAAAATGAAAGCCATTGTCGAAGGATGGATGAATAATTTTTCTGAGTGGTTTTCTTCCAGCTGGCCATGATGATGTCAAGAGTTTTCGTTGGAAGTTCTTTTGCAGATAGCTGTTTGCTGACAATTTGCAAGCGATGAGGGTTAAGCGTGGTAGAAGAGGGTGCTTCGTGTCTGGATCCCATGGGCAACTGAGTAAATAAGAAACCGATGGTAAGAGGATTGGAAAGTCCACAAAATAAGATGAAATTATTGGGAACCAAGGTTGGCTAGGCCAGTATGGAAAAATCAATAGCACAGTACAAGATTTATGACTATTTAGTTTGTGCAAGACTTTACTTATTTGATTAAATGGAGGAAAAGCATAGCCATAGTTGTAATCCCAGGATTGAGAAAATGCGTTCACTCCTTTACAAAATGGGTCTGGTCGCCATGAAAAATATGCCGGTAATTTATTGTTCAACCTACTGGCAAAGAGGTCTATATCTGGTGTACCAGAGATACTACACAATTGTGCAAAAATAGCTGCATCGAGACTCCATTCAACGTTATCAATAAATTTCCTGGACAATTTGTCAGCTATTGTATTGTGAATACCAGGTATGCGAATAGCTGTTAAAGAAATTTTGTTATCAATGCACCAGAGCCAAATTTTCCTGCTCAGATAATTCATTGAGCCATTCCTACAGCCTCCAAATTTATTGATATAAGAAATAGCGGTAGTGTTGTCACATTGAATGCGAACAGAGTAACTGAAAATAAATTTCTGAAAGGCAAAAAGAGCAAACTGTATCGCTCTTAGTTCAAGAAAATTGATGTGTCTCATTTTTTCTTTTCCCAGCCAGCGTCCACCGGTTTGGGAAATAGATTTCCCCGCTTGAAACAGTGTAGCTCCCCATCCAAGTATGCTAGCATCTGTATAAATTTCAAATTGCCAGTTGTTAAACCCTATTATGTCAGAAATTGAACGACCATTGTGAATAGATACATTGTCACGCCACCATTTAATTTCAGACCGAACTTTTTGGGTCAAATAGATAACACGATCATAAGATTGCAATTTATGTAGGTAGCGTATTTTGTATATTTCCAAATATCGAGTATGAAGTTGAGCATGTAGCACAGCCAGAAATGAGGATACGAATAACCCAATAAGTTTAGAGAAACCACGTATTGTGATCCTCTTGACGGAAGAAGTTGAGTGCACTCATTCTCTATTCTTGCGATTTTTTGACTAGGTAAACTTATAGTGCTATCAATAACGAATCCAAGGTGAGTTATTTGAGTAGCGGGGGTAACTGAAGATTTTTCTTCGTTAATGGTGAATCCATGAGATTTGAGGAGAGTCATGGCTCTCTGTGTATGAATCTCCAGTTTCTCGCAAGAATTATCTAAATATAAGCTGTCATCGATATAATATGTACAGCTAATCCCTTCACGTCTGAGTTGTGAGAAAATAGGTTTCATAATTTTCGTGAAATAAAGCGGTCAAGGCTCAGTCCGAAGCAAAGGCATTGATATTCGCATAATTGGCCCTTCCATAGAAAGCGGAGATATTTGCGTGATGATTTAGCAATAGGTAGTGAGAAATACGCATCTTTGAGATCAAGAGATGTCATAAACATGTTCCGTTTTATGAGTGGTAGTATTGTCATGATATGTTCCATTTTGAAATAGCCTTTTTTCAAGTATCTGTTCAAATGTTTTAGGTTAATGATAGTTCGCAGGCCACCAGACTTCTTCGGCCTCGTAAAGATGTTTGAAACAAACTGATTTGACACGGGGTCCACAAGTTGGATAGCCCCTTTCTGTAACAAAGTGCGTATTTCGTTATCGATGCTTTGCATCTCGTTTTCACTAAAATCAATAGTTTTTGGAATATAGAGCTGGGTAGGTGGAATTATGAAGTTGAGGCGAATGCCACTAACAGTATTAAGTACAAACTTATTGCTAGTTAGATTATTCCAATTCTTAAGGGAAAGCTTCGTCGGAAAGCTACCACGACCAGATGCAAAACTTCGCGTCATTTTCTGAGAGGATTGGATAGATTTAGCTGATTCTAGAACATTATCCCCGAATAGAAAATTGGTTACCGGGGTTTTTGAACCACACAAAGAATGAAACCGTGGGTTAATTGCCGGCTTTAGAAGATCTCTTCGTCGATAGGACGATTCAAGGAAAGCGTTCCCCAACAGAGCTACACACGAGTCTAGTTCTGCAAAGAGCTTTGGAAATAGTAAAGCGAACTGATCTGGGTTGGAGTTAAAATGAAGAAGAGTCTCCTTTGTTTGTACAACCCCAGTGAGGCCTTTAGCCAAGAGGGATTGTGCATTCTGAAGGCGTTTGTCGAGCTCTTTGCTTTCTTTGGGTAACTGAGCCCAAAGGTTGGGGTTTATCATTGGCACACTTAGTGCTGGGCAATTCTCAGGCCGTTTAAAGGCGTCCTTAAATTTATTAAGCTCAGAGCTAAGAATGCGTTTTTTGCAGCAGTCCTCTACATAGCTAGCGTTAGCTTCAGAGATAGGTGGGCCTACTGCTTCGTCTTCAACAAAATGAAGTTTCACTCCTTGTTGCTCAACCAACTGGACATTTGTCAAGGGCAGTTGAGCGAGGGAGTTTGGAAATTGTGGAATGAAATTACCGTCAGTCATTTCAGAGGTGAGTGACATTGGTGAGGCAGCCATTGGCATTTGCCCTTCCAATACCTCTGCATCACGCAAAATGGGGAACTGATCCCCGGGAGGATCACAGGCAAACTGATTGCCATTTTGTAGAGTCGAAATTTCATTTTCTGTGTCATTTATGGGGTTAGTGAGAAACTGATTCTCTGACCCCTCTAGATCTGAAATCGGGTTTCTTTTCTTACTTACTGGAGCGATGGAATCCTGAAGTAAAGCTACCAACTTTGACATTTCGGTCTGCATCCCCGTCACCTGTGATCTGAGGTCGTTGAATTGAGATTGGGAGACGAATTTCCTTTTAGTTGAAGTTTTTGTGCATGATTCTCTGTCTTTCTCAGCATCCTGAGGCTCTTCGGTGTTCCTCGCCATATCTTTTTCCATCTTATGCTGTCTCAAACGTCACTGGAACGGCGCTCGGAAAAAACTGCATGCTAGGGCGTTGTCTATTGCTTATGTATCAGTTTTAATTAATTGCTGTCAAGAGCGTGCTGGAACAGCCAATAGGATCATATCTCTAGTTAGAAGGAAATGAGCTGTGCAATGCGCAGCGACCTCGATGCGGAGAGGAGGCGAGGAAGAAATAAAATGAGCAGTCAGACGTTTGTGAGAGATTCCACAGCGTGAGATTTTTGCGAGTTGCGAGTGTGTTGTTAAGATACCTGACAGTAAAGTTGAAAATATTTTTAGGTAGTTTACTTTGAACAGAAGACCAGAGAGAATTTATAGCTTTCAGCGAATGATTGAGGAGCAAAGTAATGATAAAGCCTTGTGAGGTTAAGTTAGATTGAAGCTTGTCAGTATGGTTCTGCCTTTAGAACTTGCTTAGTGTTTCGGTAAGCATCATATTGTATGTTCACACCGAGGCTAGTACTTTTCCAGATGGATTTTATTGCATCGTTTGATGATGATTTCAGGGTAGACCGTAAGACTGTTTGACATTGTTGGAATTTAACAGAAGGAAGAAGGAGATTCAAGCCAAATTGGTTTCGAGAAAGACTAATGCCGCTGAGGGTGGCGCTAATTCGAAGATCTAACCATTGTCTAATGGATCTTATCACTACATTATCAAGATTTTCAATGATCCAAGTCTTGGAAAGATCAGCAACAGTTAGATGCCAGGATAGCTTAGAAAGGACGTAGCGGTGATAGAGGAGAAGCCTGTTGCTGGGAAGGATGCGTAGCGAGTCAATTTGTTTCAGCATGTCGAGAAGAGACGATTCAAGATGGGTTTTGTGTTTATCATTGTTCATTTCAAAATTGAAGTAGCGGCCAAGATATTTAAAAGATTCGCCATTTTTAACAACTGGCAAAAGTTTAGTGTTGATGAAAAGTTTAGGCTGAAATTGTACAGAGCGAGAGGAAAATTTCTTAATTCCAAAAGTGATGCATTTATCAACCCTTATTATCATATCCGCCCATTGGCACCATTTGGTGAAGCAGTTTAAAAGGAGCTGATTTTCACGTTCTTCAGTTGTAACGAACGCTGCATCATCTGCAAATTGGAACCAGTAGATAGGCTTAAAGAGACGATCAGTTGCATCATGAGTAGAGAAACCGAGTTGTTTGTACTTTTCTTGCTTGATAAATTGAATAAATGTATTGAAGCACATGTTGAAAAGCAGGGGGCTGAGGCAGTCCCCCTGAAGGACGCCTCCGATAACTGCAATAGCAGGGGAGATAAAGTTATCGGTAATGATGGAAGTCTGAAAATTGTCATAAAGATTAGATACTAAAGCTTGTATAGTCGGTGGTACATGGTGATGATTAAGAACCGCTTTGATGAGATTGTGGTGTACTTCTCCAAAAGCATTTTTCAGGCCTAAGAGAGTTATGACTACTGAGCGTTGTTTTATTCGTGCCTTATCAATAATGGATGCCATCATGGAAGTGTGCTCGAGTGCCCCTGAGATTTTTGGAGTAAACCCTTTTTGAATTTCCGAATCAATGAATTTATTTTTACTAAGAAAGGAAAACATAGAATCACGTAGAGATGAAGTGAAGACTTTAAGAGGAACAGATTCGAGAGTGATAGGTCGGAACTTTGCAGGATCATCGCTAGTGCCTTTTCTGTGCACCAGAACGGTACAAGCTTTTTTCCATTCAGATGGCACCCGTCCAGATTCCCAAATAATGCGGATAATCTCCGTCAAAAATGTCCTGAGATACGGGCATCTCTTGAAACAGATAATGGAGATCATATCCAATGGACAAGGTAAACCAGAAGACTTAATTCTACGAATAACTTGAGTGACTTTGGCATAAGAGGGAGGTGATTGATCGAAAGAAAAAGAAGGTTGGTTGCATGAAGGAATCCATTGTGGTATGGTAAATTTCTTGTAAGGAAGGATGACAGAAAACATTTTGATAAAGAACTGAGTGTAATGATCCCGTGAGAAAGAAGGCAACACTGCAGAACCCTTTTCAATTACATTTTTAACAAATCCCCAGAAGTTTTTGGATACATACCGATCTTGATTGACAATGTTGGTGTAAGGCTGGGAAAGATCTTGGTTTCTCAGCTTTGAGCGCAGCAAATGAGATACGTATTTGATTTCTTCGAAAGGGGCATCCTTCACCTTAAGTTGCTTTAATGTGTGCTTTAACGATTTAGTAGTTAGGTGCTTATACTTAGTTCATAAAGTATTAGCATGGTTAGTAGAATTAACGGTGCCATAAAGATTTGCAAAATAATCATAAATTGTACTGTTCATAAATTCGATCGTAGAGTCTATTGAAGTTTGATTTAAATGAACATTTCCAAAAACTGTTTTGAAGAAATCATTTGCAGCGGTCCATTCATCTTGCGATCTTTGCAACCTTACTCCGGGTTTTATACGGACGTTTGCGAGCTGGTCAATATCAATCATTTGCTCATTGGTGGATTCGGTGTATACGTCATCATTCAAAAATTCAAATTCTGACCGTTGATCCTCGTCCATTTTCTCGATTACTCGGCAGCGTCGTTGGTGCATTTTCAGTCCCTTCACCCCTTGCACTCCTTTCCGCAGCTACACCTGACCACATTCCGTTGGTAGACTTGGTTTGAATCATTATCTGGCGTTGGAATAGCTGGTCCATTCGGTAAACTGCTATTTGACTGTCTCTCCTTACAACGCCAACTGTGACGGCCTAATGACTGAAAATCCTTGCAACAAAACGAGCACACGATAAACATAGCAAAAATCCAAAACAAACGAAAGCGAAGCATTGTCCAATGTAACCGACGTATTAGTAAATATAATAGCAAAAGTATATGTGAAAATATATCTGTAATTATTGTAATATAGTTTATATGTTTGTCGTCAAAACCAATCTCTTTGAGCATGATAAGAAGTTCATTTGACTGAAGAGAGAAGACTCCTAAAATGCTAATTGACAGACTGATAAACTTAACATTGTCAAACTGATGATGTTGGAGTCTTATCAAATCTTCATACTTTTTGACTTTATGTACAGCATTGGCCAACAGATTAGTTTTAAATCCAACAGTCAATTTCAGAATATAGAGACATTTTTAGAGATTTAGATAAAAAACTGAATCTGGGACTGATTTAAAGGAGTTTGCAATAAACTGAAGCATTGAGTTGTGACGCCAAGTGAAGCAGCCATCATTAAGATATGTGGAGCATCCAGCTACAACGTGAAGGAGAGATTCTGGCTTCAGACGAACAATCGAAGGTAGAAGAAAGCCCCATTTGCAGAGGTTTACCTTAGTCCGGAGGGTACTACTAAGGCAAGGATGCTGCTTTCACGAACGTTATATTGTACATCTTTCTCCTCAAATACTTGTCCTATGAAAGTTGGGTTTACATTTTGTACTGCTTTATAGATTTCGGCGAGGAGCAGCTGTAGATTTCTCTGGTGAACAGATACTGGGTTACTTTTGCTCAGTAATTTTTGAAACAGAACATTAATAATAACTGATCTGGAGACAGGGACGTAGGAACTGGGGGGCCAGAGGGGCCATGACCCCCCATTTTTTAGCAAACTATGCAAAAGTGCCCCTTTGAAGCCCAAAATGGGCGTGGTAATGTGCCCCTTTTAGGACTTGGCCCCCCCACTTTTTAGATGCTTTCTACGTCCCTGTCTGGAGAAGAACGCACCTGCAGGATTTGCTGCTAACTTGTCAGTATAGTGTATGATATTCTGTATCTAGTTATTTAACCTTTTTTCTCTTTGTATTGTAAATAGTTGGTTTTAATTAGTATTTAGTTACTATTTTACCAATCAATGGATATATGAAATATGAAATGTCTCCTTCCAGTATATATTCAGAAGTAATTTCCAATACGTAACCATTTCCTCTTTTATTCAAGAAGCAATTGAACTGTTCTTTCAGTCTCCGAAACATTGCTGCCCAGGCACTGATATTTTTCTGAATATGCCCAACTACTTTTCTTCAACTTGTACTAAATAAACTTGCTAACAAAATTTTGAAGTGATCAATAGAGTTCATTTCCGACTGAGTGCGAAGCACGTTTTGTTTTTGTAAGCCCATATGGGTAGCGTAGAAAAAACAGTGGAGCAGTGAACGCAATTTGTACAAAGTAGTCTCGAAAACGACGAGCTTGTCAAATTTTTTCGTTCTGTACGCAGATTATTTCAAGAAAGAAGACTCCCGCCTCTCAAGCAGGAAAAATTGAAGACTACCTTTTTTATGCAAATGCTGTTGTATAAACACTATTTGTTGACTTAACTCTTATTTTTAGAAATGATGCTAATGCCTTTTGCACTTGAGCTCTTCCGCACTTAGACACGACAAAGTTCTATAAAGCGGACACCTCGTTAGAGCGAACTCTTCTTCAAAGTCCCGAGGGTGTCCACTTTAGAGAGAGTTAACTGTATTACATGCAAACCTCCTAGCCCGGCACCCGAGCTGGCCCGCTCCACCCGGCCGAGCTGTCTCGGACACCGGACTGGACTGCTGAATTCTACGCACAATCGTGCACGTAATATCAATGCCTGCACCCCATCCTTACAGCCGCGTTGACAGTTCTTTTGTGCGCTCGCACAATAGCACAATATCAATGGCCTGCCGGGATGGAACGTGCTGGCTGTTCTCCAAATGTAATATAGCGCTGCAGAGTGGTCCCGGATATCGAGATATCCTGTCTGCCAGGATGAAAAGTGATCATTCAATCAGGCCTTCAGAGTGAGCGTTCTGTGTTTTGGGTTTCTATGTCCATTGCCCGTTTAATAAAACACCGAAGTACCTCAGACCAATCAATAAATGACTCACATTTATCAACGAATACACGTTCTAATGCATATTCTTGACGTACGCAAAGAGTACTTTCAAATGGTATATAGCCTATATGCAATATCGATGGCCCAAATTGTTCACATCGGCCAAGTGATAATAGTCGTATAATATTATGGTTGTTTCAAGTCAGCAGTGAAGAGAACGTTTCTAAGTAAAATTTCTTAACCAAATACACAAAACTTATACACGAATCATTCACATTGTAGACCACACACGAGCGCTATTGCAGAATCGTATCTCTCCTAGAAACAACTCTCGGTAAGTAGATTACGATGATACCCTCATTTACCCCATAGCTCAAAATTTCGAGGAGTTATCGAATTATTTCTAACAAACATGGCTGCCATGGTTGCTCGCTAAGTGTGATAGGGGCTAGGGTTAGGGTTAGCATTTAAGTCATCTCAAAGTGTTGGAATTCGATCTATTTCATTGATATCATGTTGACAGTTGTAGAAATCGACGAAATTTTGATGATTGGTACTAATTAAGCACTAACGCTAACCCTAACCCCTACCCCTCGATAACTCCTCGAAAATTTGAGCTATGGGGTAAATGAGGATATCATCGTAATCTACTTGAATAAATAATAATAAAATAATAATACATTCTTTATATAGGGTATTTCAGTCGGCTACAATCTTAGCTGCTATCGATCGAAGCCCTGTTTTTTAAAAGTAGATAAGAAAAATAAAACAAAATATCAAATCAATCCATAAAATGTTCTTTGCGTCCTTGCTTAAAAGGAAGGTAAAATCCTTCAATCTTCAAATGCGTTGGTACCACTGTAATAAAATCCTCTTTTTGCGCTCTCAGTTTTTACTTTTGGGATTGTCAAATTTCGTATTACCGAGAGCTGTCGAATGGTGTAAAGTATGTTACGGTAGGACGTCTATTTCTAGGAGAGGTACGATTCTGCAATAGCGCCCCACGCATTTACCGTGTAAACACAGCCCTACAGATCGGAAGCGAGAGGAACAGTTAATCTTCTCAGAGCAACTCTAAGTAAGATTATGAAAATAGAACAAAACTCCCTATCCATATTGAGATTAGTACTTTCAGATTCTGATTTTACCTTACCTGTTAGGAACTTTTCCAGCCTGCTTATGTAAATCATCAACGAGCTCAGTGATATGCAAGTACTCAGGCCAGGGTTCTGCTCCGGTCTGCTCTCACGCCTCTGCACTCTACGATGTCAGAACGGCCCAGTGGCGGATCTAGACAGGTGCAACTGGAGCAAGTGCAGGGGCGGATCCAGGGTAATGCACAAGCCTTACGTAAGCAGTCGAATTTCGACAAAACTCTTCGTAAGTCCCGCCGCAGCATCGTTCGGATCTTTGTGTACCTGGTCTCGCCATTACTTTTGTGCTGAGTGCTGAGAACGAATTGAGCATTCCATATTTGGCTCATCGCTTATTGTGTGTGAATTGTAGCCTGTCAGATTACTATTGTGCTGCGATAGGAGACAATTGTAAGGCGCTCTAAAACTATTGTGATCATTTCATTTTCGTTTTCATTTTACAATTTCTTTATACTGTACAGGGCAAGTAGGCCCGTAGCCAGCTTGAATTCACAAGGGGGCACAGCCAATAAATATAATACATATATCTATATAATTCATGTTTTTAGGGGAGGCACAGAGACAAATTTCATAAGTCCAAGGGCCTTGCCCCCCAGGCCCCCCTTGGCTACGGGCCTGAGAGTAAGTTTCAAATTTTAATATATTTGATTTTCGAACTGTCCTGTTTACAAAAAAAGAATATAAATTAAGTACTAGTTTACTATACTTTAAAAAGAACCTACTTATAATATAAACATAAGCAACGAGTAAAAAAAATACGAGTCCAGAGATAATTAAGGTCGGTGATTTTTCAATGATTTCACGAATTGGGTAAAAGATTTGGCTATCTTTACTTCAGTTTTTTGGCTATTCCAAAGCTTTGCTCCTCTATAGGAGAAACTTTTTTAGCCACTGCCGATTTTAGTAAAGGGACATAAAGATCGGTATCACTATCGCTAAGCTGTCTGTTTCTAAATTCGGATGGTTTTATAAACATGCTATTCAGATATTCGGGAGCTAGTTGATTTTTTGATTTGTAGACCATTTTAAGTGTTTCTGTTTCTATAAGGTCATTCACTGTTAGCCATCCCAGTTTCTCGATGATAGGAGACGCTGAAGTTTTGTATGAGCTGTCTGTCACGATTCTAGCTGCGCGATTCTGGAGCGTCTGAAGCTCGCCTAAGGCAGTGACGCCACAGGAATCCCAGACTGGGCAGCAGAATCTAAAATATGGCTCAACTATACTTTTGTACATGGTCTGCAAAGTGGTTAATGTTTTTAGTAGGTGATATTGAGGAAAGGCCCTTAGGCCTTGTCTTTTGCACCGTATGCCAGTGATTCCTTAACTTTTGACATAGGGTTGTATAGAGATCTCCTGCGACATACTTTTTCTAATGAAAGTCCCCTGGAGGTATCGACATATGCTATGATAAATATACTTTAAAGGGAGAAAGTTTTTTGCGTGTCGAATCATACCTAAGGCCCTTGAAATCTTTTTTATTACATGATTTATATGATTTTCCCAGTTCATGTATTGATCCACTTGAACTCCTAAGTATTTAGTATGTTCTATAATCGAGATTTCCTCGCTACTTATCGCAAATGATGGTTCTATTGCGCAGCATTACGAATTTGATGTGCTGCACAAACCATTGTCGAGAATTTGAGACGCTGCACAATGATCTGACATTTGAGATAAAAGAAAAAATCCTGAAATCAAATCATTAGTAATCCGCACTATTGTTAAGTTTTGCTGCACGATTGACAGGCTTTGCTGCATGATTGTTTAACAACTAATAGTTGTCGCTGCACAATTGTTTAGTTGCACTGCACAATAGATTCAGTGTCTTTCATAGCTGATGCTTCAGACCCAGAGAGAGGCCATTCAACATTTTGATGAGTCAGTTGACAAGTCTTAAGCCCAGTTCATACTTAAAAATTAGTGCTTAAGTGGGAAACGGATTAAGGAGAAATTATCTGCTGTAAATGCTTAAGCAAAATGCATCCATGTCCTTAAGCAAACTGCGCCTCCGTATACTTAGGCCTTAAGCAAAATTGATTTCAAAACCTCTTGCATTGTATGCATTACATAAACGGCGACAACCAAGGCCATACATTCGCACAGTTAATGCTTCCCTGATATATTTCTATATTTTTGTCGTTTCTGTATTGATCATTAATGTTTCATCAATTTCACGCGAGGAATTTGAACTCTGATTGAGTCCCGGCATTCTTTTAGTGTATGGTTATATAAATGCGGATATTTCTGCACTTCTCATAGCCTTGCTTCAAAGTCATCCGTATTAAAACTTGGTAGGGAAAGTGAGTGCAGAAAAGGAAGTGCATATGGAAGTGCATGATTCATATGGATTGGAATGCAAAAAGTGCATATTTTGTGACCGGGCGCTGCGTTTTGTATGTGAAGGCGAAAAAGTTGAACTATTTTCAACTCCGTAATTTCGTTGCTTACGGATCGAAGGAATTGCATCACGCCTCCACAATTTTTGCGTAAGCATGCTAAGGAACTTACAGCGGATTATGGAGCAGACTATCTGGCGCCGGCCCGGTGTTAAGCACATAAGTTTAAGAAAAATTACGAAGTATGAACTGGGCTTTAGGCCCTTCATGCCTGTAGGTACAAATGTTGTCCATTCCCTCGTCGAAGACAATACCGGAAGCATATTTTCAAAGACACTGTTCGTGGATTTCAGAACTGAGGGGCAGATCAATAATTACGTCACGCTTTGGGGGTAGGTAGTTCTACACGTGGCTCGTGATTCTTTGTAGCTGTCTTCATTTTGTAAGCATCAAATGGAAAGAAAATCATTCGTTGCACTGCGGAACAAGTAACAGAACCAAGAGATTGCTGCTGATGGGATAAACAACACAGACGAACAAGGACAGTGCAACCTCAAAGTCAAAGATTGGCAGCCCGCTTTGAATGTCATGATATCGATGACGTCGACTTTTGTGCTGAGGAAGGGGGATATTTTAGAAATCGGTTATAAAAGTTGAATGCTTGTGTTTATTGATATCGTTATGGAACCAGTTTGGGCAAACGAATGACAATGATATATTTTTCATCCATATTATTATACCTCTTTTTACCATTTCTTTGTTAGCACTTACTGTTGTTTCTGTACTTGAAAAAGCACCATAAAAGCTATTTTAGACTTTTTTGAAGCTGGGAGGGGGTATCAAATTGAAGTATATCAGTTGTATCATAAAAGTTGCTTGTGCATGTTTGAACATGTCCCGATTTCCCTCAAAAATAATTGTTTGACTTGAATATATCCATTTGTGGATTCAGATTAGTCTGACGGATTTCATGGTGGCCAATCAATCTTTAGTGTAATTGAGCACTGAAAAAGCAAAATAGCAGAAACATGACTTGATTTGTAACTTTGAAAGACGATTGGAAATTAGCGAATAAAGGATATCACTTTCAGTATCGTATTTCAAAGGATGATGTCTATTGTGTGTTTCAAGAGAGAACCACTGAAAGAGAAGCAAGTAATGTTAACAGCTGAAATATAAATATGATACTGACAAGACTAGGCGTGACAACCAGGCAGCTTTGAGCCACGCCCTTGCCTTAAATGTTTCCTGTGTTGTGCAGCAGTCAGTTTTATCCCTGGATCCGCCCCTGAAGTGCTTCAGTCAAAAATCCACAGAGATAAGTTTATCCTATATACTTTTGCTGTCCTGGGTATGACATTAAACTGCATCCCTAGGGCTCCCTTGAGCAAGGTGTCAGCACCCCAGAAGCTCCCTCTACCAGGGTAACGGTGAAGCTGCTGGCAGCAGGACAGTGGATACCTGTCAGTGGGTTGGATAGTACAACTACTATTTGCCTCATTGTGGTACTTATGTCTAGCGGAGGTGCAGTTTAATCTGTTCAACTGCACGGGTAGTTTCTCCTAGTTAGCTGGAGACTGCGAGTTGAGAAGGAGCCTGGGGGTCTCCACTTGACTTACTTTTACCCCCGACAACCCTTTGCACACATATATGGAATTTAATACAAATGGAAATTCATACCATATCGTCCGTCGCGTGGGTCAACAAGGGGCGCGTTGCTCAGTGGGCGACCAGGCTGACAACGAAAAGTATGCTACTGGAAGACAGTATCTACAATTAAGAAACAAAGTAAGTATTGGGACTTAGAATGTCAGAAAACTTAAAGAACTTGGAAAACTATACTCCATTTGCAATGAGATGAGTAGGCTTGGGCTTCAAATACTTGGAATTTCAGAAAACAAATTGGAATGAAAAAGGAAGTTTTAAGACTGGTGAGAACCAGATGGTTATCTTTTCTGGAAAAGACGACAGTTACAGTCATGGAGTAGCAGTTATCCTAGATAAAGATTCAAGCAGAACTCTTATAGGATACAGCCCTGTCAGTGACAGAATATTAAAAGTTAGAATACATGCAAAGCCTTTTAACATTTCAATTGTGCAATGCTATGCTCCGACTATTAATGCAAATGATGAGGAAATGGAAAGCTTCTACGATAGCCTACAAGAGACTGTAAACACTATCCCTAGTCGTGATGTCAAATTCATCATCGGCGACTTGAATGCCAAAGTTGGTAAAATTGTAACACCAAATACAACCTGTGGAAAATTTGGTCTTGGAGAACAAAATGAGCGAGGTGAAAGGCTGATAGAGTCCTGCAGTACAAACAATATGCTGCTCACTAACACTATGTTTCAACATCACCCTCGACATCTTTACACTTGGACTTCACCAGATAGAAAAACCCGGAACCATATTGATTTCATCATCATGAGTCAAAAATGGAAAGGATGTGTGAAGAATGTAAGAACAAGACCCGGGGCCGATTGTAACAGTGACCACCAGCTTTTAGTTGCAGATATCAAGCTTCGATTAAAGAAAATGATACAGCCACTTCAGCCTAGACGCTTTGACTACCAGACCTTAGACAACAACTACAAAATCAAAATCTCAAAAAGGCTTGAGGCTCTACTACAGTGTGATGAGGAGAGAACCCCAGATGAACTCTGGAAAGAAGGGCAAGATATCATGTTGAGTGTTGCTGAGGAAACCATATGCAAGAAAAAGAAGAAAATAAACAGATGGATTTCAGGTGAGATATTGAAAGAGGTTGAGAAAAGAAGGTATATTAAAGCAAAGGGGATTAGGGACACTGTATAGGAAGCAGCCTACAAACGGCAAAACTCTAAAATACAACGAATGATGCGGAAAGACAAGGAAACGTTTATTCAGGAACAGTGCCAACAGATAGAAGGAAATGCCATCAATAACTCTACTAAGAAAGTATATCAAGGTATCAAAAACCTCACTAAGAAATTTTACCCAACCATAGATACCATCAAAAATGAAGACGGCATAATAATCTGCGATAGACACCAAGTTCAGAATAGACGGAGAAGTTATTGCTCAAATCTCTATAAAAAGAACAAAGATCTTGTTTCAACAAAGGTCCATTTTCAGAACACGATAGAGCCACCACCCCTTCTTGATGAAATTAAGAATGCCATCAGTGACCTTACGACAGGAAAAAGACCCGGCTTTGACGGTATCACAGCCGAGATGATTAAGAATGGAGGGGAAAAAGTAGAAATGTTCTATCATAAGCTATGCACGAAGATCTGGATTGAGAACAAATGGCCTGATGAATGGGGGCTTTCAGTCTTTGTACCTATACCAAAAAGTGGCGATACCCTACAATGCAGCAATAATAGAACAATTTCCCTTATAAGCCATAGTAGTAAGATCCTGTTGAAAATAATTGCTAAACGATTGGCTATCAAACTGAATGAGGAAATTTCGGAAGAACAAGCGGGTTTTCGCCCTGGAAAGGGTACTAGAGACCAGATAATGAATCTTAAAATGGTGCTTGAAAAGAACACAGAGAGAGGTAACGATGTATTTGTTTGCTTCATCGACTACTCAAAAGCGTGACACAGTTGCACATGATATCCTTTGGAATGATATGCACAAGATGGGGTTCCCAACTCATATAATCCTACTAATAAAAGCATTGTACGACCAACAAAGAGCAGCGGTAAGAACCAGCTATGGGTTAACTGAATGGTTTGAGATTGGACAGGGGGTAAGGCAAGGATGTATCATTTCTCCACACCTTTTTAATATCTATGCAGAAGCTATAATGAGAAACGCACTTGAGAATTTTGAAGGAAGCATTAGTGTCTGAGGCCACAAAATAGCAAATCTAAGATACGCTGATGATGTTGTACTAATTGCTGGGAGTTTAGAAGAGCTTCGAAACCTCGTAAACAGAGTAAAACTGGAAAGTGAGAAAGTTGGTTTATTCCTTAACACAAAGAAAACAAAAGTTAAGAAAGTTCAACGAAATCCAACAGACAGTGGAATTGTGATAGATAGAGAGACTGTTAAAACCGTCACGAAGTTCAAATATCTTGGAGCAATATTCACTAGCAACGGCGATGACTCAACTGAAGTAAAAAGGAGAATATGCATAGCAAAGAATGCAACAGTTGCCCTCAGCAAGATCTGGAAAGATAAGAATATTTCGCTAGATACTAAAAAACAAGTTCCTCAGACACATGTATTTCCCATTGAGTCCTATGGAGCAGAATGCTGGGTACTAAAAGCTTCTGACAAGAAAAGACTAGAGAGTTTTGAAATGTGGTGTTACAGACGAGTTCTTAGAATTAGCTGGACGGAGAAAATAACCAATGAAGAAGTGCTTGAGAAAATAAACTGTGAGAGACGGCTCATTAATATCTTGGATTCAAGAAAACTAACATTCATCGGACACCAGTTAAGGAAAGGATATACATCGGAAAAGACACTATTATTAGGCTCGGTGCATGGAAAGAGATTGCGAGGAAGACCAAAGACAAGACTAAATAACAACATCAAGGAGATCTGCGGGTTGACGATGGTTGAAACTGAGAGGAAGGCTCAAGAGAGAACAAGATGGAGGAGGTTCGTGCAGAGGGCCACGGCTGTTCAGCAACAAACTACCCGTTGATGATGATGACGATATACTTTTGTCAACTTATACAGGCAAACCTTCGTCCCTCCGATCTGCATACTTAGTCATATGGACCAAAATCATGATGTAAATACAGTGAACTCTCTCCAAAACGGCCACGCTCGCGACTTTGCAGAAGTGTCAACATTAACAAGGTGTCCTCTTTATAGAAAACTTCCGTGTCCTAGTGCGGAGGAGCTCAAAGTATCCCACAAAAGCACTGGTCAAAAGTTGCCATTTGTTAAATATAGCGACTGCGCAGTAAACATGAAGTCACTGCGCAGTAAAAAATGAAGTCACTGCGCAGTAAAAATGAAGTCACTGCGCAGTAAAAATGAAGTCACTGTGCAGTAAAAATGAAGTCACAGCGCAGTAAAAATGAAGTCACTGCACAGTAAAAATGAAGTCACAGCGCAGTAAAAATGAAGTCACTGCACAGTAAAAATGAAGTCACTGCGCAGTAAAAATGAAGTTACTGCGCAGTAAGAATATAATGACTGAACAGTGGAAATAAAGCAAAGTTCTTCTTCAAGTGACTTGCAGAAAATATACAGAGGGATTGTTGGGCCGCATTTTAACTATTGTTGCTTGATTTGGGGCTATTGTGGAGAACTCTCTCCAAAAGATCCAGAATAGAGCTGCAAGAATAGTAAAAACGATTCATCTGCCGCCCCTTCGCTACGAAGTCCTGGATGGCTTTTAATTAAGTACCTCATCATCATCATCATCATCTTCATCATCATCATCATCTCTTCTTCTTCTTCATCTCGTTACGCCCCTCACGGGCCTGAGACTGACCCTGGGGTCAGTGGACCGCCTATCAATTGTTTAAACGAGGTGATTGAGTCGGCTACACTCAATCCACTCTGTTACCCCAACAGTTACTAGGCAGAACTGCAGTCTGGTCCGCTGAGCCTGTTGTTCACCGCCGGGGCCTGGTTGGATAGTTTGCCACAAGTCATCAACAATTGCCCCAATTCTGAATCTTTGCAAATGACTCGCTATCAACTTAAGGGCAGTGTCACTTTGTGCCTACCCACCACCACGAGGAGGTCTCCAACCATGGGTGGGCCATCATCATCATCTTCATCATCATAATCATCATCATCTTCTTCTTCTTCTTCTTGGTTTCGCCTTGCGGCATAAGATTGACGTAGGTAAACCATAACAATACAACAAGCACATATTTGTCATTTGATTGTTGGTGCCTGGCCATATTTGCAACTGTGACCAATTTGCCACATTTGCCTTAGCTTTACTCCCAATCCTCTGTTGTGTTCTTTCCTTTCTCTTCTTGGTCCTATCTAGTTTCTGAGCCTCTGAGCTTGGCCCTGGGTTTTTCTCTATACCATGCTGTTGTTTTCAATTTATTTCCATATCCTGTTGCTGCTTGTTATTGGTTTTGCAACCCAAGTTACTCACCATGCAGTATTTTATAGGGTCTGGGTGGTCTACTATTCCACTTAGGCCCATTGGACAAAACGGTGTCTGGAAAGCCATTATGTAGCAACAAAATAACCTTTCTTCTCTTTCCGTCTGATTTGGTCTTCTTTTTATCAAGATGAATCATAGAAATGAATCATCTTGTCCACTTGATACTAAACGTGGAAGTCGAAGACCATAGCCAAGCACTCATCATCTTTCTTCTTCTTCTTCTTCTTCTTCTTCTTCTTCTTCTTCTTCTTCTTCTTCATCTCGTTACGCCCCTTACGGGCCTGAGACTGACCCTGGGGTCAGTGAGCCGCCTACCAATTGTCTAAAAGAAGTGATTGAGTCGGCTACACTCAATCCACTCTGTTACCCCAACAGTTACTAGGCATAACTGCAATCTGATCTGCTGAGCCTGTTGTTCATCGCCATGGCCTGGTTGGACAGTTTGCCACAAGTCATCAACAACTGCCCCAATTCTGAATCTTTGCAAAATGACTCGCTAACAACTTAAGGGCAGAGTCTCTTTGTGCCCGACACAACCACGAGGTCTCCAACCATGGGTGGGCAATAATTATCATCATCATCATCATCATCATCATCATCATCATCATCATCATCATCATCATCATCATCATCATCATCATCATCATCATCATCGTCATCATCATTATCATGATCATCATCAATTTATTTACAGTTGGCTATTTTTTCCATTTAGCTAAAGAAAACGTTAATTAAGGCCAACTAAAGCTAAAGCTAAAAACTTTGCACAATCTGCAGATGCAAGAAGATTTATTCCACTGTTTCATTCTCCTTTTAAATTCTTGCAAAGTGTCAACATCTTTCAAACTATTGGACAGTGAAGACCATACAGAGCAGCCTCTATACTGAATATTTTCTGTACTATATATTGATGTTCTTACTTTCGGCAGTTGCAAATGATTTGGATTTTGCAGGCCATAATAGTTATGTTTTTCTTAAAAGATATCCTTCACAAAAGTTGGATTAAGGTTGTTCTTAGTCTTGGCTATCTTTATCAAAAGCAGCTGCAATTTGCGGGGAAGAATAGTTAGGGACTTATATAGATTATTTAGATGAGATCTGATGCTGGTTTCATGAACACGTAAAATCGAATGTATAGGGTTGATGATTCAAGCAAAATTTCCCCCAAAATAGATAAAATCAAGCGTGCAGAGCTTTTTCAGTATGGATAGTAAAAACGCTCCGAACCATGTGAAATTGGCCTAAAGTTAGCTACGAGAGCCATTTGTTTACGAAATCATTGGTGAGAATAGTGGGAGAATTGGTTCTATTAACAAATCAAGATTTGAGCGCTATGCTGTCTTTGATACAGTTGGCAAACGTAAAGGGCGTTTTACGCACTGCAATGTGAATAGTAGAGTTTTAGGACCGGTGGCAAAATTTCTGATAACCATCCTAAAATGAATTCGTCGATAGGAGAACATCTTAATACAATCCAGCATGCGCCAAAACATACACAGACGATAAGTTTCGGATCATTGGGCAAGCAAGATGATCCCTTCATTTAACTTTTAAGTGTTTTGGAATCAGCTTACACTAAGACTCAAAGCCCAGTCTTGTGTAACAAAAAGAGTTCATTTTCTCACTTGAACTCTTCAAGTAAACAATGGTAAATAGGTGCTAATTGGCCAATCATAGGGCCAAATAGACGCATTATTCATCATATCACGTGCACCCGCATCTGGCTATATATTTCGGTTCACTTTTCGGTCGTTATCCGACGTTTCATACTCTGATGAGTGTTGAACGAAAAAGCTTTTCAGTATGCATAAAAAATGTTCCCGTGGGGAGCTGAGCCTTATTGGGAGGGGGAAGGGTGGGAAACTCGTGGTGTCGACGACCGTTACGTAGGGAAAATTGGGGATTTGGGATGAAGCGCCCAGGAAAAGTTATAGAACCACACCTTAAAGGTATTAAGGAAACGTCCTTTGTAAACATAAAGATGCACCCCTGTTGTAGGTAGAAGCGGCAGGTGAAGTCAATGGTATTCAAAATGCTAGGGGCATTCAGCCCCCAAGCTCCCATGGCAAAGCAAAGGTGTTCAAATATAAGTTGCGCCAAGAGAGGTGCGTCTCCCACTAGAATCAAGAGTGCGCTAGCCTAGAATCAGTTTGGTAAATGTTTCAAAAGAGCTTTTTCTTCAAATTCTGCTCCCGAAGATGAGGAAGATGAGTGATCTGCCATTTTGAAATAAGCTTTTCGCGTGCTTTCCTTCTGTTTTGATTCGAATAGCGCATGCGTATTAGTGCTAAGATCGTGAGCAAAATTGCTCAGACCGCCGCACACGATGAGCAAAATGTCACGAGTGACAAAAATTATTAAACTGTATGCTGAGGTATATAATTTCTTCTATCCTAACTATCCTAATTTATTAACTTGGTATATCAAGCTCTCAAACTTTTCAAAAAAGTATGTCAAACAGATTCTAATAAAGAAACCAAAGGAGACTAGCTATAAAATCATCGATATATTCCTGTTTTATGTATTTCTGTCATATGAAGGGGCCGAATCGCATCATGATGTGAGTTAAAACGACTATTTCGAACATCTCGAAATACAATTTCAGTGAATTATTGCGGGGCACTGCCCCTCTGCCCCCACTGTCTACGGGCCTGTATCAGATACTCTGGTCGGTAAAATTGTAATTATGTTTGTTAGCAACATTTAGATAGATAATTGTTAGTCACAAATTAAGATACTATGGCAGATAAATTGGCAATGGTCATTGCTATCAACAATAAGGAGTGCTCTGATCGGTGAAGTGGTAATCACAGCTGTCTGGCTGTCAGCATGTCAAGGAAGTCAGGTGTGCACTTGTCAAATATACGCTTTCTTTAAAAGAACAACCTTTATAAGAAACATCCGGTTGAGGTTTGCCCAAAAAATAAGAACAACATGAGAAAAAAAGCAGGCTGTAATTCAACAAAACTTAATTAAGAAATGTAATATAAAAACAATACATACATAACAAAACAACGGGAGAAAATAAAAATAAAACATGAAGACGATTACGCAAACTTATTGTACTAAAACTAGTTCAACGCCATCAATATCACTTTCTCTAATGTAGTCTATGCTACCATCTCCGAAGCTAGCTTTGTATTCCCCATGCTTTTTGTTGAAATATTGGATGGACCCATTAAGCCACCCTTTGTCATAGTATCCTCCGGTCTCTCTCCAAGCCAGTTCTTCGTCCACAGTTCTATCCTTCTCACTATCTTCTAGTTCTGCTTCCTCACTGCATAGATCCTTATGTTGCATGGAGCCTTTCATTTGCCTGCTCGAATTAACTTACAGTGGGGGGGGGGGGGGGTTTCTCCAACATACATAGTTACAGTAACACACCCTAATTGACGTTGATATAGCTTTGACTACTGTACTGAGCAATTGTTTTGTCTGGACACTACTATGCACTGGAAATTGCAATGTAGAAATAAGAAACAATATAAGAAAATCCCGAGGCTGAAATTATATGGAAAAAGAAGAAAGGCCAGGCTGAAGCCGAAGCCAAATGTTCTTATTAAAAAGCATGTATACCTAAAGCAGTCATCGATAGGTTTATAAGCTTAACATTTTTATACTTATTAGATTGCTGCTGTACCAAATCTCTATACTTTTGTGCCTTTCTTTCGGCATTGGTCCTAAGGTGAGAGTCAAAACCCACGGTCAATTCTTAATTGTAAAGCCACTCATCAGAAATTGAAAGAAGTAGATCAGGTCGCAGATCGTCTCTAGTGACAACAGAAGAGCTGATAAATCCTGGGAGGTCTGCAAAAATGTTTCCTTGTCGCAAAGACTGAAATGCTTTAGCAATGAATAAGAGGATGGAATCATGTCTCCAAGTGTAGCAGCCCTGTTGAAGATATACTTTGCAACCAGAAACGGCATGGAGAAGAGATTTCTCAATGTGTGTCCTGTGCCTTACAATCTAATGTTAGAGCCCTACTTATAACAGTCAAAAATGAATCTCATAATAAAAAGTAATAATCAAAATATAAATATTATATCCAAACTATTTTCGATAAAAGTTGCTTGCTAAATTTTTCAGTTTGAAATAATTCAAAATGTTCTTTAAGTTGCTTCTCGAATTCATTGCAGTTCTCAATTTTACGAAGTCCCAGTGGTAGTTCATTGTACACCTTGGCACCCATAAACATAAACGAGTTTCTTGTACATTCAGTTTTGATTTTCGGAAGTATCAATTCGAACTGGTTGTTTCGAGTCTGCTTTTCAGGCTGTATCAATGTGAAATAGTTCTGCAGCTGCTAACATGTTCCCTTGTCTATATTTTCGTACCAGCTTGCAAGCCATAGCTTTGTTTGCATTTACTTTTGGAGTAATCTTCTGGATTGGGCTTTCGTCTACAGAGACTATTCTCAGTGCACGCAAATGAAACGATGCGAGCTTGCTCAACTGGGTTTTGGTTTCTATTCAACTGTAGTATGTCGCAATAGGCAACTGTTGGGGGTATCATGGAATGAGAGATTGCAGCAGCAGTGTCTTGATCAAAGTATGGTCTTATTCTTGGCATCAATCGTAGCATGTCAGATGCTTTCTTTTAAGGGAGCTATCTACGCAAACACCAAGATATTTGTATTTATTTGTATTGTTGATGGCAGTTTGATCTGATAGTTCGATTTTGAATGGTTCAGTTTGCTTGGGAACTCCTTGTGAGATGACGAAAACAAGGAATTCTGCTTTACTTTTCTTTAAATTTAGAACGAGTTCAGTGCTCTTCAGCTAGACATTCCATGTCCTTTGATATTTTGACATTAATGACCAGAATTTCTTCGTCTGCAACATATAGCACGGTGTCATCGGCATAGTTCAAGATACTCAAATGCTTAAGTACGCCCTCAGCATCATTGAACAATATTAAGAACAACAAACGGTCCAATATTGATCCCTGTGGAACTCTATTGACGTACCATGTATTGATTAGCGTTCAGTTGATGTCATATGTAATGAGTGTTTAATTCATATTGATCAGTCTTTCAGTTACAGCAAGATAATACACAGTAACGGATAGTTTTCACTTGTGTCACTTCTACTTAGGCCTAGGCCTATGACCTAGGCATAAGGCTTTAGGGAAATACCGACCACCACAAAGAACCCAAAAACATTACATACAGTATCAAAACCTTTGCTTAGGCCTACAAACAAGCATTGGGGCATGCTGGTCTATACAATGATAATAACAAGTATTGACAAATTAAAGCTAGCCTGATGCCATTAGAGGAGTGCAATAGTTTATGCTCTATTCTGATAAATTTGTACTTTCTATATTTGAAAGCGCATAGTAGATTTATCCTATAGGCATCCTGATAACCATACTATTCCATCAACTTTTAGTATAGATGTTGCTTTTTAGCCATTACAGAGAGTAAAATTTCAAAGTTTTTCCTATCTCAGAACTTTTCCCTACATCACTAAGCCAAGTAATCAGTCCTTCAGATAAAACCTTGTGGTGCTGTCCTTGTGAGGTACTCTGTTTAGCAAAAATGGCACTAATAATGTGTCATTTGTACAGAAGAAGAATCACATTTCTAACAATACAACTAAATAAAGCTAGAGTAACTCACAACGTAACAAAAGAGAGGTTGAAAAAGAAAAACTTAAATACTGCATATAAAATAGATTGATTAAGCAGGACCTCCTTACATAGTCACAATTATTGAGAGATGGCCCCCATCTCATAAAAGAAAACTTGAAAAAGAAATTAAGAAATCCTGAGGTAAAACAACAACAACACAAATGAACCAGGTAAGCCTTGTTAAACTTACTAGTTAAGCATAGGAATAAATAAAGCAGGCTCTCAATTTAGACTGAAAAGCAGAGTTAGACCCAGCAACCCATATGAAATGTGAAAGATCATTTCCTAAGTTAGAGCCAGAATATCGTAATATTTTGAAACCATAAAGCTGTTGGTGCCCCTCCCCACCTGCATTCTTTGCTCTTCATGCCAAATATCTTTGGCATGAAGAGACTGCCACAAATAGCCTGCAAGTGTAGTTTAATACATTTTTTCTATGCTATTACCTGCTGGCAAAAATCTCGGGGGGGGGGAGGGAGGGTGAAAATACATGGAATGCAGTGTGGTTGGTGAACCTGCATTTATGATGCCATGAAGCTGCTTTTATTTCCATTTTTCATGCTCAAGGGTAGAAAGAATCAAAACAGGAAATTATGAGACAAATAAAAGTAGTTCAAAGTGTATGGAATGGGAGATCTGCAATAGGATCTTGGTAGCATTTGTGATTACTGTTTCAAAAATGGGTGAATTTCCAAGCATAGTGCAACCTCAGTTAATATATGCAACTAACATATGCATATGCAGAAAACAACCAACAAAATACAGAGAGAAAAAAATTAAGAGAAAATTCAAAGTACTCATGTATCCTTCCACCAATGAGGACAGTAGAAAATGCATTGATAGACAAATCACTTTCAACATCTCACGCCATCCTCTTGTGCCATGCAAAATGCAGACTTCCCTTGGTACCAAACAGCAAATGCAGGAACCATGCTATTATGTTCACCTTTTCTGGATCAGTCTAAGTTGTTTCTTCTTCAATCTTTTCAATTTAGTTGTATTCCTTATCTAAAACATGCCAACAAATATACTGTAAGATGTGGCCAAGACATACAGTCTCTACACAGAAATTTTCCTTTACTATAGCATGCAAAAACTACAACAAATCATCTAACAGAAGTATCATAAATTTGTTTGGCAAATAGACCTATAATTTAAAACAGTAGTGTAACACTTGAACCTGCAAATGACCTGCACAGAGATTATAGAATTTGACTGATTTCACAAATTTTCAGAACATGGTCAAATAGAAACTTCTCTAATGATCACCAACTACAAATAAATATACACATCCAATTGCCAATAATAACTATATCTACATGGTCTTATGCAAGATAATCTACCTCAATTTACAGTTCTAATTTCCAATAAATTGACTGGCATAAATTTCTTATTTAAGCTTCCTTCTATGAACTAATTGAATCTGTTATAGCTGCCACTACATCTAATAATGGGCCTCAAGAATATGAAAAAGAAAAAGCAAAGTATATTTTATTAGATCCAATAATTAATCACAACAGATACTAACTTCTTGAACAACTTCAGCTTTTCTTGCATTTTCTTCTCGTCGTTTTTGCCTTTCTTCCTGATTCTTTCTTCTTTCTTCTTTCTTTCTTTTAGCAGCATCTTTCAGTTCTCTTTCAAAGTTCTTTACAGATTCTTGCACAGCTCGAAGTTTCTGCTTCTTGGACCATGATGAATGCAATGCCTTTACATTAATCATGTCTGACTTTCTACAACAGAAAGTTGATATCACACAAACACTGAGGTATATTCAACATCTCTGGGTAGGTGTCCAAGTGCAAAATGATTCTTGATAATCCGATGCACTCAGACTTTCTGATGCAACAAGTTCACCATCTCTTTATAGTTTTCATTGTAAATTTAAAGCTATTCTCTTTGAAACTAAGCATTGATCATACAAAGGTCTTCATTTGGCCTCCCTCTGATACTAGATACATAGATTCTTAATTAGGGGGCACTCTCTCCTCAATCAGCCTAGCTACTAAGAGAGCCCTCCTTAAAAAATTCCCATACATATAATCCCTTTGCTTTTTTGTGATTTAGCAACTAGGTAGCTGTAATATTTGTCTTCTTTGCTTTTTATGTTTAAGAACATTTCATGTAGTGGAATTTCAAATTAAATGAACGGAACAGAACTAAACTGAACTAAACTGAACTGTCTTGAGAAATAAGAACCAAAGTTCACAAATGAGCAAACAATTATTGAATTATATTATGATTGCGTTCAGAATGTCTCGTTAGATAAGCCATGAGGTACTTTTTTGAAAAGAGACTAACTCAAAAAGTTAGAGGAAAGAGAAGAATAACCATAATTACAATTAATGGTGACATCAAGAGAACAAAAGAAAAGTACCCTTCCTTTCCAGTAATAATACCACTTGTATCACAAGTTAGTCAACAAAACATCTACACAAAGGCAAAGAACTGAAAATTCAAGTGGTTAAATCGGCCTAATTCCTGATGGTCAACATGATCTGTTAATTCATAACGATCGGATGGAGAAGATGCAAAGAAGAAGAGTGTTGAATTGCTATGTATTAGGTACTATTCCTAATGTACGGGTTCGAAGCCGGCTAATTCATCAACAAAACGAGGCAACATGTGTTTACACACTAGTGGGGGTCACTCATATCGCCAAATATAATTGTCAGATCCTATAGTCGGTACAAACCTTTTCTTGTCAGATTTCCATACCCTCCCAGATTTTGGCTTGCCTTTAATTTTTTTCATTTTGCAAGTTAAGAATTAAGTTTTGAGATAATCATTCTACGCCTAGAACAGTAAGTGCGATGATTTCGAGTCGTAACCTCATGCTGAATATCGAAAATGAGATCACAATAATGGCGGGAACAATGATACCGAAGTAAACACTACGAGTTTTGCACATTGTTTGAGACAAAATAGGACAAGACATAGGTTTTCTTTGCACTTTTTCGTGATTTATGTAATAGCTGGTTTATCTGTTTCATTAGAAATTGCATACCCATGCATTTACACCTGAGGCATCATGGTCACCAGACTGCATTCCTTCTTTAGTGCGCTGGAATATCTCCTCCTTGCCACTTTTGACGGCTTCCATCCGCGTACGTGCAATTATCTTGCAAAAGCCGTATTCTCGATACTTTAAAGAGCTTTCATCAGGCCAAATACCTTGAGTTCCACAACCTGTAGATGCGCCAGAATTTACCTAGCAATGAACTTCCCCGCGCTAAATTCGTAGAAAGCAGTGAGGGGCCCAATTGAAGGGTACGAACTTAAGCCATACTGTTGTGACATATATACGCTCTCATGCTATGTAAATCTATTGCTTTGGACAACTTAACAGTTAATTTCCTTTGCCATAATGCATTTGTATTGTGTTTACCTGCATAAAAGCGCGAATTGATAAGTTTAATCTAATATCAAGTGCATGAATTAAGACCATCATACAGACAATGCATAACAACATATAAAATTTAATGTTGCAAGCACCTGGAGCACTTGTTCATTAATCTAATGAAACAGAAATTACTGAGTATTGAAACTCATCTATTCAAGCTGGAATCAATGGGGAGTGGGGGTTTAGCCACAGATGAATGCATGCCCAATTACTCTAGTTTAAGTAATATTATATGATGGAAATTTCTACTCTTCTGCAGAGTTGTCGGATTTGAAATTTATATTTCTTATTACTTTTTGTAAATAAGTTAGTTATTAGACTGAAACACTTTGAAATTCAAGAAATACCATTTAGTATTTATTTATTTATTAGGGATTATTACCATAATACTTTATTGTGACATTTCTAATTGTTCCCTCTGTAGGTTTGCTATCATGTTTTGAAAGATGAAGTGCTTGATCCCTGGAAGATTTGTAAAATGTGAGTAGCATTCTATATTAGATTCTGATTCCATAGCTCATTTGTAATTTGTCTTATTCATTCAAAGTGAATTAGGTCTTTAGTTTTTGTCATTATGAGCTTAAGATTCAATTTTATGATAAATTATGTTATATTTCATGTTCTTTACTCAAGTAATTGAATTTTTGCTCATATTTTCCCTAGTATTTGCAAGAGCCATCTATTGCCTTTCAAGAATTGGTGATGAGTTGTACCTTGAGGCTACTAAGGATGGGGTAGGTTGTACTTTTGCTCATGAATAAAATGGGCTTGCTAAGTGTCAATTAAGCTGTATTTTATATGTGGGTATTAAACCTAATCATAATAGATACAACATATGCTTCTTTCTTTAACAAATAGACTGTCTCTTTTCAGCTTAGAATTAATATTTTGTCATATCCAACCTTGAGTGTTTCTTAAATGTTTCATACAAGCCTTGAGGATGAATCTGGAATTGAATGTTTCAGTTGATTTCATGAATTTACTGTTAGAGTGTGTTCAAAGAATATTATCTCAAATGATGAGCTTGTTTCCAGTTTAGTAGAGTGGTTTCTCGTGTAAAAGTTTTTTTCAAGTTTACTTTCAGTCCGTTTTTGCTTGAATATTTCTTAGCTTTTGCCTCATTGAGCCTATGTTTCCAATATACTTGTTTCTTAAAAGAATCTTTTTGGTCATTTTGATGTATTGCTGTGTTTTGCTGTAGCTTGCGCTAAGAACAGTGAACTCATCAAGATCAGCATTTGGTTGTTTCCTTTTCAATGAAAGTTTCTTTCATGAATACACTGGTAGTGACAATGAAACAGAAACTGAAAAATTCAAACTGGCTATGAAGGTATGCATTTTTTGTAAATGGTAAAGTCTTGAATGCAATGTCATTACAATATAGTCTACAACATCCATGGTGTAGTTTGTTGATGACATTAGAGGACATCTGGAAGATGTGCACCCCACATACCTGGCTGCTCTGTAGCTGCAAAAGCTGTTGCTTACATGGCAGCTTTTTTCCACTTGCTAGAATATACTTAAATTATTGATGTGATATGTTGCCCCTTGACAAAGTGCAGCTTCCATGGAGAACTTCATATAATTGGATATTTAGTAATATGTTCACATGAGCTTCTATCACATGTATTCTCTAATTTTTCTAAAGAGTGACTGTTCAGATTTGTAGAACAGCCATAAGGTTTGTAGCTTTGTCTTACATTTACTAGTTTTTAAGGCAAATATATTTCTATGTAATATCGTGAAGTTGATTTCTTAGTAATCAGCTTCCATTTCCATCTGTATCATATATAGTCTTACCATATGTTTTTGTAATATTTATATGTAACTTTTATACATTCTCAAGTCCTGTTTAGGTGTTTTCAAATCTTTAAGTACTCTGGACAAAAATGTGGACACATGCAGATTGGAGTATGATGATAAGGAGACTAGAATTGTCTTCACATTGTTTTGCAGACATGGTTAGTATTTGATTTTATGTTAGTGGCAGGACATTTTGTGACATTAGCAAGCCTTGCTGAGAAAGGCACTCAATCAAGTGTAAGTAGCTGAAGCATTCCTTTGATTATGCCTTGAATGCAATTTATTGAGCGCCTGCATTCTTGAAGCTGTATCTTAAAGAAAACCTTTTCAAGACATTACAAGGGATATCCCTAAAGTAACCTCTTTGCTATGACTTGAAAAACCTAAATTCAAATCACCATGTTTACATCTGAGTAATTGGAAATCATCATTTCATTCAGCTGTGTGGATATGCACCCCCTACAAGCAAATCATGCCTTGTAATATCCCAACCTTGTTATATACTTTTAAAATATTAGATATTCCTAGATTGGAGTCCCTATTTGATTTGCATATGATGAGTCTTTTGTATGAATGTTAAATGCATTCTTAGAAGGTATGCAAAACAGAGTCCATAAATTTTTCAAGGAGCTCATTTTTTGAGCACCAGTTTTTTGCTCAGGGCAAGGCCTGATAATAGGTATTGTTTCCAGGGCTTTGCATAGGCTGGGTAGATTGGCTTAGGAGGACAATCACCTCTGCAAAAATTTCACTACTTTCAATGCCACTCTGTATCTGTTCATAAGTTCAGTGTCTATGGCTCTTTCTAAAATATCATTCGCTTTATGGATTGTGGGATGTTGTTTAAGATTGCTGATGATATATAAAGTTAATACCTTCATGCCACTTATATTTGTTTGTTCTGTGTAAGATTTATTTCTTGTTCAGCTATTGATTTAACTTGGAATGTGGTGTTGTTTCTAATCTCTGGTGTTTGTTTGCTGTCAGTAGTTTTCTCTTTCTTAAAAGGGATCATCAAGACTCACAATTTGACTTTCCAAGAAAGCGAGAGTCTGCAAGCAGTGTTTTCAAAGGATTCATGCCCCAATTGTATGGTTGCACAAGCAAAGTCAGTTATTAACCATAAATCCATGAGAATTTAATCCAAGATTTCTTCAATTTATTGTTTATTTGGGTCTTCTCTACTCAAGATTCTTAGAAGTTGTCTTTCAATAAATATACTCCGATGCAATCGCCAAATGAGAATCACTCATCTTAGTTGATTGGGAGTGAATAAAATCTTGTGTAAGTTCCGTGGTTGCCCTTTTGTATTATTTAGAAAAAGTCAGTACATTATGTATTTGAATGGTAACTCAAAATTTATTTCTCAATACAGTGTTTCTACTTCATTGTGTAGAAAGCAGGTTCATGCTAAAGGTTTGGAAGAGAAGTTTTATATGAATTGATAGTTCAAGCTTTCTACTCAAACAGCCCATAAGTGGTTACTAACCTCCGTGATTATAGTGCATTGAAAGTAAGCATGCTTGAAATGGAGGTCTCATGGGTGATGCACAGTCCTGCAGCATGCTACCGAGTTCTGTTGTGTTTTACGTAGCACAACTGCTTTACTATAGATTGGTCGTGTAACTTTTAGCAGCAATTTAGGCCCCTGCTTTGCAAGAAATATTGAGATACTTTCTCATGGATGGATACATTTGTTTCAGAGTTCTGATCGACACAGCTGCGAATTTTCCAAACAGCTGCGAGGAGGTTACTCTTAGTTGTACGCCGGAATCAATTACATTGAGGAACTATCTCGAGGATGAGCCTGGTATCGCATACATATGTTTAATTTTGATTCACTAAAGAGCAAATATAAAATATGTCAACATTGAGTTGTTATAACTGTTATCGGTGTATCTTCGTTATGCTTCTTTGAAGATTGTTCATTAACCGATTGATCTTTCGGCATTGCTGCACTGAATTTTAACGCTAAGTCTCAAGTACTCGCTTACACATATACTGAAGTTAAACAGAACCCAACTAATAATATCCGAACACTGTACCGATCTTGGCATAGACAGACACAAGGTCATCTGGTCTCCACGAAGAATGACACTTAAAATTTCCCAAATGCAATGTTTTGTCAAAAGGAAGCCAATATGCGAACTATTATGAAATAGAAAGAGATTGGTAGCTCCTTACCTAGGCGTGCAGTGAGTGTAGCCCTTCCATTTATTATTATCGATTATGCAGCATCAAGTCAAAAATTTAAAAGTACGTTGGTGACAAAAGCTAGGTGTTTAGAGGAAACTTAGACACCTCAAGGTTTTTTTTCCTATAAAAATCTGAAAACCGTAAATGCAACAACAATTGGATGGTCTATGTGCCAATCACAGCTGGGAAGGATTTGCTCGCCAACGTGTTCCCACTGTACCTGACACTTACAATTTAAAACTACAATAATTAGTATAAACGATTGTGTATCAGACAAATAGTAAATACGCAAGCACCCTGGATGCTGATGGGGTTGTGGGGGGGGGGGATCTTTCATGCTACACATACTGTTTCTTGCAGCAATTGTAAATCTCCTAGTCAATGATAATAGATTTAATGATGATGAATTTATTAAACCCTCTTACAGCAGTGACATAACTGCACCTAGTTCTTATTCATTGATGTTAGTTGACTTATAGTTGATATTTGTACACTCTATGTCATGTATGTTGTATGGATAATATTCATGTTAACGGGAGAAACCATTGTTTTTGCTTAAGATTTATTTCCATCTTCATGTAGATCCAAGCGCGGTTGTGCATACTGAAATGAAGCTACATCCTGAAGAGTTCGATGATTACCAAATTGGAGTCGATACAGAAATAACATTTTGTCTTAAAGAATCAAGAGTATGATTTACTTTTTAAATATGATTCAAGGGAATACTGCAATTACAGCTGTTTCTATATTTGAGTTGTACGCTGAACCGTTCTTTTTAGTATATATATATATATATATATATATATATATATATATATATATATATATATATATATATATATATATATATATATATATATATATATATATATATATACATATATATATATATATATATATATATATATATATATATATATATATATGTATGTATATATATATATATATATGTATGTGTATATATATATATATATATGTATATATATATATATTTATATATATATATATATATATATATATATATATATATATTTATATATATATATATATATATATATATATATATGTATGTATATATGTATGTATGTACACGTTTTTTTTATAAGAAAAAAGTTTATAAGAAAATGAGGCTCAAATGGCCAAAATCCTAAGAAAATCACAAGGCTCAAGTTCAAGAAAATGCTAAGAAAATCACAGTTCATCTACTTTACATGCCAGAAATTGATATTGGCTCATTTTTGCAAACTCTCGTACAAAGATCGAGACTTATGGTGGCCCAACAAATACAGAGTTGCCTGTTTCAGCCAGTTTTTTCCTTCAGAAGTTAAGAAAATCTTAAGAAAATCTCAGCCTCAAATTCGTGAAAAGTTAAGAAAATTGAGCCTCAGGAAATAAAGTGTTTTTCTTATAAAAAAAAACGTGTATTTATTTATATTAACAGAAATACGTCCCTCTTCACTTTCCGCAGATACCCTGAAGGTCTCCAAAATGTCGAAATCATATGTTTTTTCTCATTTCAGGCAGTGCTTAGTTTTGCTGATTTTGCGTCACAGGCAGTATCCATTCATTTTTCTACTAGTGGAAAGTATGTGTTTTTTAAGAAATCAAGTTCTATTTAAAACGTCAAAATGAGGTTTAATCGATGCCTCTATTCGTCCATAAAATGTAGCTATTCTGTTCTATTGAGGATGGTAGGCGCAGGTCCTGTGTAGGTTTGAAAGCAAGGATGACGCCAGAACTGTCATATTTGCTCTTTAGGAAGAATTCTTACCGTTGTATTACGCGTTCTGTTCACCAAAATTTTATAGATTTATTGAATTCTTTCTAGCATTGAAGTTGTTCTAAAGCCTAGTATGTATTTTATTCCTATTGTAAAACAACTACGGTCCTACGCTCTTAGTTCGGAAGCAGCGAAAGAGGAAGTGTATACTGCCATATAAGTGCAACAAGTTCAGAATCCATTCGTCGATAAATGAAAAGACAGTAATGGCAAATAATTTTGGCTGATTCCGTCCAAGTAACTTGTATTTGAAAAGTATTTCACAGATCTAAATTTTCTTGTCTGAGGCTTAAAGGTTTTCTGAAGATCATTATTTGATTTTATAGTTTCTATGAAAATTCAAACATTTGACAGACGCCTCAAAGGGCTGATTGTCAGACAGCAAAGAGCTATTTGGAATAGTGCTCTTCAATAGATCTGCTAGAATGTACTAAAATTCTTCGGGATAAGGCCTTTTCCCGTGTTGTGCTTTACTTATCAAGAAAATTATAGAACCAATAGAGCTGAAAAATGATCAAAGGACAGCATTTCTGAAAACTAGTGTGGGACAAAATGATAGTGATAAATAAGAATGCAGTAAATGTGACAAGGAAAAGTTAGTACCGGTTGCGAACTGATTTGCTTGTAAGATTTAAGGTTTGTATTGATATCTATAAAGCCAAGTTGCTATTTCTTTTAGGCCAGTAGTTTTTTCAATTGATGGAGATAGCCTGTATGAAGCTGATTTTGTGTTAGCAACATTGATGGAGCAGCCATTGTCGTCGCAAGGAGGACAGCAAATGCAAACAACAGCTCGTGAAGAAATGTCACCGAGTGGTGTGAGGTAGTAAAATTACCTGTCATTTATAGTACTGCTTTATTTTGGTGTGCGAATCTTTCATCCACCTAGGAACTTATCAATGTATAAAGTTTTTGTTACGTGACATTGCGTGTTCGAATACTTTAATGCGCTGATTTATAAAGTCTTGAAAAACATTTTATACCGTATTGGCTTATATGGGTATCACAGAAAATCAAGGATTTCAGTGTACCTGTACCCCATAATCTTGGTGCAAAATTTCTTTTGGGTTGAACTCTGTGTCGCGTAAAATGTGATCTCTGTACTTAGAGTTGTTTATCCGTTGATTAGTTCAATGTATTGTGTGCGAACGATAGCAAAAATAATATTAGAACTTGGTTCACACTCGTTGTAAGAATCAACGAAGTCGGCGACTATCCTGCTTCTTGCGTATTTTACTGGTGTGAATATGCTCCATAAAGTTTGATGCCAACCATTGTCTTTACGTCTTGGTGTTGATTATGCTCTTTCACATTGAGATGGTAATGAAATAAGATAGACCTGTACTTTGCATTAGGAGACAAGAGTAATATTTAATTAGCAGATGATCTTTTTCTGTGTCGAAAGGAGCATGGTTTACTTGGTATGTCTTTGGAGGGTGTAATGTAGTAGAGATTCCGTTGCAGGGATAAAAGTGGGGAGTGCCTGCCTTTTTGAATAGTGTTTCTGCTACAGAGGCATTTCTTTAAATTCCTATCGCAGAAAATCTCGTAAAGTTTGAATTGATGCTGGGTGTGACAGTAGCACACAAGACTGACTTTCTACCAAATCTCCTCCATCTCTTTTTATATAACATCCATGACTGTCTTTCAAATCAAAGTTGCAGTGTTTTTTCTTTACCAATAGTTAAGAATTTCTGAGTTATCGAACTACTTTAAACTTTTCTGAACTGAGTAGAAGATTGGAGGGATTACTCACACCCACACTCACATGAATTTTCGTGTCGGTGTGTAGCGTTCGATGTTTTCATGAAGGGGTTTCAATTCTTTACAGTTTCGGGGAATCCATATCTATCCCCGTAACAATGGTGAAATTTTATTGTTGACAAACTCTCACATTTTAGGATTTCAAACAATAATAGACTTGCACATAGAAAGAAGAAGAAAGATAAATTGGCATCTGGTCGTGGATTATCAGCAGCTAGCGATTTTCAGAATCAAAATGAGGTAGTCACAATATAAAATCTATTTTTGTGGTCAATAAGACTCGTTGTTACATTACTGTAACGCTCTATTTGCTCAGTATAAATCATTTATTGGTAAATATTGAGAAACTCGTAGCTGTCATGAAAACTGTAATACAAGTATACTGTCTCACCGTGGATATGGCTTCCATACCATGTGCTTATCGTTAGCAAAGAGAATTCTGCTATAAATAGACGTATAAATAGACATTTGCTGTTCTGACTGTTTCAAACTGCTATTCTTTTGCTGAATGAACACAAGCAGCGTGTTCAGGACAACCCGAAGAGAAATGAAAGGAATTGTCATTTTTCATTTCTTCTCAACTCTTTCAGAATTTGTTGATTTGTTCATATTTGGATATTCTAATTGTATCTATTTTAGATACACTTGCTTTCTCTGATCGTATGGAAAGATCGTAGCTTTCGGATATTTCCAAATCCTGCCAGTTTGTGTGTTCTTAGTACCTTCTTAGAGCTTGGTACTTGGAGTGATATCTACAGCATGAAAAAGGGGCAACATATTTTACACATACTATGTATAATAGTTAATTACGTAGCATGTATAATATTATATATAGTACTTTTTATAGTATGTACACACACACAATGTACGAACTACAAAAAGCGGCAACATATTTTATACATAGTATTTGTAGGAAATGTTACGCTTTTTCGTGATGTAATGAAACTCTATAGTACCAATAGACTATTCACATATTTTCGGCGTAATGATATCTAATTTAATTGGTAATTGTTAGTTCCCAGTTTTTGGGCAATTTCACGTTTATGAATTGTGGATGGAGTATGTTTAGGAACTCCTTGATGAAAGCATGTTTATTTCAGTGTTTGCTTACAGAAGTTCTGCAAGGCCAAAAGCTGGCTACCTTTTCCAGACAGTACCATTCTGAATTGCAACATTGCATATATTCGTCTGTCTTCCTCAGGCCATATGATTGACGTGATAGTATTTCTTGTATTTAGACAGGTGTGAGCAACGTCTGCGTGGATGTGACTATGGAGGAAGGTATTGCATGCCCAGCAATTGTAGCAACACCTACCACCATAGCAAGCAATGCGAATGTTAAAGAAGGAACAGATAAAGGCAAGAATAGGTGACCGTTGATTATTTTGTTGTTATCATACAAGTTTTGACCAATTTGACAATCAAGATCATGTTGTTTTGTTCCATTTTCTGCATACAGCTTTCTGAAGTGTAAACAAAAGTTAGTGCCATGCCTTTAAATTTGTTTGTTATGGCGGTTAAGTGGCCTACCGGAAAGGGTGATTATTGTTGATCGCAGGCCTTTATTTGAGATCATCACTTGCTTGGTCTGATCACTGTAGAGTTGGTACACAAGTTTTCTTTACAAGACTGCCTAATTGTTTGTGAGCCTCAATATTCTTGAAATTTGTCGATTTTGAGCCTAAGAATATTCTTAATTTATTCTTATATTTCAGTGATTTTGAGTATCAACATTCGTATAGACTACATTCTTAGACTAAAACGTATGTAACAGACACTCCCCGAAGAGTTTTCCTGTCGCGTGATAGCGTATTGACTCTCAGACCGAATAAGTTAAACTCACATTTGTTTTTGTCTAAAAATCTCAAATAGGGGAATTATTCTAAGTCTTCACGAGACTTGAGCCTTGCATTATTCTTGAGCTATTCTTAAATTTCATCGATGTTGAACCCTGATATTCTTATGGATTATTTTCTTATAAAAAGTATTCATTGCTTTGACATTGACTATCCTTTTAGGTGTCCTGTTGGAAACGACGATGACGAATTCTTCAGTGAATCATTTCCATATAAAGGTATTGCTGCTCATTGAAATGCTGTATTTTCTTTCGTGGCTATAAAAATATTAGCTTTCTGTGTACGAGCATTCTTGCCGATTGAACGCCTAGGTATTTGCATATTATGTCACTTTTGAACTTCGATATAAATTCTGAGGATTGGTTGATATTGCCAGCATGTTTCGATTGAGTTTAGTCCCGAGAGTTTATTGTGATTCAAACGCAAGTCAAACCCTTTGTGTTATAAGTTAAATAGTAGTAAGTTGGTAACCATAATTACAGACTATTTGAAAGGGCCTGTCAAGAGAACCTACTTTCAAAGCGAAAAATTCTTTCTTACTAGAGAACTTTCGACAAGAAGTACTTAGCATAATTATACAGGGAGTGAACGAAGCATACTTTTTAAAATATTGGGCTTTAAACTATTTGTAGTAGAATAACCTGTATACCTGGCTTTTACGCGGTTTGCCAGACCTATACTGCATTATTTTTTCCGTCAATTTTGTTACAGCCTCGAGTGATTCGTCGCCTTGTTTTGATATTTACGAGATACAGAGATTCCTCTGAAAGTGCTGCAGTTAAGAATCGTTTAAATTGGTAGTATTGGTAGTGGGGTTTTAAGTTGGTAATGCTGCAATCTTGATAGCATTTTCTTTGTATGTATTCTGAACAGAAATGCTTGCAAGCCGTACATCACATAGAGGCACAGCTGACGGTGAAAATTCGTAGGTTTTTTGTATTTACAGGCAATAGTATCTTGTGATCCCCTAACAATAATATTGAGTAATCCCTCGCATATGTGCTTTTTATCTCAATAAACTTGAAAGCTTCCAGGACAATATTCGTCATATCTGAAAATAAGTCCCTCTTTGGGGAGTGGTTGACAATAGTACTGTAGAGTATGTATGTTCATTTGTTGCTAGATGTCAGTAATTGATAAACTAATGCCTTCTGATTACACGATCGTATATGATTAGTGATCATGATATGTGATGAGCAATGCTCATATATCATGATACGAACAGAAGATATATTATACTTGTACATATTACATTGCTTTGCAATACGATTTTTTATTTTGATAAGTGATTAGTGTTGATCCATCGTTTTGCATGAGAGCGGTTGCCAAATGTAGCCTAGTGATATGAGGTGATTTAGGAGAAAGCATGGTGATCCATGAGAGCATTCTCTTTGATCTTTTAACTTTTTTGCTGAAAGGGAAAGGACCAGTGCAGTGCCTATTGCCAGTCAAAGAGGGTCTCGTATGAATGCTGATTCGTCGACAGATATTGCTTTAGTAAGTGACATGTCTGCTGTTTTTCATTCGTATGCTGTCATTTTTCTAGCACTGTGGAATCGTTAGTCTCAGTTTTCTAGAAACCTGATTTTTCTGAGATCTGCTTGTTTCTATGCAATTTTTATAGCTACCTTTTTGTAAGGACAACAGGATATAGGAGAAAGTAAGGTTGTACACCCATTGCCTCTGTATACTCTCTCTCTCTAACCTATCCAATCGATGGAGCTGCGATGGCTCCCCTGTGCAACTTAGCGAAAAGAGGGGAAGTGTGAGCAGATGATTTGCCCTTGAGCTACGATTTGATAACCTAACTCAATCGCTCAGCCAGTAAAGGACTCGATATGGAAAGCTGAGGCTCGGGTGCTCTATTCCCGTTTGGGTCGGTTATTTTCTCGTGCTCCCACACGAACTGTCTTTTTACTTGATCACGTTCTAACTTTTTCAGCCCAGTGTTGGGGACAGCGCGCCTCAGCACTTGAACCGAGAAGACATGGTTACATATGAGGACGTACTATCATCAACACCGCCAACTAAAAAGGTACTTTTTTGAATTTCTAGCTTAGTCAAGAAAAGCACACCTGATGTTTTTGAACTTGATTAGACGTGTATATATGTTTGACTTTTCTACTGGTTTCACATCTTCACAGGACTCAGACAGCCATCCATTTTATATATTGTCTTTGCCATGACTCGCAAGTGCAATTGACAGGAATGTTAGTATTCTCGGTTGTGTTATCGAGTCTTTCTATTGGAAGTTTACTGAATACTATGCCCTGAATATATTGCTCAAGACTATCATTATGAAACAATTGCTTCCTAGAGACACTAAAGATCATACTTATAATAAGATCATACTTATAAAGATATACTTATAATATAATATTATGAATGAACTCCACAAGTGGGGAAGTTAAATTTACAATTCTCGGGGTGTGTGGTTGGAAAAGCCTTCGAGCTTCTTGTTAGCAAGGTGTTATTTGCTTGAAGATTCAGTAAGGTCTTTTTCATGAATCTTATAACTTAGTATTCATCAGAACTGGAGCCAACGCTTAAATCTCGTGCTTCGAGGAAAGACTAAGAAATATTTTGTTTGTTTGGACTGGTAATATGAAGAAAGCGCTTAGAGCTTGCAGGATTTAATGCATGAAGATTTAGTAGGCCAGATTCTTTAGCCTACTTCGAAAGCTGTTCAATTTGGAAATCTAGCAGTATGTATGAGGCTTGGAGATAGGTAGTTAATCCTTTATTCGAAGTGGGGGACTTGTTGGAAGTAATTCAGTTGTCTTGTCTGCAAAATGAGTAATGATGATGACGATGATGACGATGATGACGATGATGACGATGATGACGATGATGACGATGATGATGATGATGATGATGATGATGATGATGATGATGATGATGATGATGATGATGATGATGATGATGATGATGATGATGGTGATGATGATGGTGATGGCTAGCCCATGGTTGGAGACCTCCTCGTGGTGGTGAGCGGGCACAGAGAGACTCTGCCCTTAAGTTGATAGTGATTCATTTCGCGAAGATTCAGAATTGGGGCAGATGTTGACGACCTGTGGCAAACTGTCCAACCAGGCCCCTTCAGTGAAAGTCAGGCACAGCAGCTTCAGGCTGCAGTTCTGATAAGTAGCTGTTGGGGTAACAGAGTGGATTGAGTGTAGCCGACTCAATCACCTCTTCTAAACAATTTGAAGGCGACACTGACCTCAGGGTCAGCCTTGGCCCCGTAAGGGGCGTACGGGAAAAAGACAAGATGATGATGATGATGATGATGATGATGATGATGATGATGATGATAATGATGATAATGAGGATGATGATGATGATAATGATGATAATGATGATAATGATGATGATGATGATTATTATTATTATCATACTTAGATTCTATTATTATCATGAGGTTTCAAAAGAAATTATCATTATTGTACTCATAGCAATGATTTATTGAAAAGTAAGATGTCCATCTCGACGGCTACGATGCCATTAGTGCCAACAGAGATGACCAGGAAGATGGCAGCGATGCTTAATTAATATATAGGCTATTATCATTTTCTTATTTTGCTTTCTACAGTTTAAATCAGTATTCTTTGGAACAGTAACTGACCCACAAGAAATAAGGAGAAGAGTATGTATTTTTGCATTGATCTTTAGTTTGATCGACTTCATAGTTCACTCCCAGACTTAGAAGTATTCATCATCTGCGGGTAGTGAAATTGAAGGATTCTTTTATCAACCAAATTGAGTCAGTTTGTTGAGAAACGGCCTGTAGAATTACATCAGAGCTAACTTTGTCGGTAGAGATATCTTGTCATATTAGATTTCTTGTACCATACCGGTAGCAGAAGCTCTATCATGCTTCATTAAATGCGTTCGCAACTTTTGAGTAAAGTCGAGAGTATGCCTTCTGTTGACTATGGTAACTACAGAAATTTGCATAGAACCTTGTTTAACGTAATATGAGATCAATAGGGGATAGTACGAATACTTGAGGTACTTAAGGTAATTTCTGAATATTTTTATGAGTACTTTATTAAATAGCATCATTACATGTTCTTCTTTGCCCAGCGTAAGCTTCACGAGACAATACTTGCTGCAGATACCGACGATGAAAGTTGATCATTTTGACAGTGGAATTAGAAGCAAGACAAGGGGATAAACTTTTTACCGAGAAGACTCGCAAAATGAAGACGTTGGTAGTGAAGCTTAGGCAAAACCACTAATATAATAGTGTGGAAGAAGATAAAGAAGGTGCATTATTTGGTAAAAGAAGATCTTTAGAGACTGTGATGTATTTCGAAATTATGATTTAAAGATGCAGACATGAGTATTTATTTGAAAATTTGTTATTACCAGAATATAGTTACTTCAGTATTCTTGACACCCGTTTTAATAATTGCCGTGTTTATTTAGCATGCAATTAATTCGAGCTAGCTAGTGTTACATGTTGCATTTCTTTTGGGTTTCTTTGAATGTAACAAGATTGTATGCAGAGTGCTGTAATGCATATAATATTTGATTTCAAACCACTGCTTATAGTTATTGTTAGACACGTTTTAACGTGGCTTTTAATCGATATATAGGGCTGACAAATATAATATAATAGTCTTATGGTGCCTCTTAACGCAAAATCTTTTACTAATATGCAGATCCCGATTGGCTGAGAGTAATAGGGGAATCACCTACCTTTTGTAATAAAGTAGCAAAGTATAAAGATGTTTCAAAGAATAAACATATCCGTTGACTTTAGACGGTTGAGGATCGTCCAATGATGAAAATGTGAACATAGTGTGAGTTTCAAGTGTGATATCAAGGAAAGAGAGAAATTTGACTCTACACCACCACACGTGGCTGTTCTTTTTGAAGATTATTCAGACGAAAAGCTCCTAGCGGGTTCATTCCGGCATTCCTATGACATCTGAGTATAGAACTTTATATAGAGAAATTATTGTTTTGTTAGACAACCATTTTGCAATCCAGCAGAGGTTTCCTCGTGGTTAGATTTTCCTGAGTGGCAGATAGCGAAAGGAATACTGTTTGTTTCTTATTCTTTACTTCGAGAAATCTAAATACTGTGATGTAGGGAAGATAACAGGAGCACGAATATATCAGCTCTTTTTGTGCCAGTGCTAGCCTGTCTTGATATTTTCGTGGGTATAAAGTTTATTCATTGTAATGCTCTACACGGGAGATTCATTTAGTCAATTTGCCTTCACGGCAAGGTAACACTGATAGTTCATGTGCCTGTACATCGACATTAAAAGTAAAACTCTCCCACCAGTACACCGAGAAAAAGAGGTAATCGACGCCGGATATCTCTGGCATAGAGTACAAGGGATGTACACCGGTCTTGGGTAGATGACTGTTGCATGTATTCTCAGAGATAAATCTAGCGACAGATGTATATCAACGCTCTTACAGGCCGAGTATGCCTTTTACGATTTCTACGTACATCGACATCTACGGCAATACTGAGAAGGACCAAATTGTGGTATACGTGCTCAGGTATAAGCAAAAATAACTAAGCAAAACAAAGCTCTGAAAGAAAAATAAATAACTAAAATAAATAAGGGAGTTAGGGATACCACTGACTCCAAGTATGGACCAATTGAAGCTTTGAAGGGAGTTAATTATAAGCATGCCAGTTAAAATGTCAAGTTCACAACAATAGCCTAGATCAGTGGTATGCACAATGTTGAAGGTGATGTTTAAATAATAATAATAATAATTTCGAATATTTAAACTGGATAGACCAGGGGTGGGCAAACTTTTGAGTGCAAGGGCCATATTCACAAATTCTAAGTCTTTCTAGGGCAGCATAGTATGTTGCCAAATATTTCTCAATACACAGAGTGGTTTATAAGCAGCTATTGAAGTACACGTTTTTTTTGTAAGAGAAACGCTTTTTTCCTAAGGCTCAATTTTCTTAACTTTTCACGAATTTGAGGCTGAGATTTTCTTAAGGTTTTCTTAACTTTTGCAGGAATAAACGGGCTGAAACAGGCTACTCTTTATTTGTTGGGCCACCATAAGTCTCGACCTTTGTACGAGAGCTTGCAAAAATGAGCCAATATCAATTTCTGGCATGTAAAGAAGATGAACTGTGATTTTCTTAGCATTTTCTTGAACTTGAGCATTGTGATTTTCTTAGGATTTTCTTAAGATTTTGGCCATTTGAGCCTCATTTTCCTATAAACTTTTTTCTTATAAAAAAAACACGTGTAATATTCTGTAATATTAAACAGTAGAAACTTGAACTGAAGCACATACATTTGGAAAACGAAGCCACGTAGTGACTAACTGTTATGAAAAGGACAATGTCAATGAGAATGTCATAAACGAAAAGGACAATGTCATAAACGAAGTTATTTCTGCTTCCTAACAGTCTGGCGGGCCGCAAAAAAGCACTTGGCGGGCCGTAGTTTGCCCAACTCTAGGATAGACACTTCAACTTACGAAAAGCTGTTATCAACGTGTGTCCAGCAGTGATACATTGCATCCTTTGCATTGTAAAGTCTAGAAGATTATTAAGGCTGAAGAGTTTAAGAATTAAAGGCGCAGCGAAAAATTAAGTATTCTTATAAGAAACACGTGCAATTTGGAAACACGCATCACTGCTGCGGTGCGGTTACTTTAGGCTGCAGCAACAACTGCGATCAATTAAAATCGGCGTAACTAGGCAACGGCATGAAGAGATCAATAGAGGCCATACGGAGTGCCTAGCAAAACTGCTTTCCGTGAAGGTGCGCTTATCGTCAACTCATGAATAGAAAACTACATAGAAACACTCTTATAAAGTTGGATCTACCTTTCTCCTAGAAGAAATCATGCCAAGAAGAGCTCGTGGCACCAAAGTTGATCATTTCGATATGCCACAGGTAATGATGATAGGCCCTTGCATTCTAGAGCAGTTATACAGACACAGTTATAAGTGCTTCTTTGGCCGTTTCGATTATAGGATTTATCAATGTGTTTCTAATGTATTGTCTCCAAAATCTTGAAAATCGAAGGCATTTTCAAGGCATTCCAATCTTGACTCCGTGTTCACTGCTCAAAGTCGTGTGTCCCCACTAAGCTTTCTCTTTCTTTGCTTTTTCAATTGAAGTAGCAGTTACCTACTCACGTTGCAAGACTACTGATGGTATCGTTTCTTTACAATCATCTGGTAATGCTACCTGGATCAACATTTGTTACAGTATAGATTCAGAGAGAAAAAGAAATGCTTTCTTTGTGTTTTACTTGTAAAGTCAATAATAATCTTTTGTTCATGGGTATTTTGAAACAGACGGGGACAATTTGTGCTGAAAATTTGTATTGATTGATGATTTTGGCTAAGTAACTATTTCTAAGCTACACAGACTATAATGAAAAGTATAATGGTTTAAGATGAGATCTTGTATATACAAACAGGTATTGCTAGGTTTGTATACATGCAGTTGCTCTATAGGCAATGAAATGTGGATTTACAGATGTGTATATGGTAGCAATGGCCATCACACATGCTTTTCTATATGCTTCCATGTCTCTCAATATATGGTACACAGGCATGGTTTGTTCAAGTATGTAAACAGTTTTTTTGCAATTCAACTATATCCTTAACTTGTCTTTTCATATACTGCCACCATCAGTGTCATCAACTTGATGAAGTAGGTGATTGCATTTTTCAGATCAACATGGAAAGAAGTAACCTGCCTTATGCTAAATTGAGAGAATCATATATTAATGACCCAATAAAGTCAGAAAAAGAAATTGAATCATTTGAAGGCTGGAAGAAAGTGTCTGCCCCTTTGGATGCTGTGTCAAAGTGGCGGGATTATGTATCAAGCAGGCGAGATGGATTAGTTAAAAGTGTCTCTAAATTGACAGCTTCTTTCCGAGAAGGTCCAGCTCCCAAGGGTGAGGTTAAAAGAAAAGGGGCATTTGAAAATCTAAATTCTACACTTAGAGGAATTGATTCTGTTATAAGTGATGATGAAGAAGAGAAACAATATGATCAAGGAAATTCTGTTGTGACTGATGTCACAGCTAGTTTTGAGGAGAAATCTAATGATGCAAGATCAGGGAAATCATCATTGAATAGCCGGACACTTATTTTCTACTTTTCAAAGTTAGCAGCAAGTTCAAGGGTAGAAGACACAGTTGACCTTGATTTTGTTGAAGGCTTGTTAGACAATGGTGCTGACATTAATATGAGTGATAAGCATGGACAGACAATATTACATGAGGTTGCTAGAACCTGGCATATAGATGTTGCCAAATTTCTCATTGAGAAAAATGCTGATATTGATAAAGCTGACAAGTTTGGACGGACTCCACTCCATCTTGCCAGTGCTGTGAACTACCCTGAAATGGTAGAGTTCCTGTGTCAGAATGGAGGTAGATATATCTTTCACTTGTTTGCCATAAGAATTTGTGTGAAATATTGACAAATTTTATACATTTGTCTTTGAACTATAAAGTGCACTGACATTTGTGAGAACTGGAATATTGATCTGGAAATGTAGGCATCTGGCCAAAAGTGTTTTTGTTTAGTGTTATTTTGGTCTTTCTGTTAATTTGGTCTTTGAGTAGTCTGATGAGCTATGAGAAACTGTAGAATACTTGTTTGATGACAATGTTTTGCATTTTCAGCATGTTTCTTTAGATATGTGTTTTAAATTATTGATTTATCCTTTTAGCTGATATTCATGCTAGAACATTTCAAGAGAATCAGACACCATTGCACTATGCAGCAAAGAATGATGCTATTAACTCACTTAAGATATTAATGAAACTGAATGCCAGCCCAAACATTAGAGATTTCAAAAATAGAACACCATTGCAAGTAGCTGCAGAACTAGGTAGGTGTTTATTCAATGCTTTGCTAATAATACTGGATATTTGAGTGGGGGGTTAGATTGATTTTTCAAATTTTTTGTACATGTTTAGTTCAGTTTCTTGAACTTTCTGAGATAGGCATGTTTTAGAGCAGGAATTCTCACCATCTGAGTTTTGATGCCATTTGATGTTGTTGTATGATCATGGGTGAATCATCATCAAATACCATGCCTGTAATTCCAGAAGTTAGCAGCTTCAGGGGAATTTCTTTCCATTTAGTTCCATCGATAATGTTTTGTATCAAATCAAATGCTCTTAGGCAAATTTTTCCTTGATTTCCTTTAGCTCTTTTCTCAAGAACCTTCCCTGATAATGATGTCAGTTATTATTCTCTGGTAATGTAGTTATATGGGTATGATTATATTAAAGCATCTATCATTTACATCTGAGAAGGTTTTCCTATCAAAACTGAATAAAGGACATTGCTACTTTTATAATTAGATCGTTCAGAAACTGCCAAATACCTAATAGAACAAGGAGTTCCTGTAGGGGTGTGTGATTCCAGTGGACTACCAGCTCTAACTCTAATGATCCAGAAGATGCCATTGGTAGCAAAAGAAGCTCTGCAGCAATTCCATTCTACTGACCGAGCCAACAGAAAACAGTATTTTCATTTGAATTATTTAGAAACAAAAGTGCCTGGTCAAAACAGCAGCTGTGCAAAGCTACCATTGGAGGTAAGCATCTTACTAGTACTTTGCATAGGAATATGATATTTGATCTTACAATGCTAGTTCACAAGGTTGTGCAGTATGAAGCTAATAGCATAGCTGGAGCTGCAGTTATAATTATATGCACAACTCATAGTGTGGCATATCGTGAAATGAAGTAACAAATCATAGGCATATGAGGCAAGTGTCTGGAAGGGCTGCAGCCTCCCCCCCCCCACCAGTTGGGCAGAAATCTATTTCATCTAGGCAATTTCACCAGAAAAACAATAGTGTTTCCCTAAAAAAGAAGTAGCTTAATATGGCTAGGCAACAACTCATTTGGGCAAAGAGCTAGTGATTTAGGCAGATAGTTTGCAGTCCCCCTAACTGTAAAGCCCCCTCCACCCATGAGCATAGCATACTATAGCAAAACATAAATGAACATAACATATCATAGCAAAATATTCAATATATAATGTAGCAAATTACATAGCATAAAATTATCTAAGAATTAATTTGATTGAACTTTGGATATGATATCAAGTGAAATTTAGAATAGCTATTAATGCTATGCTTCTCTTTGTGTTGTCATATCAGATACCAGTTAGTATGCTCAATAGGGGTAGCAGTAAATGTTTAGGAGCTGTCAAACAACATGGCAGTGTGCTACATCACAAATTTGCATACAGAGTTAATTGTCTAGTTGAATCTGAGCTAAGCACCATGTATGACTACAGAGCTTAGAATTTTAAATTTAGGTTTTGGTTCACTTTTCTACTGATCCATGATGTATACATATTTTTCAGTGTACACTGGAATTCAAACATCTTGACCTCATCATGCATCCAGTTTTCAGAAAATTAATTGATGTGAAGTGGCATAGATTTGGGAAGATGAGATGTCTTCTTCAGGTTGCCTTGCATGTCTTATTTGTGATCATATGGACAATTGTTGGTGTTTCATTGCCAAGAGATTACAAATACTATGATCCTATCAAGGAAAGATGGTGGAATGTAACTCTAGAGAGTATTGCTGTCTTGTGGACTCTCTATTTTATATTTCTGGTGAGTCTTTATATCACAGCACTTTGAGGAATTTCTCGAAAAAGCCACAAAAATGGAGAAAGATTTTGTGACCAGTCTTTATATACACATTGGTTGAAAGTGGGCAACACTCATTTCATTCACTATGGTAAAGCCCCACTTTCTTTTACACAATGCTATAGAGCATCTCTAAGGAGTACAACCACTCTCTCTGTAAAAACCTTATTGTGTGGACTGATACTACTGCAGAAATTCTCAATTTTGCCCGTTCTCTACTGGGAAAGCATTAGATCCATGGGTGATGGAGCTAGGGGGCTGGGGTCTGTAGTCCTTCCACTTTTTATCACTTTTCCTAGCAAATGTACTTTAGTTCACGTTTTAGCACCCTCGATACCCCTACAATATTAATCTGTCCACTCAGGCCACCCACCAAAAGTTGCTCCACCACCCCTCAGACCTATCAGATACTTTTTTCTTGAGTATTAGGTATGGTAAAGAATGCTTTACCATATGTTGCAGTATTGCCATAAATTTTGAATAAACTTCCACGCTTTACATTGAAAACAAATTTATGTATGTAATTCAAGGCACTTACAACTAATGAGTTGTATTTGAAAATCTAATTCTCTACATGTGATCTACAGGAACTTTGGGAATATAAAACGTCATCAAATGCTAATTCAAAGTGGAAAAAATGGCGAAAAAGTGAGCTTGAGAGGGACATGCAGTTCTGCCATCCACGTTGGCCGGAGGAGAAGAAATATATCGTTCAGGAAATAGAGCAAGTCGAGAACTCAACAATATCATATTTCAAAGATGCATGGAATTATTTTGATTGGATAACATATGCATGGATAACGACAGTCATCATATCTCGCATTATTGCCGTATTTTATCCAAAGAGCAAGGCAGCTTCTCTGCATGCACGTTTCATGGCAGTGGCATTAATCTTCATTTGGCTACGTCTAATGAAAGTCCTCCGAACGTTTGAAGCATTAGGTAATCTTATTGGTTATTGCACTCAGTTAAAAACTAATGATCAGGACGACAAATGGAGGATTTTGTTCTTTAAATTTGCATGGTAATCGACAGTTTACATAATGGCTACTATAAACAGTGACTTAAATGGCAACATAACGTTGCTGAAAAGGTTACGACTGCAAATGGTGACATAGACGGACGTTTCGACTCTACACTCAAGAAACTTATGCCTTCCGTAGATATTAACTCACTTTTCTCTTTTTGTTTGAGTTTGATCATCCCCTATTTCAATCGTAGAAACGCACCCGTTTGTCCCAGTTTTAGGAGCAAAATTTGAGTCAGACCTGCAGTACGAGTGTATTCCTTGAAAATAAGCATCTCTTCTACTAATATTTGAAACATGCTGGAAGGCACCCAGTATGTTCTACAAAAATTCCATGTTGTCATGATCTTCAATTTTGTTTTTCCTGTTACAAGTTTTGTGCCAAAGAAAATTATGCAAGCTAACCCCTAGCCTTGCTGACTCCACAGTTGTTTGTAAGGGCTGGTTATCAGCTAAGCTATAAGTGCTATTCGTAATGTTAATAATATTTCTTAGTGGCCTCATTTGTTTGTTTTCAGGTCCATTCATCGTCATGATTGGTCATATTGTTGACGACACACTTAAATTTCTTTTTGTCTACTTCCTGTTGTTTGTCCCTTATGTGTGTGCGTTTTGGATTATTTTCGGTGGGTCATATAATGCAGGCATTATAAAAAAGGCTGGCCAGCCGACAACATCTTGGGAAAAGTTCAACGACCTCGTATTCACAGTTAGTCAAATTACAGTTGTCGGTGAGTTCTCTTTTTATGCCTCTTTTTGCAGTTCTTGTTAACAGTTGCCTGTTTGCAATGCTTTCCGAAATTTCTTTTGAAAGTACTGTGAAGCACTTTTGCCTGGAAAATTCTAGCCAAATACTCTGTTAAATTTCTTCAGAAAAGGTTCGTGGGTATCGAGAGCGCTTGTTGCCGTTTGTTCTGAAAGTGCTTGTGTCATCAGATAGTGTGTTTAGGTTTCTTTTGAAAGTGCTTGCATCTTTGGAAAGTGTTCGCTACAGTTTCTTCGGAAATTCACTGTTACAATATCTTCTTAAAGTGCTCGTTATAATTTCCTCTGAACGTATTTGCTGCAATTTCTTCTAAATATGCTTGTATCTTCTACCAGTGCTTGTTAAATTTCGTTCTGTCTCAGTCATTTACAATTTAGTATTACCGCCATCGTTTCACATACTGCCAGTTCCTTTGGCCCATCATCTACGCTATCACTCGTGAGTCGTTATCTTCCAGGTGATTTTGCTTTCGACTCCATAACCGTCATTGATCGTCTGACTGCACAGCTACTGGTTGGAACATTTATCGCACTGTCTGGTATCGTTATGATAAACTTATTTATCGCTCTGATGTCGGACACCTTTCAGCGTGTTTATGACAATGCTAAAGCGAATGCCGTTATGCAGAGAGCAGCTGCGATACAGGATGTCGAAGGCAGACTTAGCAGATCAAACATAAATTCATTCAGAAGATATATCCATACCCATTGCTGTCCTTTGGTAAGCTGTCTTTAGGAATATTTGAGTACATTTACATCGAATGCGTTTATTGTTGGTATGGAAGGATCTCTCGAAAGAGGATGGGTACAACAAGCTCCTCTAAGTAAACATTCAAATTAAAGAAAATTACGAATGTTTGCTTGCTTATATGATTTGTTTATGCCGCAAGACATATAGTTCAAATGGGTACTGACTTGTACGAAAGTGCTGCATTGAGTACTTCTATTGATTGCTGATAGCTGATGTACAGTTTCAGGATTCATAGCTAATACATGAATCAAGTTTCATTGACTTTTCTCTGAATTTTTCTTGATTGATAGTCAAAAATACCCTTTTTTCATTGACCCAATCTCACATATTTACAAAAATAGCTAAAGAACATAGAAGACTGATTATAAAAAAAGATCTCACGTAAAAAGCAAAATTAGCTTCTATTTTTTTGCACATATATTGTATATACAGATGCTATGTAAAATGATAAAGTTGATGTTTATTAACAATAGATAGAACGACCATTTTGTTAAAAACCTTGCATGAGTTAATAGTGCCATATGGACTAGCCAACGTGTTTTCCCACACTTCTCCCTGACTTGGTTAAATAGTAAGGAAAGTTCCCTGACTTTTCCAGGTTTCCTTTACTTTTCCTACAAATGACAAATTGATTTCAATATTTGCCAAGCCATTTTCTATGGGAAGACTTCAACGATGGAAGAAGATTCAGGGGATCGACCCTCTGGTATCTAGTTTCCCTTTGGGAGAAGCAAATGTTTTTTATTCTTGATTCCAGGAGAGACATGGATCAGAACCTGTGGGGTTAAGTTCTTTGCAACAAATGTTCATGCACTTGAATAATGTAGTTGATATTCAAGCGATTTTCTTGTAGGTTGCTTATTATGATGATGATGATTCAACTGAAGGGGGTGAACTTGAGAAGATGACAATTCAGATAAAGGAAGTTGTCGATGAAATCGATGATAACATCAAAGAAGCATTAAAGGAAGGTGGGGTAAAGAAGTCAATCGAAGCTGAGTTTTCTATGGTGAAAGACATGACTCTGGACGCAATAAGAAAACAGGACCGAAAATTGCGACAGATGGATAGAAAACTTGAAGAGCTAAGTATATTAATGAACGAGCTATTGAACCGAACCGCGTTGGACCCAAACCGGCTTGCTAATTTACCGCCTCCATCAGCACTTTCGCGCTCATTCGGGACTGAACAAACATCAACCGATTTGTCTCCTAAAAGCGAACAATTACCCAGTGGAGAGCAAGTTGGAAGAACGTCAAGACGGTCGAAGAAGAACCCTGTGATACCATCAATTAGGTAGTAGCTGATATAGCAACCCATCTGGTATGCCTTCCGGCTCATCTGAGGCAAAAGTTCCGTCAGCACTTTTATACTTACTGGAAAGATACTAAGTGAAAATGATAGATATATTTGAATCACTTTGATGCCAGTTTTGGTAGAGATAAGCACTCTAGTGAACGACCAGGCTGTGCGAGAACAAGGTTGATGGCACTCTTTCATGAGAGGATCAAAGTTCCAAACGCAAAGTAGTCATCTCATCTTGTTTACATCGTCACGGTACCACTGTGTCTAGAGCGTTAAGGGAATTTTTCCCTGAGATCCATAAACATGTACATATTTTGTAAATAGAGTCAAACCTACAGCATTCATACACCTGGCTAAACTTTCTACATTTCGATTCTGGGCGTTTCTGTATGTATATCTATTTTTGTATTTTTGTGCTTGTAGATATGGAGAATAGTCAAATTCAACCATATGATGATCATTAGAAATTTAGCGTCTTCATATGTCTATGCATGTCACTATGGCCTTGAATTGTCATGAGTAGTAAGATTGACACTGCCTTTTTGTCCTCTGTTTGATCTCATATCATGAATACTTAATTTTACCTCATGTCAGGTAGGTTTTTGTGGTTTAGGTAGCACGTAATATAACGCGGCATTAAGATATATGGGGTAGGAATAAAGAGAATTTGCTGTATAAGTTCTAGCAAGATGCGCCGTTGGATTTCTCCCATGTCCATTGATGATCTGTGCAAGAAATGTGTTTGGTAAGGGCGGCCTTCTGTCAACTGCAAGTTCAATGCACTTTGCAATTTGATGGTGGTGCCTCCCCTGTGCCAATGGGCGAAGAAGGGAGGCAGTGCAAGCAAATATCTTATAGCGAATATTTATCCGCGAATAACGACTTGAAGGCATGACCCTATTGGTTAATTGGTAGAGCATTCGACGAACAAAGTCAAGGGTCACGGGTTCGAGCCCCGTTTGGGTTAGTTTTCTAGCACATTCACCTCACCAAATCTGTTATCTATTCAGTATGACTTTCCATATGCATTTTTTATGCCTGATTTTACTTGGTTTAAAAATAATGTACCTTGTTATTATAGCAATGCCCAGAACTGTATCTGCTACCATAAACTATGAAAATCAAAGTTAAAGATTTTATTCAATACGGAAATTCACAGTCCAAACCAACAGCATATCTGATTTTACTAGTAGCTCATCAATAAGGATCAGATTGACAACTTTTCTGTTCCATATATTGCATAATTATTAATGTCCATTTGAAGTTTCTATTCCATTAATTTACTGTGGTATTTAATTTACATCTTTTTGTATTTATAAAAGAAAGCATTTGTAGTATTTTGGAGTTGATATTTTTGGTAGGAGATATTGAAACAGAAATTATTAGTAATTGCTCATAGTTTTCTTTGCTCTAGTGTCATACTCTGTAGTTTCATTACATTTCAATGTATCTGTTTGTCATTGGCTAGTTTGACAATAGATTAGTTAATTTGACAACAGAGTGGTTAGTTTGACAACAGTTCATTTGATGAATGGTCTGTTGGTACTTCAAACTTTCACTATTACTCAAAAGGCGGGAACCGTGTTGGCATACAGGCAACACTTTTTTCGTCGGACACTCATCAAAGGGATTTAACGAACCAGGCCAAAAGCGCACTGAATGGCAGTTTTAGTTCTGCAATGAAAGTAACGGAATGCAGCAGCCTTACAGGTGTTTCACTAATAGCTCATTCCATTGACGAAAAAATGCTACTCTACTGCCTCTCAGATGAAATTGCCATTTTACAGCTTACTTTTAAATTAAATTGAAGAACTGCGTAAAGAAGTTAAAACTTTTTGCTGTCCGACACGATATTCCAGCATGTCTACATATCAGTAGGCCTATATTTTTTAACAATTAAAACAAGAAATTAAAGGCGCAAAATAGAACTTTCCCCTAAAGGTCTTAAATGGCACGAATGTGGCAATGAAAAACAAGAATCGGCGCACTTCTGTGAGGAAGACACCTCTACTCTATCCCTGGACGCAACCACTCGCTTCTAGATAAAGTACATTGGAACTTTAAGCCAGTTTTAATGCGCTCCAGCGCCATTACAAACTATCAGACATAATAATCGAGCTACAAATCACTGAAAGCATATAAGAATGCGATAACTTACAGCATATACTTGTTCCTTGGCTGCAAAAATCTTCATTGCCTCCAGCTTCTACAAATTATGGTCGCAAACTGTATAGCGGAAGATACGAATATCTCCAGTCAACTCTGGTATGCTTCTCTTTCATGTAGAATGTCCCTTGGTAGTGTTAAAGTCACTTGTAGAACAAACCGAGTGGCAAGTAGTCTTTCACAGGTGTCTCCTGAGGATGCAAACGTCAGCCTTGCGTTGTTCTCAACACAGCTATTTGCTATCTACCCAGGTACATTTTGTACTGAATTCATAGGCACTGTTTTCTTTAATTCTATAAAATTCTATGCATTGTATTCCCAAACGTTTTCACATAAATACAGAAATGTTGTCTAGAACATTAAAGATATGTCAACGCACAAATTGACTAAAATCATGCAGATTAGGCAATGCACATTGTTTTGGTACGAACAAGGTATATAAGAAACAGCGCTTAAATGAGTCAGAAATTAAGAAACATATAAGAAACACAGGCTAGCTGACTTCAGCAAGTGAATATGAAAAGCTAATCCTTTAAATAATTTACGTTAAAAGCGCTGTAGAAATGAAACGTTAATTCAAGAAATTAATTAAAGAGTTGAATTCTAATTTTATGGAAGATTTTTGGATTCGATAAAATATTAAGAGACGCCCGGAACGTAAGCAGAAAGCTTGTATCTTGTCAAATGTGTTCACCAGTTAATAAGGCAATTTCTTGGCCACTATATCATACAAAAATCTCCACTTCTCTTTTAAGTTCCCTCTATGTTTTCAAGAAGTATCCTAATGGTGATTATACATGCGAAATAGAAATAAAAAATTTATTACCCTTGCAACGTTTTAAATCAGTAAACTGCTTTGCCAATAGCCTCAAAATCTCGTACTCTGCATGAATCTGTGCAAATAGGAAGAATGAAAGAAACTTTCTACCTGAAACCTGTATTTGAGGACAGTTACAGATCATGGGGTACGATATTTCACGCAGCATGTCCATGTGCTCCATGTTGACAAAGTAAAATCCATTTTTTGCAAGCTCAAATAGTATATGTAACCTTCATCGCATTTATTGCAATGTCAGCTTAGAAATATTCCTAAATCCATATCTGCTGTTTTGTTGCGTACACTCAAATTCATTTATTTTCGCAATATCATATGGCAATAGTTGTATGTTCACGTAATCTTATTTAAGAATACTCCACTCTAAAGCAAACGTTAAGCGTTCCCAATCCAACCTGGCAATACCCTAAATTCACTTGGACTGTGGCCAGCATCTAGCTGGGATATTCTTTTACTAAAGATACGCATGTAGAAATGCTGGATCTTAAGATCCTTGTTGGCAAGATCATACACTAAGCATATACTTTAATTTATTCACAACTATACGTTGCACCGTAGTCAATTTCGACCAGTTGTATCCAAGTTGGATATAAATCGTTCGTACTGTTTATTCCCTGCATTGATAGTAGTACTAACTCATCTTAGCTCGTTCCATCTCATCCCAACCCTTCTAACTCTTCTTCTAAGAGATACAGAACTTCTAAGCTTCCGTATGTTAGTGCAGGTTACCAACTGGTGTGCCTGCTCGTCAAGGAATACGCACGAAATAGCTAGAATAATCTGATCAGAACAATAATCACACATTAAAAACTCAAATACAGTAATATGCACTACAGTTCACAAATAGCATAGAATAACAATCACATCAGAGTCTAAAACTTGTTGAAAATTCACCCCCAGGCTACGCAGGGAAGGGTGAACAACTAAAGCTATTAATTTTAGCTCAGAAAAGAGTGGTGGAGAAATTATGCGATATTATGTTTGCCAATAAAGCATTAAAAACTGCACAAAAATTCATCCAAAGCCTATCATATTGTTCTAGCATCACATGGATGGTGAATGGCATGTCAATCTCGCATAGCCTTCATACTTGTATGATATCTTCAAGCCTCTGAGTGTTTGGAATTGGTGCCCAAAGACCTGTACGAAAATGCTCGTTCTAGACATATACATTGCATTTATAAATGAAGTGCCAATGGCTGATACAGGAGAGGTTGTCCTCAAAGAATTATGAATGGCTGGATTGAAAAGCAGAAATTCAAATAAAAAAACGATTGGCAGTTGCATGTAACTGATACACACTTCATAACGAGGAAAGAAATTTAGAGCCTAAGAGAAAAATAGGAAAATCCACTGTACTTTAGAAAAGGCCTTCACAGTCAGGGTAAGGAACTTAAGGACTGATGGTCCTCAAGTATCCTGTCTTAGAACCTTGCTATTCTGCTTATTTCTTGGTTGTTAGAAGCCACTCGCATGCAAGTCCTTGGGTGAGCTCAGAATACCCAGTCTCAAAATTCGCTAACGAGAATTGTAAACACAGCCTATCGATCCAGTATCAATATCCTAAGGTTAACAAAATGTGGTGTGCACCATAATAAAAACATACTAGCAAAAATTATTTTCAAGTAACTATATGCGAATGTTTATGAAATATTATTTATTTTTTCTAAAGTCAATAAAATATGTACTTCAACGAGAAAATTTGCTCAGCATTCAGGTGAAAATTCTCTAACATTTTCCACTACTTTGCTGAGAAATACCGTACTGTGAGCTAGTTGATCCACTATTTGCTAGTGTCCCATTGCAATCAAATTATCTCGGTTTTATGACCAAGTGGGTACCTAATAAAAATCCAAATCAAGCTGACGTTAATAGTGATTGATAAAGTTTACAATTAAACAGTTGATTTCCTTTGTTAAAAACTGTATCGTTTTCGGTTACAAGTTGCAATCAAACATGAACTTCATTTTCACCCATATCTTTCGCATCGCTGACAACGGCTTCTTCCGCAGTTATAATCGACAATTCTGGTGTCACTTTCGGTGTATCTGCAAAGTTTATCTCGTTCACTTCTCCCGCGTTTAACTGCCGTGCCACAAGCTTCTTGTACGTCCCTTCTTTCTGTATCAGCTCCTCATGCGTTCCTTGCTCAACGATGCGGCCACCGTCAATAACAATTACCTGAAAAATGCCAAGGAAAAGAGTAATTGTTTAGCTTTCATTACAGAAAGATTCTAAATGTGCTGAAATTTGACATTTTGTCTGTTGAAGGTATCCAAATCCACGAAGAAGTCTATGTCTTTGTCGTAATCAACTGATGAATTTACATATTTTAGTCTAGAAGTTGCTAGCTCTTCTCAATCACAGATATAAATATCGCACTACGTCATTGTGATTAGGTCTTATGTTTGTTTTGGGATGCTCAAGAAGTAAAAGAATGTTTTAGTACAGTCTGGCTAGAGTGTACTCCTAACATTGTCATCATTCGAAATGATAAGCTTCAGTCAGTCAATTTATCGATTTAACGAATAGCATTGGGTTTATTATGAGAAGAAAATGAATTTCGAAGAGCAAAAGAACTATTTTTCATTTCGTCTATTTTTCATATAATCGTTCACTGATGTTCCTAGAACCATTTTGAAACAAATAACTCCAAGGTTAGGATTAATACAAAGCTACAAAGGGCATGAGGCTTGGGTACTCTACACTCTTCCAGCACACTCGGTTATAGGACTGAAATTAAAGTAAAAAAGGTAAAGGTGAGTCCCGTGCACGATTCCGTACGTTGGGGGAGTGCCTGTTAGGGGGAAACTTATCCTGAGCCATCGGCATAGTGAGATAGGGTGGTCGTTTCCTTTTCTCACCACCTATAACTTCCCCAGTGTTGCCACCAGGTACCCATTTGCTGCTGGATGGACAGAAATAGAAAAGTAAGATAAAATTGTATCTGCTACGACTGAAAGTCAGAGCAATACAATGGTTTACTACATTATCCACACGAGCTGCCACCAATAGGTCTCCTTACTTCTCTTGCAACTTAACTGCCATTGTCTTTTTTCAGCCCCTTGGATGCAGAGGTATTCAGCAATTCTCGTATGAAGTAGTCCGACTTTCAAAAATTTCAGTTACTAAATAAAGGTTTAAGTATAAATTTCAATATATACTTAGTCATCTCCAACAATTTAGCTTTCAGGAAATACATCAAGAAATTAATCAGTATAACGTTACCTTGGAAGCGTTTCTTACGGTAGACAAACGGTGAGCAATAACGAGGACAGTTCTTCCAACCATAGCTCTGTCAATAGCTTCCTTTACCAAATGCTCACTCTCGGCATCTAAAGCACTTGTGGCCTGCAAAACAAGACACAAACAATAAAATAAGTATAGATTTTTGAGAAGGGCACTAATTTATACAAAAACGACACAATATACCAATGCTAGACAATTATGCACCGTATAGACGCTTTCATGTATTAAGCAGATGTAGCAAACAGCTTTCAAGGTTTGCTTTGCAGATGATACACTACTATCTACATAGGATCTTTCTCAAACTTATTCTGGCCGCATAGATATGCAGAAAAGGCTCTTCCGAGTTCTGCAAATGCACCAAAGAAACTTCTTTTGCATTGTACCCTTGATGGAAATGAGGTAGCTCTGGCTGCAGCATTGAAAAGAGACTGCGGTGACAATTTTGTTGTGAGAAAAATATACTTTCTTCTGGCCATTCTGATTGATGAACAAGAAGTGAACTACTCTTGTATTGTACTCAAACTAATTCTTCATAAATTCCTTCATATGCAACGGGCTGCTGAGAGACACAAAGAGTTTCAATATCTGATACCTCATCCAGCAGAAGAACATCAGGGTTTAGCAACAAGGCTCTGGCAATTGCTACTCGTTGTTTCTGTCCACCAGACAGCTTAATACCTCGTTCACCAACAGTAGTCTTATATCCATCCTACAAAATGAAAACAATCCCAATGAGACAGTAGACTTGCGTTATGAATAAGGTGCTATTCAACGCGGATTAAACATACAGTTGAACTAAGATTTTCAGATAGCTGTTTGGACAGGCGAAACATTCGGACAAATGAGAATGGAAAATTCTCCTATGAAAAAACGATGGCCTTAAAAGGAACGAAAACTATGCTCTCAAACATTCCTAACAGTTGCGATATTGATGGCTCCCAGGAAACGGTTCGTAATACAGCATCAGATGGAACAAGCAATGCTACGGGCAGAGTCTGGTGACAAAAGGCCTACTTACGTTGAGCAAATGTTCTCTGATCTAAAGTTCTGTTGGATCCTAAATTATTCATACAATGACTCACCAACAACAACAAGTAGTTCGTATAAACGAGGCTAAGATAAACGAGGCAGGGATAAACAAGGATGCTATACTGCCTTGATCATTTGAGAGACGAATTGCTGCTTGTACAGGGAACAGGGAGTAAATCCTCTGCGACCTATAAGCTTATAAGTCAAAACCTTAATTGCACATAAGTTCCCATAGAAATGGTATGATTTCTGAACACCAGTATCATACCACTGATTGCATACTGGGATCTGAATCAGTTCAGATGAAGAAGCTAGGCCACTAGGGGCACATGAGGGGACTACTTCTCCAATAGTTCGCTGAGACTGTAGTTCGTGATGTGCTAAAGTCAGTGCCTATTTTATTCTCGCCTTGGCCATACTTCCTGGTCCTGTAACGAGAGTGTGATCTAGAAAATAAAAATTTGTGACCAGCTGTGATACTGCCTATGGCTTGCCAGATAAACCGCCTAACACAAAATAACATAATGTCAAACAACAGTGGGTAATAACTTGCAATTTCGGAGACTCAAGCATGAAGAGAGCAGCAAGTAATTTATGCAGGGCGTGGCCAAAGTTTATCATAGCATAATGCGGTCTTGGAAATTTACCTTAAAAACACCCTGTTCAAAGTAGTCGTTAATTTAAGCAGATTTGATAAACTGAACCATATAACTCATCATTAAATGGTCACCAGAATGATTTTAGCAGAATGCACTCTCAATTCCCTTCGAGATACGCAGCTCAGGCGAAAATCAGGCTAGCATCCAAGCCCCATCAATGTAACTCAGCCGTCTACGGACCTGGAAGAAGCTAATAACGCGTTACAACAAATTGCATAGACATTTAATGGAAGAGCCAATTTTGCAACTCAATGAGTCAGCTTAACAATTCTGGAATATCTCTGTACGAGATAAGTAAGAGGAAGACTATATTGGCTTGGCATCGCCGAACTATGAATTCAAGTCGGAGCATACAAGTACTACTAATGTCCGCATTAAGGCAACGAACAATTAGCCAACCAAACAAATTTCTCAGTGGCAAAAATCCTCGGTCATTAATTGATTTATAGGTCACACAGCTGGGAGCTGGACTTAACCAAATTGGTCATTACCACCCTTAAAGGCATAAAAATATTCCGCCTCGTATGAAAACGAGATTAAATTAATGCTAAATGGAATCTAACAATAACAAGAAAATTACTCCGACGTTTTGGCAGCAAACAAAATTCTTTCACTGAGCCAGACAAAATCTGATTAGTACATCTATGAGCCTCCATTTAGAACATAAAGAGAGATTTGAATAGCAGGAAAATGCTCATTTGACTTACTCAAACAAAATGGGTGAGGCCAAATCGCAGACTCATCCAATCAAATTGTGTAATGATATTTACAGGAAATATGAGGGATGATCCAATGGTGATACTGAAGACCACAAAACATTAAGGTTCACAAAATTAGTACCCAACAAGTCGCTAAGCCACCCCAGTTACTCCCAACTCATATATCCGCCTAAAACAGAGTTTCATAAGCAAGCTCGCCAAGAGCTGTTGTGGGATCTAGAGCAAATGAGAAAAGGGGATACGTACTGAAGTCATTATGAGATTTGAAAGTTATTTCAATCACCATAGAGCCTTCCGCAACATTAGGCCCCCTTCAGGTTTGGGATCTTGGGAAAATCTGCCCCCTTGTTCACTTCCTCGATGCCCTTGTGTACAGTTAGTAGTCAGGAAAGCTTCGTTGATAATATTTTGAAAGATACCAAACTATTGCTCTCATGTGACTAAAAGCAAAGCTCAACGAATACATTGGTTCTGAATTGTGACATTACTCCAAAAACAACTCAATTTGAATTCTTTCACAAACAGTTAAAATTAGCTGAACAAGATACTCCTAACTAGAAACAAGTCTCCCAACTTCGAACCCCATAAATTCAGACAACGCAAGCGTCTGCTGTCTAGGCAGGCCTTCTGTCAACAGTCAAGATATAAATATAGATAAATAAAATATGTATAAAAATCTAAATACAAACATATATATATATATATATATATATATATATATATATATATATGTGTGCGTGTGTGTATGTGTATGTGTATGTGTGTGTGTGTGTGTGTGTGTGTGTGTGTGTGTGTGTGTGTGTGTGTGTGTGTGTGTGTGTGTGTGTGTGTGTGTGTGTGTGTGTGTGTGTGTGTGTATGTATTTGTAAATATATCAATTTCTCAACATGGGTTCCATTTTTCAGTTTCAAACGTTTCGATATCATTCTGAATCAGTGCCAAGTTAACAATCTGCTATCATCATCATCATCATCATCATCATCATCATCATCATCATCATCATCATCATCATCATCATCATCATCATCATCATCATCATCATCATCATCATCATCATCATCATCATCATCATCATCATCATCATCATCATCATCATCATCATCATCATCATCATCATCTTTTTCCCGTACGCCCCTTACGGGACCAAGGCTGACCCTGAGGTCAGTGTCGCCTTCAAATTGTTTAGAAGAGGTGATTGAGTCGGCTACACTCAATCCACTCTGTTACCCCAACAGCTACTTATCAGAACTGCAGCCTGAAGCTGCTGTGCCTGACTTTCACTGAAGGGGCCTGGTTGGACAGTTTGCCACAGGTCGTCAACATCTGCCCCAATTCTGAATCTTCGCGAAATGAATCACTATCAACTTAAGGGCAGAGTCTCTCTGTGCCCGCTCACCACCACGAGGAGGTCTCCAACCATGGGCTAGCCATTATCATCATCACCATCATCATCATCATCATCATCATCATCATCATCATCATCATCATCATCATCATCATCATCATCATCATCATCATCATCATCATCATCATCATCATCATCATCATCATCATCATCATCATCATCATCATCATCATCATCATCATCATCATCATCATCATCATCATCATCATCATCATATATCTATTTAAAGTAGGCCAGTTAAAAAAAGAATAGCTAAATTAAAGTTGATTAAAGCCTACTATTTACAGTATACATTACTTACAACAAAAACTATTAATAAATATTACAGTATAAAAAGTGCCAAAAAATCTATCCTGTTAGAAACCCAACTTTCGGTATATATACTTTGCAAAGCATACAGTTGCATTTTCCATCATTCCAACATCTAATTTGTTTTTTGAAGACAGAAAGGCTGTTTGATTGTTTTATTTCTTGCAGTAAAATCTGCCACAGTTTATTTCCAAGGTATGCAATGGACTCAACTCCAAAGGACGTTGTCCGCACTTTGGACAGTTGAGCGTCACCGCCACGCCTTAGACTGTAGCTAATATTTCGTTGCATGAACATTTCCTTCATGAATGGTGGATTCAGACCATCAGTGACCGGATTCACACTTAGCATAGCACTGATGAAGATTGATATCGAAACGTTTGCAATAGGAAAAATGAAATATATTTTGAGTGATTTCTATATGTATTATTATATATTCAATGCATATGTGGCTCTATATATTTATAGGTACATATATACAAGCCCAAAATAGGTTGATTTAGGAACTGTAAAATAAGCTAAGAAACTAGTACCATGCAATTGGTAGTACCTACAATCTTCCCTTTAATTAAGGTGGATTGAAGTCACTAGGTCCAGAGACCAAAAAGCTAACAATTCAAAATAATAATAATAATAACAATAAGTTTTTAATGGCATTATTATTAGTAGTATTATTGGCAATATCGTTCTCCTCGCTATTGCCAACAACTACAATCAAACAATGTTGGTGTGTTCATAAGCTAACAGTACCCTATTCGGCTATCAATTTTAACAGCCTGACGTGCACAAAGCCTCCAAATAGTGGAATATTTAGGTATGAATGGAGACAACGGAACAAACCTCAAAGAAAGCCCATAGACATTTGAATTCCAAAGAACTATTGACAACATTAAGTAATGCAGTGGGAACAAAGAAGGCGCCGCACTTTTTCATTCGTTTAGGCGAGCATTTGCCCCATAATGACGGTAATTGTGTATGTAATTGCAGCATATCAGAAATTGTCTAATTGATAAAGTTATCTATAGACTCAATTGACGTAGCATTTAGGATTTTAATGCTAATTAGAATAAATTGCCATAGTACATGGCAAAGAAAATCTTCCTAGCGTAAACAAAAACAGAGCCTTGATTTTGCGATTGCTTGCAATTCACTAAAGGCAATCACTATGTGAATATAATCGAATTGCTGCCATCTATATTCTCTAATCCAGATACAGGTTCCGCAATATGCAAATGGTAGCTGACCATTGCATGTTCTCAGTAGGGGTTACACAAGTGCTAACTTGGAGGTCTATGGTTCTCTTATACATTAGAGGGGGGGGGGAGGTGGGGTGGAAGAAACACAGGAGATGTATCAATCATCAAATATGTACCTTCAATTGCATGTGCAATAATAAATTATGGATGATAGACAACTGTAAGGTAAAAGGTAAAAGTTAGTCCCATATACGATTCAATACGTTGGGAAGTGCCTGTTAGAGATGACAGTTATCCTGAGCCACCAACATAGTGAGGTAGGATTGCCAGTTCCTTTTCTCGCCCCCTTTAACTTCCTCAGTGTTGCTACTAGGTACACATTTGCTGCTGGGTGGACAGTGAGCGAGCATCCCAACTATGATCCGAGGGTTTGACTCGAACCACTGGTGTTCTGCTCAGCAGTCAAGCGCTCTAACCACTTGGCTAGTTGCCCATTAGACAACCGTAAACCCTTCATAATAACGTCATCTATAGGCGATGATTTGAACATGTATTATGCAGTGTATTGCTAGCTATAAGATTCAACTGAAAAGCAAAGAAGGAAACCATTTATACCAAACTTAATTCCGATACTGGGTAAGGCCCCTCCCTTGAGAAATTCTTCTGACTACCCCCTGTATCTTCGTTTGTAATGTGAGCAATATCAGTCTTCTAGTGTTAACTGAATGAACAGTGATTAGTGATTATTATTGCTTGAACGTTGATTAGTGATTGCTGTTGAGTGAACATTTACTAATGATTGCTGTTGATTGAACATTGATGAGTGATTTTTATTGATTGACTATTCACTACTAACTAATGATAGCTGTTAACATCACAGTCAATACTTCAATTAAAGCAACGTTTGCTGCAACAGCCATGTGAATACATTTAATCACTGCACACTTTTAATAATTATAACTGCACAGAGCCACTTTATCACTGCACAAAATGGGTTATTAATACACACAAAGAATTGTTCGTCTTTTTATAGAGTCAAAGCTAAAACACAATTATATATCTTTGATTGTGCCCCCTCACAGCGGGAAAAGACTCGAGGTCCTCGTGCTCCCAGTATGAGACAATAAAATTTGGTATGATATAATCACGTAAAAAAATTAATAGTTTAAATCAGAGAACACTAATATTAAAATGAGGTTCATCAGATAATGCATCTAGCCTTTGCTGTAACTTGATATCTGTTGTTCGAGTTCATTAAAAGGAAGTTGATCAAAGAGAATTGATCAAGTACCCTGCCACAAACGCCGATAGACTCTGAACACTCTTGGAATTTGCAGAGTAACATTTACGGCCGGAAGTGCAAGCTTAGACAACACTTCATAAAGTCATCTTGCAGCTGAAGAATTTTTAAAGGAAGGAGGAGCAACAAACAGAACGAAAGTACGAAAAGATTGGAATGACAAAGCGATAGATTGGAAGATGGCATCATGGCGCCAAGTGAATCCGCCCTACACAAGGAAGACATGCACCAGCATGCAGGAGGGATTGAAAACAACCAGAAGTAGATGATATGCCCAATTTAACAGACCAGTGCCAACTGGAAGATGGTTATCAACGAAATGAATGGTAGATTTACGGATATTTCTGGCAAATTTAGATGAGCTTGAGATAAAATAGAACTTAGCCCGGGTAAATGCTTACTAAGAATGAAAGAGCATGTATCAATGATTCGTGGAAAAATTAGCACTGAAGAAGTCTATAATATAGTGCTACTACGGAACATAACACATCCTGGGGCGAGCTCTATCAATTACCTGAGGAATAACTGCACTTTGAAGCCTAACGATCTTACTCTCACCTGCCTAATTGTATGGGAAGGTAGAATAGCTGGGGTGGGTGGAGACAAAGGCAAAACATCATAGATTGAGAAGGCTATAATAGTTGGGAGGGGTGGGAGGGTTATAATAGTTGGGAGGGGTAGAGAAATTTTTTTAATTACCGTAGATTGTGAGGGTGGTCAATAGTTGGGAGAGGTGGAGGTAATATAATTTGAGTTAAATTTTGTTCCATGTGCATAGGGATTTAAGAGTATTTGATCGAATGTATGAAATCAAATTGAACGTTTTATTAGGAATTGAATATACTTACAGACAGACTTGTTATTAAACGGACTTTTTTTCAGTTGTGTTAAAAGATTGATCGATCCTTTTCATAATTGTCTTAAATTTCCATAGTTTGGGAGGAGTGTCAATTGTTAGGGAAAGTGGACTTTCAAAGAAAAAATTATTGATTGGAAGGGTCATCATTAATTGAAATTGAGGAGAATTTTTCCCAAAATCGGAGATACAACCTCCCCTACAAATAGGCAGGGGAGAGAAGTTTGGTCTCTGCCTCTACACAAAACACACAAAATCTGACTACATACATATATCTTTTTTTGAAACATCATGTAATTGAATAAATCTTACTATGCAATCATATACCTCTCTAATTCCAGGCAGTGTATAATTGGCTATTTGCCATTTCTACGTTAGCAAAGAAAACAACAAAAACAAAAAACAAAACACAAAAGCAACAGCAACAGCAACTACTACTTCTACCACTGTAGCTAATACTACTATTTCTTTTACACAGTGACATATAAAAAGAACAATGATTAAAACTCGAATAATGCAGGTTTGGTCCATGGCTTCTTTCTAAGGCAGAAAACATAATAGTTGCACCTGATCGCTATGTTCATAATGTTCTTGAAATTGGATCTTGATGAGGGCTTATCAAATTCGAGATCTTCCAGGAATAACTAGAGGGGGTCAGATAATTTACCCAAAAGTCCCACAGTACTCATCGAGAGATTGATAAATTTAATGTTGAAGTGTTTCAGTATTTGAGGCAGAAGGAACATGCTGAAGATTGAGAATTAGACCATCTGTTGACATTCTTCCTGGTTTCAAGGGTGTTGCTCAAATATTTGATAAAGAAGAAAGGTGTTTTTCGGCTTGTTATGTTGGACGCTGGACCATAGGCTACGTGTTTAGAACTTGCATGTGTAAGAATAGAAGAAATATGAATCCTTGTGATCATTCATGGGTAATGCGCATCTCATTATCCTTTTGCGCAGCAGATAGGACTTGCTTTGTGTTTTGGTATTGATCGTATTGAACATTGGAACCGAAGCTAGTCTGTGCCCACATGGTATTAATATCTGTTTTTGGAGACGACTTTCATTATGTGTCTGCATTTCTCTTAACTGTTTGGCATTGTGAAAACTTAGTGGAAGGCAAGAGAAAATTAATACCATATTTAGCCTTAAGGAGTGCAAGAGTACAAAGAGTGGCATTGATAGGTAGATATAGCCTCTGACGAACACAACTGGATACAAGTTTTCAGCTAACCACGTCTTACCAAGATTGGCAATTCAAAATGTCATGAAACTTTTCAAAGTAAGAAATGATGATATAATTAAAGTTTATTTTTGGGATGGCAAGGAACAAGGTCAATTTTACTCATCAAACTAGAAATAAGATCCAATACTTAAGACATATAATTATGAATAACAAAAATAATAATAATAAATTGTTGCAGAAGACTGTAATCCTGCGGCTCGAAAGGTTCTCGAGAAAAGTCCTTGAAAATTGAAGATACTTGCTGTCACCAATATCAAGGAGAGTATATCATTGATTGATTGCACATAATATCAATGTGCGATAATTTTATAATAATAATAATTATTTAACATTGCATTCTGGTCTTGCCGGATATACGGCGGGCCGCAATGTGTCGTTCTACCCTGGACTAATTTGGCTATGCGGGAAAACACGGTCAGGCAGGCCAACATAAGATCACAGCAAATCCAAGGAGGCTGCATGAGATGGCAAATGTAAGATGGCACAAAAACTAGCTCCTATGTTATTTTGACCTTTTAACTCTACATTGAAAACGTTCGTTATCTGTACCTTTACTGTCTGGGAAGAATCACTGTTTCGAAAATGTGTTCAGGGAGAACTAACTCAGACACGATAGCCAGGTGCAATATGGCGGACTCATACTACTGTTTTTCAAAAAATGAAGCCCTGTCGCAGATTGTTCAGCTGATACACACTTCTTCTACTAATTTAATTCACTATTGGCTCCACAACGGCTCATTAAAGAGATAGGGGCAAGGGAAATCGTCTGGAATTCTGTCGAGGCAGCCAATACATTATTAGTAAGATATAGATCAATAGAGGGCTACAACATGATGGCAACGTTGAATTCAAGAAATGAAAAGGATCCCTTGGCAGCTGAATTAGAAATGTGACTCTTTGGACAAACAAGTAAAAAGTCTCCCGAATGAGGGCCTAAAGCGTTTTTCATAACTATGTAGAAATAGTTATCAGAAACAACTGGAATATTGACTATTGACACAATTGATTAAGATAAACTTCAAAACGCCTGTCGGTGAAGTAAAGATAATCGATCAGGAATAAAGTGATTTGTCTGAACGCAATAACATTAGTGTGATTATTATTCACGTAGAAGCCCAAGGAACAAAGGCTAAAGAATATACAGGTTCTTTATTAAAAAGGTGGGGGAAATCTGGAGTTGATTGATGATATGTTTGGCTAGATGAAAAGAAAATACGAGAAAGATTGATCTGCGGAGAGCCTCATATCTGGAAATAATGTTTTCACTGCGTTGGAGCTTTGCATTCCTAACCACGAAGAACTATATGGGAACCTCATAAAAAGTCCTCGAATAATCGGGTTCGTCGTCAACGCCTAGTGGGGCATTGTTTAAGGCATCAAGAAGCAGCTAGACCTAACCTACTTTGGATGCCTCAACACGGACATCGGCTAGTTGGCCGACCCACCTTAGATTACGTAGCTGTTCTTCCGAGAGGCACAAACCTTATGGTCTCTCTTTTCATTTCATTTTCATTTCCGTTTTATTCATTTAAGGTGCATTGCCCTTCAGTTGGAGCTGATATACAAGGGGCCATCCACCTAAAACTTCAACTACAATAAAAATACATATATGTATGAAATCCAAAGTGCCATGAAGGACAGGGGGGGGGGGGGATTTGGAGAGCGTCAGCTGTAGATTCGGTGATCAAAGGATCCCAATTGTCTATGCGTCCCTTTGCATTAAGGTTTTTGATATTAAAGGATACGATTTCCCATCACCAGCTCGCCATTGCTTGCTATTCCAATTCACCAGAATTAGCATTAAAGGTTATGAGTTGTAAAGGACCTACTGCTAAAAATGCAACAACCAAACAACAAAAAAAATCAAGATAAAATTGCTGCAGCTATCGATTCTTAAGAAGTTCAAAAGCAACCACCAGCAAACCTGTGTTGCTTATCATAAACATGAATATCAGAAATCTGCTCTATTGGGATACAGCGGACATTCTCAGGAAACAGTAAATATTCTCGGAAAAAAGCGCGCATTCTGAAGAAACAGCAAACAATTTGGGGAAACAGCGAACATTCTGACGAAATAGCGAACAATGTGCAAAGATAGCGGGCATTCTGAAGAAATTGAGAGCACTTTGAGGATACAGTGGATATTCTGACAAAAAAGCGAGCATTCTAAGGGAATAACGAATATTTTGAGGACACAGAAGAAGCTCTGGAGAAACAGCGAACATTCTGAGAACACAGGTAACATCCTCAGGATACAGCGAACATTCTGAGGGTACAGTAAACATCCCCAAGAAAAAGCGAACATTCTGAGGAAAAAGTGAACATTCTAAGGAAACAGCGAGCATTCTGAGGATACAGAGAACATTCTGAGGATAGGACGAATATTCTAAGGAAAGTCATGTCTGTGATGTAACACTTATGATGTTATACTCACTAAGTCAGTCAGTAAGTGGTTGGCTTAAACTTCTATATATAACAAAAATCTATTTTCATTAATAAAGGTCTTAACTGTATAGAAAAAATAGCAACGAGTTGGGATAAATAAGGAACAAATAAAAAGATAAAAATACCAATAACATCAGAGTAATAATAATTATAATGGTAAGTGAGAAGAAAGTCTCTCATCCTCTTTTAATGCAGACAGACTACACCTTCCCCTGATCTGCATATACCTGAAGCCGGTCCTACATGCCAAAAAATCAGTCATTTCCTGATATCAGTTCTTGGACTGGCTATCACATAATAACAAACATCTTCAACAATCACACATTAACAAACATGTTTAATCAACATTCACACTATAACAAACGTGTTCAATCAGCAAGTGTTAAATCAGCATGTTCAATCAACAGTCACAATTAACAAACATTTTCAAAAATCACACCATAACAAACATGTTCAGCAATCAAACAAAAACAAACATGTTTAATCAACAGTCACACTATAACAAACATTTTCAAAAATCACAAAATAACAAACATGTTCAATCAACAGTCACAATTAACAAACATTTTTAAAAATCACACCATAACAAACATGTTCAGCAATCAAACAAAAACAAACATGTTTAATCAACAGTCACACTATAACAAACATTTTCAAAAATCACAAAATAACAAACATGTTTAATCAACTGTCACACTATAACAAACATTTTCCAAAATCACACAGTAACAAACATGTTCAGCAATCACACAATAAAAAACATGCTCAATCAACAGTCGCAAAATAACAAACATTTTCAACAATCGCATAATAACAAACATGTTCAATAATCGCACAACAACAAACATGTTCAACAACAGAGTCGCAACATTCCCAAAAGTCATCAACTGCTCAAAAAAATCAATCTCAGGCCTAATAGTTTGAAATAACTCAACAGTTTTGGATATCTTAACGCAATTTAGATTTGAAAGAGACGCTTAGCAAAACCGACTAGTGTCGTCCAGATAAAGTCTATTTTCATGTACAATGAAACCTATTTAGCATCACATTTCAGCACACGAACTCTTACAAAACTCTCGTCAAGACTATTCGATTTTGGGTTATCAAACTGGCTCCTGCAAATACACCAAGAAGTCTCTTATTGAAAATTATCGCCCATGATATCACTTGATACGAATCAAGCTAAATAATATTTGGCAACATTAGAAGCTATTAACGTCTACTAGGTTATACCATGTCTTAGTAACAAACCATATTACGCTATTCTGTAGACATTTACGCTAAATCAAGTTAATATTCCTTTACTACTTCCTCTGGAACACTTACCCTATCTTTATTTTTATCATTACGTAACGGTATGATGTAGAAATTATTAGAACAAATTCACCCTATTTTCCCTCAGCACATCTCTTCTAAATTTGACCTAATTTCGTGTCCACAAGTAAATGGAGGTCAAAGACGTATAATCCTGTGGCGTACCTCTGTTCATCTGTATTCTTTGCTAGAAGTTAACTGAATTAGTTTCTATTTAGCAGTTTATCTTAAAAACTACATTTGTATTAAATGGGATTACACGAGCAACACTTTTTTGAAACAATCAGACAAGCATAATTTCAAGATTTCCATACTAGATTAAATTTGGCATCATTTCAGTGCCTTTTCATTTGTACTTAATCTGTTCAATTGGTTAACAAAACACGGAAATAGCCTTAGTGAAATAGCAACCACTTTTCATGAGCTTACCATGAGGTAATAGAAAGCCGAAACATCAATAGCCCAGGCACAAAGCATGCACTATTTATATCAACAAAAGTACATGGCAATCCGGACATGTCAAGATAACGATAGCAAGTACAACTCATTGAGTGCTCTCAGATCTAGGGAGCCCCCGGAGGGTCAGCTCTTATTGTCAAGTGTAAGCACCCACGTCTGAGGTCCTGGAAAATGGACCTTTTATCTGATTTCTAACTCAAATTATACCCCCTTTTTCTTTAAATCCAGAGAAAAATTAAACCATTATTTTAGAGAATCAAAGAAATAAGCTGAAATTGAACCTAAAAATACTCCTTTCCTTAGATGTTTTATTGTCTTTTTCTCTAAAAAGAACCCTTTTTCAAATTTCTATGTCCTAGACTTGGCATAAAATTGACCCCCTTTCTCAGAGATTTTAAAGAAACGGGTGCCTACACTTGCCAGCGAGAGCTGACCCACCGGGAGAGTATCAGACACAGCTTCGAAATTAGGCATTTGGCTAAACTAGGGCGGGCATTTGCAAATGTATATATGAATATAATTATAACCTATATACATATGTATACAAATATAAATACATGACTGCTGCAAACACGTATTCGAGTATTGCCACTGATTGACGAATTGCAGAACAGTTCATCGATGAGCCGCTCGGATGTGGGTTTTTAGCCTGGCAGGAGATTTGCATTCCTTGGTACAAGTTCTACAGGCATGAACACTTTTGAGCACTAAACAATTACTTGGATGGTAATACAATAACGCTAAACTACTGTCCAATAACGATAGACTAGTTTCCAGACAACTGATGACTATCCAGTCCCAGATTTCAGTACCTGATATATCGATAGTTATTTATGGTTGCATATTTGCAGCAAAAGTACATCATTCATATTCATGCTATATATATTCATATTCATAATATATATACTTGTATTCATGATATGTATATATATATATATATATATATATATATATATATATATATATATATATATATATATATATATATATTGTATTCATACTATATAGTAGAACATATATACCAAGAACATGAATATAAAAATATAGTATGAATATAAATATATATATCATGGATATGAATATATACAGCATGAATATGAATATGTATAGCATGAATATGAATGATGTCTTTTGCTACAAATAAACAACTATAGTTATTGATGTGTCTACTTTCTGTACTTTTCATGCTGCAAGGAACTTCTAACGCTAGGCATATTGAAAATTAAAAGAATAAGACAAAGCCAGAGTGCCTCTTGCTACAGATGAATTTCAAAGCATGTCTCAGGGTAATCTTTTATTCAAGATATATGCAATTGATTGAGTCACATTTCAGTGTCAAAGACAATGATGAATTTATCATGTTTTCCAATTGATAAGGATCAATTGATAACTATCAGAAACAAGCTTAAAATCAGTTAAACACGATAAATAGTAGTATGTCAATTCATCTCAATAATCTCGTTGTCTATCACGTCTCAGGTCAAAGGAATATCCAATTCAACTAGAAAACACTGCAATCCACGTGACTGAAGACTACAACAACTGTCAAAGATGATATTCAAAGTTTAATATGTCATACAAGAAGCAGCTGAGAGACAGAGTATTGTAAGCAATCGTCTTCATTGTTGCTTCAGCAAGTTTACATAATTCAGAATTGCGCAGAAATGCCTTCCATGAAATTATAGTGAATTGACACATAAAAGCCCAGGCTACCTACTGGTGAAAATCTAAAGACAATATTGTCCAATCAGGGGCGTGTAGGAGTAGGACGTATGAGGCATCACATAATACTCTTTCTGCACAAGTTGCTTCTGCTTTGTCGGTAAAAGCTTCCATAACGATGATGGCCTATTGGCAATTAGGGTATCATGATAAACTTGTCGACTAATCTCTATCGCTAAACCCCCTTCTCAAAAGTCCATCAGCGCCCCACTTTGTCCAATATTCCCGTTGGAGAGTATGGTCCGAAATCCTCAGATCGAAATGTCCCTAATGCTACAGGGCCCCAAGCTATTTTTGGAGATGTACACCATTGGTAAGCGTAATGGAAATTCAGCTTAACGAGGCAATAGGAGACTTGAAAAAAGATGACACAAATTAATAAAGTGCTGGGAGAAGATTGAACAACGATACTTAACAATTATTTCTATTAATCCACGGAGGATTGCAAGGATCTCCCTAGCATTAACACTGGGATGTTATTTCATAGTTGGTTGAGGAATAGCCAAACAAAAGCAAACAAAGACTTACAAGGAGATGTACAAACAGTTTGACTAGTTCTTAACCCCGACCCAGCAATTACCTAGCAAAACAGAGCATCTTAATTGCATTGGATCGTAGCTGATAAAAGTAAGAACGAAGGCGTCCAAGGAATTCATCTTGTATTGTCCTGTTGATCTTCTAATCCCAAGATGGATTGGCTACGCAGATTCGTCGGCAACTGCCAAAGTGTGGGCTTAAACAGGCTTTCCACGCGCACCCTGCGCAAGCAAACCTATCTCTTCTCTGATACTTCATGATTAAAGGGTAATCCCAAACATCGAAACATATTCTTTTGGAATGAAAAGGATTAACATTTTCCAGAGAATATCAGATGAGGCTTTTAATTACCCTTTACACATTTTTTATAAGGAATCTAAATGTAGAAGACCAACAAATTTAAGAAACTTTGACCAAAGACAAAATTACCAAGGAGGTTTTCAATTTCGATCACTTTCATCACTGCAAACAATCGAGAACTAGAAAGTCATTTCCATTCACTGCTGTCAAACTCGCATGGCTTGTGTGAGCAATCAATATAGCAAGTGGCTCATAGCAGGTTTTCCGTTGAGACATAAGTACCCTGTCTTAACACTTAGTCCCTACAATGCTCTCTTGCTTCTTCAATAGCTACAGGGCTCTCCACGTGCAGTTAAATTTATGGAACTGTTAGGGAGCTCTAAGCACTAAATGTGATCACAAACAGATTCAAACACTAGGTAACGAGCTCTATGGCGAACAAACTCCACTAATAACAACACGCCTTTCAGTCCAAAACAGGGCCAGGCCTGTCAACGAGAGATCTCCCTGTCATCCTATAGCAAAGGTGTCCCTTCGCAATGCACAGCAGTAATAGGCCTAGGTAGGGCCAGGTTTACATTGTGAAGTGACAGACGAACTCGTAAACCCGTAACATTTCAAGGTAGACAATCATTCCTGATACAATTCTGTGCATATTGCTTAATCCATCTGTAAAAATCTCTACAATGAGACATTGTATCCCGTGATAGGGGGGGTCCGTGTAGGAGTCCGGGAGCTCACCCCTTCCTTAGCTGCAAATTGAAGGAAGCCTAGCAGCCCCACATTTGGAAGATATATTGGAAATGAATTAGTCCACAAAATTTACTGTATGAAAACCCATTCTTTAATGGAGTATATTCTATCTGCAATATATAACTTCGTTTATTGAATTCTTAGTTTCTCATTAAAGGACGTGCATGAAAACAGAGCCACTCCCCCCCCCCAGCTATCAATTCCTTCTACATCACTGATAGCATCAAACTCATACATTTGAAGTACGCACCAAAGGTGAAACAAGTTTATGGAAGGAGTTCATTTCGCCTCCTAAGTGGACAATCTTATCGTTAATGTTTTTAGGATGGGATTAAATGCGCAGTAAGCATCAGATAGCTTTTCATAATGCAAAGATATCCATTTAAGGCACTTAAAAGACGATACAAATCAGTTTAGAGCCGATCTAGAGCCTTTGGTTACCGTCTCTTGTTTTCAATTGCATACTTATCAACAAATTAAGATACATCAGATGATAACGGTGTATATTTAACTTGATTCGTAGGTCACTTCGTCGCAGAAACATCCGCTGAATAGAGAAGGACGCAGAATAGGGACTGGGACTGACACGAAAGATTGCACCATATTTCTAAAAGGGCTATCAAGCAGGTCACAACAACGAAGATCGAAGGAGAGCCGCTAAGCAGTGGCAAAACGAGATAGGATCCCTGGGGAGACTAACGATAATGATTCATGCTTTTGCAAAGTTATTGGATGGCCATAATATCCCTCCTAAATGGCTGAACAAAGGCTGTGAAAAGACTGTGTTTCCCGTTGTGTTACAAACAGATCGAAGACTACACGTTGGGCAACTTACAAATATTCAACTGAGACTTCCCTGCTCTTTAGAAGCGGTGTGTGGCTCAATAAACGGCATAGATTGAATACATTATCATACATTAACATATATAATTTTATATTATCATACGTTTAGCAAACCCACCAATACATTATAATATGATACTTGATTAAATACTAGCTTGAAGGCAGTTGATAATCGGAGCACAGTGCATATCTATTACGAAGTTCTACATAGGAAAATTCCCTCGTACCCACAACTAAAAGGTGATACGAAAAAGAGAATTTTTCAGTCAGTTAGACGTCATGGTCTTGCATCACTCGTGCAACTTAAAAATCAAACTGAAGCTAGTCTATTGCACAAGAAGGTTTAGAAATGTAAATCCTCTAGCACATATGACTTATATTTACAAAACTTTAATTCTGAATGCAAATATCTCTCTCTAATCCTTCGTTCAGTTGTAAATCTGTTTGCTCGATTATTTATTCATCTGGCCATTCATCCAGCAATACAACATAAACTACTATCTTTCTCCTATCATTTAAGTTCCCATTCACTCAACCCATCGTTCATTCATTCACAAATCTGTTCCATAACAACCAACAATCATACATGTTGATTTCTTTGTAATGAACACCAATAAAATAAACATTAACCGACGAGATGGGTGCGGCATCCAAGAACTGAGTGTGGGTACTGATATCAGTACCAAACATTTTCAATATGCTTCTAGGTTGCCGACAGCATGCTGGATACCCATGTGTGACATCTGCGAAAGTTGCCGCATTTCTTAGCGAAAAATCATAGGATTTGCCGATAAAAGGCAAGTTTTGCCGTTGAACTCCCATGGGGTGTGATATCCCTTAAGCCCCTCTTCGTTATGGGCTTGCCTGGCAACACAGAACGTTACTTTCTAGTGTAGGAAACCTACTTGACTCACACGTCGTTGAGCGATTATTACTTTAACAAATTAGTGCGAACCCAGGAATTAACTCATCAAATAGTCTTTACAGCTGAATGTTAGATCGTGTCAGTTCTTTTCTTGGGAAAGTTTACAAAACTATTAGTTCAAACAACCATTTTCATGTGTGGTCAATCTGTAATCTTGAGATTTGCGATGAAGTCAGGAATGTATTGGGAAACAAGATCGCTTAAAATGCTGCGAGTATTTATAGAGACGGGGCAAGTTTCATACATGTTCACATTTGCACATGGACATGTGACTTGACAAAGAAGTCTGGTAATGAGTATAAGTTTAACTGTATATGCAAGAAGTCTGGTAATGAGTATAGGTTTAACTGTCTATGCAAGGGGGTAGAACAGGAGTTTGAATCTAACTACTTCCATAATATGGTGATTTTTCCGCATCTCCTTTCAGGAATTTAGCGATTTCTCCTTTTTCTCACACCATTAGCTACTCGTCCCTTGTTTGTGATTTTAGTTGTTGCAAAACAGAAGAAAGGAGTGAAAATGAGAGACAGATAATGAAGGAGGAAGAAAGTGGTAGAATTCTCAGCATATCAAGAAAACAATTGGATATAGTGTGTTGGTTTATACGCATATAAATAAGTAAATGTACTGTATGTATAAATATCATATATATATATATATATATATATATATATATATATATATATATATATATATATATATATATATATATATATATATATATATATATATATATATATATATATATATATATATATATCTTCATTATGCTGTGGATCTGTAAATAGGGCACATAGATTCTTGAAAGTAGGTCTTGAAACTAGGACAATTTATTGTATACTTGTGATGTGTATTGAGACATGATAATTTCTAGATAACATTAAGAGTAGAAAATTTGCTAGGTTCCTGTTTCTGTCACGCCTTTTGTGTAATTCCAACGAAAGACCACACACCCTATCTAAAAAAGTGTGGGCCTATGAGGATTTTTTCATTTAGGCTTAGCAGTGTAATCTTTTAAAATATCATTCCAGTTAGTATCTCTATCAAAATTGTAAATGTACATAAAAAATGGCTGTTGCAATGGTCACATTTCTCGAAAGAAATGCAGAATAGAATGGGATGTAATTTATTGAACTTATTCGGGAACGATTGGCATCAACTGGTCGCCCATGTCATACGATAGGGTGAAAGAAGAAGAGGAAGAAGAAGAATGACCGTTGCAAAGATCAACATACGAATCAAAGGGTGACCACGGGAGGGGGGGGGGGAGAAATGACCAAGTAAAAGATGTTGTCCAACAATTTTGAGACAAATACATGCTTTTGCTTAAAAGCCCAGAAAAATGCGTAATGTGACAAAAGACAACCAGCAGCAGTCAATCTATCTGTTGCTGCATTTTGATAAGTCAATACGTTTGGGTGCCTACTGGAAGGGGCCGATAGCAGGGTTTTGAATGCTCCTAGCAATCGTAGACAATCGCAGGTAGTCGCGGTCATTAGTAGCCAATCGCAGCCGGTCTCAGGTAGTCACAGCCAATCATATACAATCGCAGGTAGTCGCAGTCAATCGTAGCCAATCGCAACCAATCGTAGATAGCCGCTGCTCGCCATCAGGTAGTGCTCCATTCTACCAATCTAGGTCAGAAAACTGAGGGCAACAACAACAAAAGTAAATTTGGCACTGAAAGTCCAAAAGCGCACCAGAGAACGTTTGTGATAAAAGTTTTTCGTGTCAGAAGCAGTCTTGGTTGAACTACACTAACAGTTGGAGAGTTCCTCGTATTCAGAATTCAGGAGGTTAACAACAGTATTTTCATGTGGTGGAAGAGAGAAATTATTGCAAATCACACAAAGTACAACCACTGCCAAAAGTCTTTGGAACATCCACTGAATAATGTAGTTTATTTGACAAGAGAACCCCCCTCCCGGAAACACAATTTTGAGGTAAAAGCTTAGTTCCTTGAGTGCTATTTGAGAGCGAGTTGACTTGTTTGCTGGGAGCAATCTCTGTATAATTCAACATTGTTCTGAGAGGGAGAGAGTGAGGTAGCTTGCTCTGCGAGTGTAAAAGTAATGCAAGTGTTCCAAGACATTTGACAAGGGTTGTGCTTACACGAAAATGACAGTACTTCATTTCATTATAAGATCCTAGGCATGACCCGGCGTGGATACACACTTATCGATACGAATATGATAAGGAAGGTTATTAAATTTTACGTGATGACACATAATATAGATATCAAACAGATGATTAATTTTGCATAGACCACTAATTTGATTCGCAACAAAGACGAGGGGTCATACTGCTCAAGTTGTTTTAGACACTGTGTCATCTAAAGACAATTCAAATTGATAATGCAAAGCAGTCTATAATACTGTTAAGTTATATTTTTCTTAAGAACGATACAATTCCAGCTATAGCCTGTGGTTCATGAAGCCCAATGTTGCAACAGTAAATCCGATAATGGTGTGAGTCTCTGTAAAAATGGTGTTTACCATGTGAATCTAATGTCATAAAGACAGCTCGGTTTGAATTCATAAATGTGATTGTGTATCGAAAACTCAAACTAAATCCTTCAACTACATTCCTTCTGCATAAGAATATACACTTTATGAGAACACTGAGTCTGCAGTTACTCAAATATTGCACCAAAATGACTCTCCTTTTTTACATACGCATGAATGTTTACAATGTGTGCGAAGAAGTTAGAAGACGGTGCCAGAAACACATAGCAAACCCATGACCATAACATTTAACATAGATTTTTAGAATAAGAATATAATTCATAAAATTATCACAAGTTACATATGTAAGAAGAAGAAACAAGACGAACAAGAAGACGAATAACAGGTGAGGGAAATGGTCTTCAACAAACTTAGGAACAACTCATTGAAATCGTTCAGAGATTCGAATATATTTCAAGATTGCCTTGAGAATTTTTTAATTTGGCTCTGAGGATAACTCTTCATGGTCATACAGTATGACTTAGAGTAAGCTTTATTTGAAAGGTTTGTTAACAAACTTAGGAACAACTCATTGAAATCGTTCAGAGATTCGAATATATTTCAAGATTGCCTTGAGAATTTTTTAATTTGGCTCTGAGGATAACTCTTCATGGTCATACAGTATGACTTAGAGTAAGCTTTATTTGAAAGGTTTGTTAACCGCACAACAGCATCCACACTCCCGAGAAGATAACGTCTAATATGACAATAGCCATGGCAGAGCAGCAAAAAGTGTTCCGTATCTTCAATACCGTCATTTATAGGGCACAAAGGGTTTAGGGTCTCGCGAAAATTATGCTTAAATTTGTGAAAGTTCAGCTTGCTGAGTCCACCACGAAATTGTGTTAAACTTGATAAACCCTAATAAAAATAACTCTTGATAGAGGAGCAACTTTAAGAACACTTGAAAGCAAAAGTTGTACAAAGTTAACTTGTGAACATCAAGCCCCGGCAAAAATTTTCTCGTTCTTACAGAAAACAGTGTATATTCAAAACTCTATTGCAGTATCTTCTTGGGTATTTCTGCATAAAATGAAGAAATCAGTCCTCGCTAACTGTCAAAAGAAAGTATGCACAAACCGCCCAATCATCATTGTTGTGAGAGACCTAGTGGAAAACTAAGTCAAGCAAAATTCGTTCCCGAAAACACGTACGTATTTTTATATATTGGTAGAAAGGGCATCAAAACGCTGGTGGTCTCAAGGAAGCTAAAAGATTAGTTACAAACCAGTGGTCACCTATCTTTTCGTAACCTTCGCAAAGTATGCAGAATCACACATTTGGATCTAAATAAACCAACAACACATAATGTTCAAAGAGAAAGATACTATATTTATCTTTAGAAATCACAATTCTATGACTATCTCTCTCAGTTTGGAACAAATAGCGAACAAAATATAAGTAAACATTCTATCGAAGAATGATAAATAGAAAGTATATGTAAAGGCCCGCCAAACTCATCCAAGATTTCATCCAACATCCCCAAAACAAATGTTGGGTGAGTTGGTGGATGAGCTTGCCAACTTATTTTGGGCCACACAGCATTATAAAGTGATGTTGGATGAAGTTTGGTCGAGATCAAACGTAAACGCTGTGTTTGGAATGTCGGATGCATCTGACTGCCTTATCTACCATTTCGCCCATTTCATATATGAGCATGCGTAGAGAGCTCTTGCAGGTTTCTTAAGTTTGTCATTGAGCATGAATTATCTGAGTGATGGAAATGCCGGGTGAGTCGGATGCGCTTCACCAAGGCACAATGCTAGCCGAAGCGTCGAGAAGAAAGTTACAAGTTCTTAGAAGCGACATACAGTCTATGCGCCGGAAACGTCTGCATAGTTAGCGAAAACACTAATTCACCTTTTGAATTTTAGATTCAAAGCCAAATACTTAATCACTATTATGCATATATCATATCTACAGTTATATTATATCCACTACGATTACTCGTATTCTTCTGTATGGATTCTTCTGTAGGTGTTTGCTGTCTTTGATCTAGGATTCATGTCTCAGATGTCGCTTCCAAGTGCATTTTCCTTCTGACAGTATTTGTACACTTGTCGCTAATAGTATCATTAATAGTAATGATAGTAGTTTAATCATTACAAGTATCATATACTAAAGTCTCCACTCTCATTGATCTTACTATCAAGATGTAAATTTCACTTTTGAATACAATGCAGGCCAAAGAATATAGAATTTCGTATACGCGCTTTTCACAAGGAAGTGGTCCATAAGCAAGCAATACTCGACTGCTCAGAAAGTCAAGAAAGTTCAGTACTGGTATCTTTGAGACATAAAGAAAGTTCTTAAGTTGATATACATTTGAAATTCCAATTTTCATAGAAGCCCATCATCTCTTTTGTTTAATTTGTATAGATTTCTTGTGTTAACATTTCGGTGTTGAATTTGTGTAGTGCCTGTTTGACATTGTAACATTGCAGCTGCAAAAACTCGACTTTTCTGCATAAGAAGTCTTAAGAAAGTTTCAGTGAATCATGAAAGAGCTAAGAAAGTATCAGTACTGAGGGAAAAAGCTTTCTTATAAGAAACTGCACTACTGTACAGACAATACACTAGTTTAAACAAAATACTAAAATACTTATTGTCTGAAACTGGTGCAACATTGTCCCTTTTTTAAAGTCCCTCTTTAAAGTCCCTCTTTACATCAAAGACTACAGACTGTTGCTTATTGTTTTCCTCGTCGGAATATGATTTACTTCTTCAGGCAATTAAAGTGATATTAAACACTAGCGGCACTTTTCAGTTGGTGACTTGCAAAGATATGAATCAAGAGAGTGATTGTCTTCAATTCCCTTACATTTTAGGAGGTTTCAGCTCTCTTTACCTCTTTCTATTCTATCTATTAGTGGCAATTTAAAAATCAATTATACGCACAATTCAACAAGGAATATCTTTTATTGAGCCTTTACAAGGAGACTTTTCGATTTTATCTCCGCACCATCAATATCCACAATTTTTCCCACCATTTCAATCTTGTTCAAGCAGTACTATCTTTCATTGTTTACAAAAATTTCATTTGTTATCTCTTCAATGGTGTGGTCCCCGATGACTACATTGGCAAAAGAATGCTCTCCTTCTTACTCATGTCTATCTTCGACTGTCCAACAACACAGCCATTTCTTTACAAGCAGTGTGCACAAATCCAAAATACATTACAACCTCGAAGCATTGAGAAGCTTACCTAACATCTGCTAGAAGGCAGCGCTATATTTTGAATACAGCAGCCTTTTGAGATCCTTCCCCTAATTCTTGAGTCACACAAAAGATGCTATTTACTGGTTACATAACTGACCTATGGGCTAAATTCGCTCATTTGTACCTTTTCCCCTACCACTACCCAAAAATCGAATAAGCTGAATCAATTACGTATTTAGTACTAAATGGAGTTGCAAGTATACTTAAGCTAAAACACGAACAGTAAAGCTCATCCAAACCAACTATATTGTCAATTACTTAACTTAATACTCATCATATATGTAAAAAATTTGAGTACACTGAGCTCTACTCTTGCATTGTGAAAAAGACAATATCTCCCGTGATCGTAGAAACACAGAGTCCTAACATTCATATTCTCGCTTTCTTTCAACTGTAATTAGCTCATTCAGAAGTAGATCCGTAATGGCAGATAGGGTATGGCAGTATAGAGCAATGGCCCACTCACATCATTGGAATTGCCACTTTTAACAGATTATACAATACGCTGGTATGAAAGAAGTGACGAGTTACCAGGTGCACTGAGAAGATAAATTAAAAACATAAATGAGGGTGAGGAAAGTCAACGGAACAAACTAGTTACCAAAGTTAAATCACAATAGAATTAAAGAACATCGTCAAATACGCGAATTTACATTCTTCAGTACAACACACCAAAAAATACAAAAAATCTACACACTTACACCCTACTTGTCATTTGACTAAGCGCACAAATTGACGCGCGTAGGCCTATAGTTCTTCCAAGCAAAGAACTTATTATGATGATAAATGGTACTGAAATAGTTCTAAAATAACTCGCTATGTGACACTATTATACAATTTCTGGTTGCAAGACAGGAGAGAGCACTCCCTTGACTTGTTGTAGATTTACAAGACTACATTGTCCATATATTTCAAGTGCTGAACCAGTGATCGCAAAAAAAGTAGACATCTTAACTGTTCTACAAAGATGCGTATACAAGTACTACTGTGTGGGTTTTGTGCACTGCAACAAGCCAAGAACATTTGAGATGATGGGGCGGCTTAATATTGAGTTCTCTAGAAGCGTTAGCAGCCAACTGTACAAGGAAACATGTGCAAAAGAATTTTAACTCGCCAGTACAATAAGGTGGGAGCCTTCAGGTACACATTTATCACTCGCGAAGTTGATCTCGGACAAGCCTATTAGCCTACTATGCCTGTCTAGACTCATGGCCGAAACAGGCCTCTGTCACTTGGAAATCGACAAATATCATCCATAGCTTCAAAGTTGAATCATCTCGAGCTACTGCTTTTTGTCATACTTTGTACGTATCTTCTGTAATTCCGTATGCTTTCTTTATCATAAATGAATCGCCACTGGACATGACTATTCCTGCATTCCTAGAACAAATCCATCATGCTATGCAAAGAGACTCTTTACAGAATACCTGACATCAATAGGGCTTGCAATTATCCGGCAGTCCTCGCAAGCAGCTGCAAGTCTCCCTTGGAAACGGTGGCAACGGCATTGAGGGAGTCATGTAGCCACATTCCATTACAGGGTATCTCAAGTGTACATGCGGTTCGTAATGATGGTGCAGGAAAGATGGAAGATGACTCAAATTTGAATAATGTGACAAACCATCCGGTATCATTTCCGAGGGCTGACAAGTAGGCCCATTCACATCTTGGCCAGGGTTTTGTTTCTTCCACTTTGTTCTTCTGTTCTGGAACCAAATTTTAACCTGTGTCTCGCTCAGCCCTAAGCTAAGTGCGAGATTTAGTCTTTCGCAAACAGACAAGTATCTAGTCGTTCGAAACTTATTTTCGAGAGCAACAAGTTGCTCGTAAGTAAAGGCAGTTCGAATGCGGCGTGGTTTCGCAACTTTTGCATCACCAATTTTCGATTTCTTAGCGTACTTTTCGGCAGTTGAATCGGTTGGTCTTCTTTCTTTGTTAACCACTTGAATCATCGCACTATAAAGCGTCGACTTTTGATACAGCCGAGGTGGCGAAGCTCTTTCTGAGCCTGGGATGAAACAAGAACAATATAAGGCAATAATTCAACAGTAAAACATCTTGAGAAGAAGGGTCCTCAGTCTGTCATACGATCTCCAGGGCATTTTTCGTCAAGTTAGTGCATGTTTCACGTACAAATGTGTGTAGGTATGTATCCGTATGTTTGTATTGATCTGTATGTATCCGTTGTATGCAAGTACACATCCCTATGTATGTATTTAAGTATACGTACGCATGCACAATATGTACAGGTGAAAAGTATCTTCCAGCGTGCCAATTGTTGGCCTTCATACTATCAATACAGCTGATATAAGTGCCACATATCACGAGCAAAAACTCTAAAATGAAGTATAACTCAGCTACCCCAAACGAGAGCCAACCATCCAAAGCATCAAAGTGCAACAACTAAGCCTTTCATCCTATTAATAAGTTGTAATGTGGGACGAATGCATGCTTGTAACTATGACAATAACATCACAATCACAACTGTCGTGAAACAGAAATCAGTAAAGTATCTGCCAAATTGTGAAGAATTTGAAGAACTTTGACAAAAAGAAGTAAATTGAACGACATGAGCCTATTAGGAAGACTGGACCGAGATGTTAGACAAGGCCTATAAGGATGTACTGGACACCACAAAGTTTAAACTGCATACTTAATGTCTATATCTGTATGTATGTATCCGTAAATATATGTACTAAGTGTTTATAGATATTCCATGACAAGTAGCCAAAAACTTTAGAAGTTGACAGATATGGGTTTATCAGAAAGGCGGTGATACCAAAAGATAACGGTATAGTGCTGGATAGACGAAAGAATCTGTGTATTTTCGGTTGAAATTAAGATAAAGATAAGCAACCAAAGAGGTACTGTTGATAAACGAAAACAACTTTAAAGCCATTAAAGAAATGAGAGTACAAGATAGATAAGATTACTACTACCGTGGAAAAGTTAATGTGTATGAGATAAATGAGAGATGAATGTGACTGCGACGAGTCACCAAGACTGAGGGAATCTTTCACTTGTTTCCACAGATATTATTCAGGAGCGGAATAGAGGCTGGGAAAACATAATGCAATACCAAAGTTTCATCTTCATAGCAACAAAACATTGGGTTGTAAGATGCAAGACTCCCATTGACTAATATACTCAGATATGTCTCCTGATTAGTGTACCAAACATATCTTCTATCATCATGAATCAATGTAAATAATCAAGAATCATAGTCAGTAATAATCGATAATTCAGCTATCAAACTCCTCAATCGCCTTCAATCATCATCAATCTTCATCAATCATCCCAACCATTATAAATAATCCTCGATTGTAATCAATGATTAACATTGATCATCAATAAATCTTACTTATCCTCAATCACAATCAATCACTATCATCAAAAGTATCAACCTTACTCTAATATAAGCTGAATAATAGTTATGCAACTAGAATACCACAACATGAAGTAAATATTGCATTATGGACAAAATAGAATACGATTGTTGCATCCTGAGCTGCAGCATTTACTACCAAAATACCACCTTTCCACACAAAACACAAACTCCTTAGTGCTTATGGAGGATTTGATATGCCTTGAGAGGGTGTTCAACGAGAACAACTTCAAAGCTATTGTAGATATAAGAATATAATATAGCAATCAAGTTCCACGGCTGCTAAAATCAGAAGGCTTGCTCAAAGTTGAAAGCTTGCTCATTTCCAACGTATCGTTCCTGAGCAAGAACTCAATGAGGTTGTGCCAACAAGCTTGTGAATTTTCATTCTAAATTCTAGCAGTGAATTTCACTGTTAATACTGCGAGGTTGGCAACTCGTACACAAACAATCCATAGCTCTGAAATCCTGTAGGTGAAGACTGAGGCAGAATGACTTTCCTGGGCGAACAACGAGGCTCTGTGCAAAGAAGTGATTCAGGCGAATATCATAACATAATCTGCAAAAATGACAGCGTCAAGAAGCTACAACAGTGTTGAAGGAAATAGAAGTGTACGCGCTGCTTTATCAAGATGTGAAAAGAAAGCTTGAAAATAAGCCCGTGCTGAATACAGAATCGTCTGAAACCACTGCCACATGGAATGTCCATCGTTTTATGAAGAAAAATATTGATAAATACTGGAAAGCATGTTGAATCATGTTTTACTTTAGATATTTGCAATACCCTACTGATACCCTATATTTCTCAACATGAACTATATTTATTTCATAATACATCTGATGTCATTCACGAAAATCGAATTGAAAATTAAAGCATGTTGTCTACTAGAATCTTGCTGCCGACAATCCGGTAGGCAAAACGAAGAAATTGTGTTTATTAAAGAAATGTGTTATGAAGAAAGTTTATGACTTTAGTAAGGGATCTTTGAAACCATGAGGATGACACAATAGCAACATGGCGGATAAGAAATTGCAAAAACAGATAGCCTTATACATTACACAAAAATGCAGATTCCATGAAATGTAGTCACTAATTCATCGGGCATTTGTCTCACATGAGAGCTGCCCTTGAAAAAATTGCTAGCATAAAACAGCTTCTGTAAATTCAATGGACATAAGAAATATCAGTCACAGAAGGGCTGAAGATGAAGGTAAAGAAAATGAACCAGCAGGTCCCCTTTGGGAACTACAGATGAATATAAGGAATCTGTAAATGGAATGGGATTTTTGATAGCAAGATTGACTACAGCAAAAGCAAGCTAGAAAGCCGCTGAAATTCTGCTGCTAAGACTTTGTAAAGATCAGCAATAACGATAATGAAGGACTACCTATGGAGCAACAAGATGACATGAAATATAAGTTAGAAAGCTATCCCTGGCACAAAAGAGATACAAAATTCTCCTACTGTTGCAGAAATCTAACGGTCTTAAGATTTGCGCGAGTTCGTTGCTGGAATACGCCAGATGGGTGACTAATAGTCTACTGTTCAAAAGACTGAGGGCAAAAATAAGCGATTGTTGTGTTAAGGAAATTACTTATAAAGTGAGAAGGAAAGTCTATGACTGAACTACGAGTTTGCTGATACAGGATGGTTTTACTTTGCTACATAACAACGTACTTTTCTGTGTACAAACGACATAGTACGGGCAAGAGCTTTGTGTCCAAATACTTCGACAATTATAGACCTCCCCATACACTTGGGAGAAGTTTACCTAGGACTGGAAAACCAAATGTCACATCAAAGACGTAATATGGAAAAGTGAAAGGTATTCAACACAAGGGCGTGTTGATAAAATGTGGAAAGAATTGGCAATGTCCGTGAACAAAGAAGATTTCTGTTTCCAGAGTTAACTATGGAAAATATCTCATGAAAGATTATGAGAAACAGCAATAGGCACCAATATGGGAAGATTGACTTTCACGCTAAAAGCGAAAATGAAATGCATATTTCAAAGAAATACTTTACATAAACCTTACAGATAGTGATAACTCAAAGGCAATCAGTTCAAAGTAATAAAACTTACGGTTTGCCGTTTCGTACTCCTTTTCGCTGAAAACATCGCTGTCAGATGAGAGTTCTTCAAAGTCTTCATACTCCCTGAGTCCATTTGGTTCTGCGCTACGATCGCTGGCCAGTCTTTCGCGATGGCTACCGTCTTGATGTCTGTCTTTCTCAGCGCTAATTTTCGTAGAATACTCTGCTGTGTCTGGCCTTCTACTTTGGCTGAGAGTTACATTGCCAAGTAGAGCATCGATACTGAAGTTACTCATGTCAAACTATACAGGGGACCCGTCTGAAAACTGCCCAAATATCCTAAATCTGCAGAGTTGCCTAGTAGTGCAAAAATACGAGAATTGGTCGGGCAAAAAGTAGAACTTGCTTAGTTTGCTCAATCGTATCCTCTTGTTACATCACATCCATCCAGACGTGGATTGAGACAAAATGAGCAACCGCTTCCTGACGCTGGACAAAATAGGAAAAAACGCGCGGTGAACGACCACGTGTGGGGAAAGCGCTCCTGCCTCTGCACACCTGACTTGAAAATTGCCCTTTACAAAAAGACAAAATTCAAAAACTACCAACTGCAATCAGGATGATCTTCTTTGGATATACCAGAAATACCAAATAACAGGGATCTGACGATGAACAGGAAGTCTCGTTCAAACGGAAAACTGAATAGGAAAATAGCTGGCTATGTGAACTAGTACCCTCTTGAATTCTGCAATATTCCAAACAACTGATCGCTCTTCCTAATGATAAAGACGTTATAGCTTTAAGTCTCTCCAGCCAACCTTATTACGAAGTAATCCAGCTAGTTGGATGATAATCCGTTAAGTATATAAATCCCTTTACACGTATACGCACAGCGTTGCAAGAGCTCAGCTCAGATCTTCAGCCCTGCCGCAACTGACATCTTTAACATTGCACTCGCTCTTTCTATCCACTGCGAGTCGCGGCATATTAACAAACTTTTCCGTGTCAATTGCTTAGCCAATTAACTTCAATGTTCTGCCAATGTTGGTGGTAATTTGCCAATGTGTCTGTTATCTTCGCATTGTACATGCGGCGTTTTTAATGACCCATTAAAAGATTAGCGTTTTCAAATAACATTCGACCATGGAAATTCAATGATACAGCAGTCTTACATCATCCTCCTCCATTCAATCAGTCATGCCCTCCGCATCATTTATCCTAGTATAGCATGGGTACTACTTACGACTGTCACCTGACTACATGGCGAGCCAATGGTTCCTGGACATTGCGCTGATAGTTCATCTATAACTACCTTGTTATCTACCAATAAACAAAGGCCAAAAAGAAAGGCCTGGCGCAAATTGGTCCGTTTTAAATCACAAGAGGGTATTTACGAGGAAAAGCACAACAACTGGCCATTTACAGGGTGCACGACTTTTCTATAACATACGCTTTTTGGCGCCTCTACTGAAATTGTCTTAGTTTTTCTAATATTTTCAGTTAGTTTTTTCATGATTTCAGTATCAGGGCTTTCTACAGACAATCTTAGTAAGAAAACATGTGTTTGTGTAGCAATATAGTGCTACACAGACAGACAGGCACTGCAGAACATGACACTGGAATACACAGATTATCACCAAAGGTATATTCATATTAAGTAAAACTAAATGATGACGAGCCTGTGTGAAATTGGGCTTTTAGATTGATATGAACTTATCAGCTTGCCTAGGCCTCAATAAACCAGTACTGAATACGTTTATCTTTTTGAGCAGTCGAGCACTATCATCTTCATAAACAACTGTCCCATAAAAAGACCGGTGTATATGGGTATCTTCTTTTCCCCTAAAAATATACAAATCCTGTAAGAAACACTGGACATGATCTGAACGTAGGAAAACGGACTATTCGTATTCATACTTTTCATATTATCACACAGAAATCGTCTCAAGGTTATCATGATATCAAAACAATCGATGCCAAAATTCCTTAGAACACCACTGAATAATGCAGTTTATTTGACAATAGGGAATTTCCGGTCAAATGTAAAGGCTAGTGATCCCCTCCCCCCGCCCAGTAGAACAATGCTGAGTAGAAGCTTAGTTGCTTCAGCGCTATTTACAGCAAATCGAAGAGTTTGCAGCTAGTGAAGCCTATTTAATTCAACATTGTTCTGTGGGGGCGTGGAGGAGTTTGCATTATCTGCTGAAAAGTACCGTAAGTGTTCCAAGAATTACACACGTTGCAAAGAGCCAGGCTGTTGTGTCTAACCATAGCACAACATAGCAGTTTTGCAACTAGTAATATTTCGGGGCAGGACTTGGAACAACATGTTTTAGATTTAGAAAGGGAAGAATTTTTCGTGATTTCGTTATTTTCTAGCTCTAAGGATAACTGAAAGCACATCTACTTTACAAAACTACAATAAACTGTTTCAAACTTTCCAAGAAAAGGGCACATCATCCTCGTTATGGAAAAGGGCAGGGGAAAAAGCCCCAGGATTTCCTGTAATGATGATACTACTATATCTAGAATAAACACCCATAACACAACGGAACGATTCGGCATTGAAATGAGTTTTCACAAGATTACCCTAGTGGCAATTCAGAGTAGGCTGCACTGGGTTGTCTCTTACAATACAATGAATAAGAATAGAAAATCGAATCTCTGCTACATCCAGACGACAATTCTCGTAGGACAGCGATGGCTATGACTGACGCCAACTGTCCTTATGCTGGATTAGAAGACTGTTCATCCTACCAAATTAATTTAATGATTGTTAATAGTTTTACATTAGCATTATCTCCATTCTACGATAAGCTCTGTCTACTTAAATTAGAGGAGTTCCAACGGGACAATCGCACACTTCATTAGGAGAAAGATCCACGGGAAATGTCGATAAAATACTCATTGTTATTTAAACACACAAGTGAAAAAATAAAAATCACGAACAGATACAATCAGGTGTTTGACCCGAGGGGAGGATTTGCCCTTATCATCCAATTATGCGAAGAAAGCTGGTCCTGCGCAAAGTCCAAACGTAAATGGATTCCCAAGCTTTTTATCAAACTATAAATGCCCAAAACGGAAACATTCACAACAAGAAAATAAATGCCCTATGAAACCCTATAGAAGCAAATCCAGACAATAGGAATCTCCCGATAAAGAAAACATGACAAGAAATCCAAATTTATACGCACATACTTGTAACTCATACATCCATTACAAGATGGGTTGCCTCATATATGACGGTCAATAAATGCCGCATATCATCAAATTCCACTGGACGGACTATGTACTAGGTGGTATAAAAGGAAAGGAATAAATGTACAATGTACTATACTCAGAAGCCATTCTCAGTCCGGATATGAAGATAGTATGACAACTTGTATTGCAAAAAAGAACACTGGTGGCAGCTGTGGGGCTAACATAGCATGACAGGGCTTGTTAGACAGCTATGGCGAGCCTTACTGACGCTGCACATGGACATAACGAAGAATGAATAGTGAACATTCCAATATAATCACATTCCCGTTCAGTAACTGTCCGGGGAGAAATGTCAAGGGCTGTTGCGATGGCATCCCGTGCCCACCTGCCTATGTCTTTGTGGGCCCCTATTATCAACAGTAATTTTGCTGATCCATGCCCAACTACTTGACAGTTAAGGACGCTAAATGACCATATCCAACACGGGCCCCTTTCAAAAAGCAGCATCCCTGGGAAAAGCTACTAGCCCTGCTCTTGGTATTGATTATTTATCATTGTTCTGTCATCATGGAATTGGGCGCTTAGCTTCAACATGTATCAAGGGCGAGATCTGGTTGTTTCTACTGGGGCGTTGTGAAGCAAGAATGCTTGACAAGAGGGCGTGACCCGCTCGATAAAGGGCATGTCATACCTGAAAAAAATGGAAACTCAGTCAAAAAGATGGGGGCCGGCAAAGACTGTGAAACATTTGATCCTGTCGATTTCCCTATATGCTGTACAGTATACTGGTGCAAAAAGGCAGTGATAAAAAACCGATACAGAAGAAACTCTCCAGAAATACACGACCAATATATGAGCAAGCAAATAAATTGCGCACCATACTCCCCCTTCTTGATCATTTGGAGGTGCTGCAACCCATAAGCTCTCCTAGTAGTTTTCTCCTTGGCGTGTGGTATATGGACTTCTCTGCCCTAATATAGCTTATATATCATTCTGCAGCATGAGAAAATCTACATATATCCGGGAGGATAGCAAAGAGACAAAGAGATCTTGGCAAATCCAGTCATAGCTTCCACTAAGCCAGTACGGAACCAACTCATTCCATGTTATAGAAAGCTCCGTATATTCCAAATGATCTTCGAGGAACTAAAATAGTAAGTTTCTTTAGTCCTTCTCATCTGATTTATCTGTGTTGACAAATCTCTCTTTCACAAAATCAGAAACATAGAGTAACAGGAATAAAGGGAATCAAAAGTCATAAATCTGCAAGGATTGTTGGATAAATGGCCACCCGCGAATTCATAGGCCGATTGTACTCTATGTGGTGTGTGTGAAATCTACAGCGACAGCAATCTTATGTTGGCAATGTATCACCCACGGTGCCCAGTATATAAATATATATATAGGAGAACAAATCAAAAATATACTTCACTTAAATTATGGACGTTTCGATAAATATCTTCATCAGTACTCAGAGTACTGAAGAAGATATTTATCGAAACGTCTATAAGTTAAGTGAAGTATATTTATGATTCGTTCTCTTATATATATTTATATACCATGCCAATGCGGCTCTGATTCAGTGATATATATATATATATATATATAATATATATATATATATATATATATATATATATATATATATATATATATAAATGCTACACATATGTTATTATAATAATTTAGGTTGGCTTGACATCTACTTAAAAGCTAATTAGCTACACGATATCTCATTGTTTCTAGAGATTGAAGGAACATACATAGAAACTGACTAAGCCTGCGAATCATTTATCTGCTGGAAATGAAAAGAATGGCAAAACTCCAGAGTCCATTAAATTTACAAAGCATTGGGGCTTTTTTTTAGACAACACAAGACAAAAACATGCGGTTGATTCCAACATGTTTAACACAAAATACTACAAAAGCAACAGAAGCTCTGAACAAGGCAGTTATGCGAGCTAAGTAGTTGCGAGAGATAGCAGCTTTCAGTAATAACGACTACTCCATGGGATCTGTCAGTGGTGCAATCACTGTGGTGCAACCATGGTATGACCCATTCTGTTTACCTGCGTCGTTACGGAATCATCTAAACCAATTCAACTTGAAACGATACATGCACGTGCAGACAATAGGGCAGGCAGATGACGAGACAATTTGATAATTATCGCTATTATGGTGCCAACCACAAATGCTAGTCCAGCCCTCACCTCTGTAACCGTGATCATAAAATCATTATATCCACCATTGACTAAAATGAAGTGGCAGTAAGACAAACGTTCAAATAGAGGCCACTAATTCCGAGGTGATAAAATGTCTTTTCTTGGAAAAGTATCGTCACTAGATGGCGAACGCGGTGGTCAGTCTAAGAATACGCATAAGACAGTATACTGGCAAACAATTTTATGATTTTATGAGCAACGGAGACTTTTACACAAAGGGAAGCGGATCGCAAGCCAGCTTGGTACATCAATTTATACACACACGCAAAAGACGTGCAAATAGGTGATTAAAACGGGCTTAGGGCAGCCGTTACAGATGAAGAGAAAACGGCAGAGCTGTGATACAATTATAAACCATATGTTTTCCAGTGGTATAACTGTTATCTAATTTGTACGTAGATATAGCAAAATTGCCTTTTGGGTTGAATTTAGGCTTAAGCGTATCTCGACATTAGGATCTTTAGGGAAACAAGTCTAATCGGATACGATGACACAAAATGACTTTGGCAATGTGTGGATTAATATCCATAAACAATAGTCATATCTTAGGATAAAAAATATACATGCGAGGGCATGATGCAAGACGAAACCAATTTTTGCAATTAGTAGAGAGATAGCCTGGGTATAACACGAAGTCACTTGATGACCCGAGACATTAAGGACCCATTCACGATGGAAGGGAAGATCTGACATTCTCGGTAAAGTTTCAAGCCGCTCCTTGCTTTGGCATGATCTTTGGAAGCAGAGGGTCAGTCAGAGTTAACATAGCCCATTAAACCAAGCTGCAACTATAGAATAGTACCCAATAAAGACAATAAAACTAGGCCATTAACTTCACTGGGGTGACACTAGAAAGCAAATTCTTCACTGAAATAGGACAAGCTCAAAATAAACAAACAAGCAGGGCATAAAGTAATTGTGAACCTGACTCATTTTGTAGGGCTGTAAATCGAAACTGTGAAACTGTGATTATAGACAGGACGTGTCCATTCATTGACTGTTCGTTGTCAAAACTAACACAATTAATGTGCGCGTTCATAATGTATAATCAAATTTACTAGCTTCATATAGAATTAAGAATCAACAGTTCACTTCCATACAACTTGCTAGTTCTTAATTTCTACCACGTCTGTCGTGTAATTTCAAAGAAAGACCACGCCAATTTTTATAGACATGAGGGTTTGCAAAATTTTCTAAATTAGGCTTTGAAGCAGAGAATATTTTAAAACTCTGAGGGCCTAGAGCGGGCTGCCGCTCGTGTCAGAGCGGTACTGCTTCGCAATGCTCCATGTCCGCAAGCGATTAAACGTACTCATACCATCGCCTTCATCATCTTCATGTAGACGAAAGCTTAATACGGTGCTGAATAGTATTTGGCTAAGATGAATGCAACAGTGGGTAAAATGTGTATCAACCAATACTCAGAACAATACACAGAAACCCTCTAATACTAAAATAGCGCTCAAGTGGGTGAATCAAGCTGAATCTCTCAAAAGCAACCGAAAAATACACGAGTTATCAGAACTGATACATCACATGACAAATTAAGACGTAGCATTGCAAACGTCCTAGTAGAATACTAACTGCGTGTGACAGAAGAAAAGTAGTAGAAGTATTAATAGCAATGGGATCTAATCACAAAATCCCACAAGGTTACTACCTCAGTACAATACTATATACGCACTCGTTTTGTAGAAGAAAGTGCTTATAAGAAGGTAGTGCTCGACCGTCTAAAAAGTTAAGAAACTTCAATATTGGCTTTTTGAAACCCAAGAAATTTGACAAGTTCATATACAGTAAAAATTCAATTTATTTGAAATTACGTTAAAATCTCTTTGCTTTAATTCGCATCCATTTCTTTTGCTAACCTATCTATTCATTTGATATATTTCTGTAGTACTTGTCTGCCTACAGATTGTAACGCTTTAATGTCTTACAATGTGGTTTCCTGTGTTCAGTACATATGCGCAAATCATATGAACTCAAATATTTCTGCTAAAAAATTCGTAAGAAAGTTTGATAGCGAAATCATGAAAAAACGAACAAAATTTCAATACTCGGTCAAAAAATTTTCTTATTAAACAAACAAAATGCAGAGCATAATTCATCAGTGTCTAATAAATTTTTTCTAAACAGCGATATTTCTACTTCTACCATTGTCAACAATTGCATACAAGAAAACCTGGAAACTTATTCCTGAGCTACAAATGAAAAATTAGTAAACTTCTGAACACTCGTACTGATGGAAGAGCAGCATCTTAGTTTATCAAATTAGGGTATTATGTTATTGATATGCAGCTAATTCTTCAGAATATGAACACTGCTTTATGTTGTTTGAATGAGTTTATATATACTTTAATTGATTATTTGATTTCTTGTTTATTCATTTATAAAAAATACTTTGACTGGATAAAACCTTCGAATTAATAAAGCTGCTATTAGCATATGTCCAGTAAACCAAAAGGCAGATTAAAAGTATAAATGTACTAAAGAAAATGCAAAATAAAAGGAAATAACTGTGTAACGGTCTTTCTATAAAAACATGTTTCGATGGTCTGGTCGTCATCAGTTTATGAACTGAAACTTGCATACCATATTCAGTTCTAATCTTTTTCAAGCATATTGTTGTTGATGAAAATCAAAATATCGGTATCGATAAATGAAAATGAAATTAGTTACAATATCTTCAAGTTACAATAGTGTAACTGTTGAAAGTCTTTACTATTGCGTGCAATACATTATTAATGAAATGTGGAAGTGCGAGAAAATGATCGGCCCGAGCCGGATAGGAACTCGCAACCCCTGACTTTGTACCACCTATATTATTAAGAAATTACTCTGCATAATTCCTAATGATTCAGAGTCTGCAGTCACTGAAATGATTGAGAGCTCAAAGCCTTCAAGAAAAGCTGGTCGCTCATATATTTTTTTTATCAAAAACAGTCCTCTACCAGTGATTAATCGCTATCTTTCGTGGCAACCGACATCCTGAGACCCCTGCCACTGTATCTTTACAGATGGTTTCCTTGAAACAGCGGCAGCAGTAACAAATTGCCTACCATAGCGTGCGACCCTCACCGAAAAATACTTAAGTGTCGGCAGAAGGTTAATTACCTCTGACAAAGAGCCAAAATAAACAAACAAACAATATAATAGATGGGCAGTAAGTTAAAGCGAACCATTACACAATTCACATGAAACCAAGCAGTCAAAGAGGATCCTTGCTGGTTCGAAAACAAGAGATATTTTGATAAAATTCCCCCATTTCTCGTCAGCGAAGCGTGAGAACGAAGAAAATCGTCATTTTCCCATACGAAAAATCACCTCAATCAATTCTTTGGCAGGGCATGATGTCACTTTCTAAAAAAGCTTTGCCAAGCGGTCAATAAAATTAGGAGATTGGGCTTTTGCGAAGTGGGTTCTAACCTGTGTCTACAACACTATTCAAAATAGTATCCCTCGCATTTTCGGCAAAACTCCAGTAAATAGCATTTAAACAGTACTTTGATAGAACAAACCAACGGATCATGTACTGTTACCGCTTTCTGAGGTACTATCAATAATATCATTCCCAGTAAGCCAACTTATCAGATATCATTGACACCATAGAAATCTCAAATAAACATTTTCACTCCAAAAATATACGTCTTTTATGAGAAAGTGGCTTACAAGAAAATGGTGCTCCAATGCTAAAAAATATAGGAAAGTCTAGTACTGAATTTCTGAGATCTAAGATAATTCAGGTGATGATAAACCCAGGTGTGAAAGTCAAGGTCACAGCATACAGAGACGTCATTCCGATACTTTTGGGTTGGAATCTTTTCTTTTTCGATATTCCTGGGTTAAGAGATTTTTTAAAACTGTGGTCTGATACTTTCAGGTATTGAATTTTTGAAATTTGACATTTTTGCATTCCTTCGAAACAGAGCCTACTGAGCTTCACAATTATTTGTTGGTATTTTGGCTTTTGTGGAACAGAATGCTGATATGATAGGGTAATGTAGAAATGGGTCGTATAATGTATAAATAATGCTGGACTGACCACCCCGTGCGCTTTGATGCTGAGTGCAACCCCTGGGATCATAAACATGCGTCTGTCTATGTATTTCAGCGATGATGTTTCTGTTGTGCATGTCTGTTTGTGAAACACTGTAAAGTTCTGTGAAGTGCATTCCCTTCCTTTGGGTGTAGATGTGCAAAACATTGGAATTAAATAGCTTTTGGTAAGAAAGCTGCAAAAAAGTTTTAATATAAATATTGAAACATTATTATGTCTGTTAAATATACATCTCAAAGCAAGATGCTAAATGCTTTGGAATAAAACGTGACCGCGGATGACTGTCTGTCATCGACGGAATCACACTACTTTCTCCTTTACTAGAAGTACTCAGCAACTAATATCCGGGCGGTACCTAATAAAGCTGCCTTTGTGCATTTTCAACCTTCACCGTAATTCCAACATATTTTGCAAACTTTTCAAATCTAGTAGATACTGCTTCTAATGCACCAAAAACCACTCTAATGAACGACACCTTTCATACGTCACAAAGGCTAGCGATTTCATTCTTTAAAGATCTGTATTTCTCTATATTGTTCGAATTCTTTTTCAGGAACTCTAATATCTCTAGGTATTGCAACATCAATTCTCTTTACTTCATTTTGTACTCTATCAATAGCAATATCTGGCCTTCGAGCTTCTATTTCCTTATCACACTGCATAACACAATCCCACTAGATCTTTATATTATTACTTTTAACTACTCCTTTCGGTGAGTGTTCATACCATATTGCCTTTGAATCAATATTATATTTCTTACAAAGTTTCCAATGTATATATTTCCCTACATTATGCTGGCGTCTTTTATACTCTTTCTGAGCCAACATGCTATATTCACTGATAATATGTGAAACCGCTTCATTTGTTTCTCCGCACATCCTACAAAGGGGGGAATCATTGGTTTTGTCTACATAAAACTTAATATTATCAGTCCTCATGTTGTTCTTGCGCACTATAAATCAAGGCTTCCGTGCAACCTTTCAAATCACTGTCCTTTAACCATTTCCAAGATTGTACGCAATCTATGTCATCTAAATCTCTCAAGTATTGACCATGCATAATTTTGTCCTTCCAAGAATTGTAAACCCTACATCTCTCGTTCTTTTTACAAATTGTTGCTTGAATACTTAAGAAAGCTCAATACTGGGCCAAAGATACTTCTTATTATATAAAGAACATCTAGTCTATTTGCATGACAGGGAATAGTTGGAATTCAACAAATACGAAGTACACACTATTTTCTATATTCTGCTCCATATATGTCATAGGAGCTACATATGAAGAAGCAGGTAAAGGATACATTTCAGTCATATAGTGGTGAAAGTGAGTAACTCAATGCATGGGTTTATCCTCTTGTGAAATGCTATTTATGTATATCTTATGAATTTATCTCAATTTATCTCAATTTATCTTTATTGTAATTCAAATGAGATTGACTGTTGAGCAAAAGGTTGTCATGAGCTGAGCCAAAGAAGTCTCGAGTGCTCCTGTATACGCAGTATTGTTATAAGCATATAGTCTATAAGAATATCAGGCTCAAACTCGCCAAAATTTAAGAATCGTTTAAGAATAATGTCAGGCCCAAGGTTCAGGAAGAGGCTTAGGTCTTTTGCTGATCTGAGTTTTTTTCAGAGAGCAAAATAGGTGTGAGATTGAGTCTCAGCGAAAAATAGGGCATTCATATAAAAATTGTAACTGCTGGGCCTAATGTTTCGTCAAAAAGCTCCAAACATTAGAAGCTCTTAGTCTTCGTACCAGTTGTGTAATAAATTTGTAGTCGATGGAATGGCTATAAAATTGAGCACAAGTAAGAAGAAATGTGCATTTAAAAGAAATGAAGGGGAACGTAGGAGCTTCTAGAGTTTATTATTGTCATTTTCATGCGGACAATATTTGTAGGAATTATAGCGGACATTCCAGCTGAGATTTAGATTTCTGCAAACAATTCGATAACCATGCAAAAGCTAATGAGCCTAAACAAGAAATCTATATAACCTCCCAGAATGTCATCTTTAGAATAAACCTTTAGATAGGCGACAGTGTGGGTAACTGAAAATTCACTGGTTCTGGTAAATATTGGGGCATTCCTTTCGTTTTGAAGAATGCAGTTGGTGACCTGATGTAAACGTTTGAATGGTGATATAAAAATCGTGTTGTTATCTACTAAAATTGTAATCGTATTTGAGGCTAAAACGATAGGACTGTTAGCCGGCATATTAAAGAGCAAACTGTAAATAACAGTTTGAGCTAATAGCTTTCACAGTTGCTGCCTAGTGAGAAGAAAATTGATAGATAGATATGTTAAAGGTTAACACCAGATCCAACTGACATCGGAAATACATAATGATAGCCAAATAGATCACGTCATCTTCAAACCACCAAACAAGATAGGGAAGGCTTCGATAAGTGTTCACTACGCAAAAAACATCTGAAACTCAGAGTATAATCCTTTGAAGAAAGTCGCATGCATGTCATAGGCGTAGGGAGGTGACTTTAACTTTACAGGGGCAGCAAACTTTTTGGCCTAATCACTGATCTGTTGCTCGAATATGCTGTTGTCTGGTCGTATTCAGCTACAGCTGTTTTAGGCTATAGCCCCCCAAGGAATGCAATCAAGTTGATGCCTACGTGCCTTCCAAAGTACATTACTTATTTTATCGATAATGCATAAAAATAATAAATGGCATCGGTGACAGTGACATTGGGGACAAATTAATGTTCAGCTTTCAAATTAGTTCCAACCTTTCGAGAGAGGAACAAACGCATTACGATGAAACTTAATAGCACAAACTTCTTCATTCTTAACGAGCAATTAATCAGTCACAGAAATTCATCCCAAGATATTATGAATGTTACAGAATTCCTAATCGATAGCTATGAAAACGGAAGCGAACTTCCACGGATCAAATATCAATACTATTATACGATAGTTAAATCATTTTGATTTAACTGTCTATTACCCTTATGTTCACTCGCTCAAATCTACTCACTCGCTCACTCACTCACTCACTCACTCGCTCACTCACTCACTCACTCACTCACTCACTCGCTCACTCACTCACTCACTCACTCGCTCACTCACTCGCTCACTCACTCACTCACTCACTCGCTCACTCACTCGCTCACTCACTCGCTCACTCACTCACTCACTCACTCACTCACTCGCTCACTCACTCACTCACTCACTCGCTCACTCACTCGCTCGCTCACTCACTCACTCACTCACTCACTCCTTCATTCACTGACACTCACTCACTCCCTCACTCAAGCACGCATGATGTACGCATGCAAGCAAAATTGTACGCACGAATGCACACATGTACGATAGTGAACATGCACCCACTGATTCACTCAAACATTCATTCATATATTCACTCATTCACTCACTGAATCGTACTACTCTGTTTGTATTATAAATCTATTTCTCATAACACTAAGAAAGCAGATTGCAACATTTGTCTACAGTAGAGATCTGCTTCACGTGGCTGTTGACCGGAATTTAAAAATAATACCTTCGGTTGTGACGAGCCAACTAATTTTAGGCATAAAATGAATGGTAAGTGGCAACCGTAAGGCAAAAGGATATCTAAGGTGATAGTGGCAGGATTAGACACGGGAGTTTGAGAAAAGAATGAAAGTTCCTTTTTCTCATTCGGCTCAAAAAGAAACACATACCTCAAATGCTGATATAAACTCGTGTGCATTCGCCTGTTTGGCTGCTTCTATGATCTAAAAAGTGACGATAATGAATGAATGCAAAGTAAAAACAAAATAACAGAATATCTTAATTTGAATCAAGTATACTAGTGGATAAAAGATACATGGGTTGCTGTAAGAGGACACTGCTTTCTATCAAGCATGTTGTTTCTTCTATACTCCTAAAATATTAAAAATGCAACTAACAATATTCAAATTTAACTACCAAACAGCTGTAAACCAAGTTTCGTAATACAATCCTACGTTAATCTCGTTAGATTTCATAGAAGAAAACATCCAACGAAACTGCCATCAATGGAATGTCTATGATTGATCCATAAGAAAAGAACCTGTTAGAAATCTACACATTTTTGAGAAATTGGGTGTGATCCTTTCTTGGAATTGCACAAAGGGCTTGATAAAGCTAAAAACTAGCAAGTTATCTACAAGCAAAAGTGATAAATCTTCATGTATCTAAAGACTAATAAAACTTAATACAGATTAGCACCCTATTGTGGTTGCTTCGACTGCCCACTTTCAATAAATAAGTATGCTCTGTTTACCAATCCACATTTTCCATAATTACAGATCAACAGTTTCAATTCATAAGTCCACAAAATGAGTTATAGTCAAACCTACTGCTGGCCCTGTTTACCAAATAAGCCACTCCCTAGTGTTAAAATGCAGCCAACGACCTAGATCAAACAAGTGCTCCTTGGTAGCACTAAATATACATGCATATTAGCACTATAAAACGCATATAAAAACAAAATAGGGGAAAAATAACCCAGATTAACATACCTCCTCATCAGTGGCATCCTTGCCATACGCGATGTTTTCTTTAATAGTTGTTGCAAATAGGACAGGTTCCTGGTTAACAATTGAGATCAATGTCCTCAGCCAATCAAGGTCGACATCTTGCAATTTCAGATTCCCTATTTAGAATCAGAGCAAATCGAATTGAACTGCAATCTTCAACATGAACGAATAGCTAGTTGTTTACTACAAGCTGCTTTCAAATCACAGACTAAGTGAACATATTGTCATAGTGCCTATACCATCATTTGATCTTGGTATTTTGGCCTTTACATGTTGAATCATGGACTGAAGATACCTTATCTTAAGAATCAATGACCAACATAGAGAATTACTAAAAAGAAAGTACTTCAAAAGCGAAACAACAATTAAAGTATAACATCAATGAGGTAAGCTAATTCAATTACTTAAGAAGGAAAGCCCTGCAAATTCAGGTTGCCCCTAAAGCATTACCCAGCTGTAAACATTTAAAACTATGCTTCTGCAGTACAAAGTGGCAATTTTCCAGTAACCAGCTTAAAGAGAGAGCAACGGCAATGGCTGTATACCAATGCTACTATCTTTCAACTCCATGCGTACTATAATCTAGAACGCACAAGTTGACCATGCCAAAGCAAAATTACCTTTTGAAGCAACTGAGCACTGTTGCCTATATGGTAATTGATATGATAAATAACATGCTGGATAAACCTACTACAGCCCTAGTGAACCAAGGCAACATACCATCTGGGATACCGCTTTCGCTTGGGCCATGCAAAAACTAAAATTACCTATCGATTGAAGAAGCAGAACATTTCTGCATCGGCAGAACCATGGCATCTAATCTATATGATAATGGATGTGATACAAATTATTGGGACACTTCTACAACCAAGAATGCAGCCCGATTGAGCCAAGGAGACATACCAATTGAGATACTGCCCTCGATTGGATCATAAAATCTCTCGATCATACTTATTATTGTGCTTTTGCCACCACCTGATGGACCAACTAGAGCTACTGTCTCTCCTGGTTCCAATGAAAAGCAAATATCCTGTAAAAATGAGATGTAGCTACTCACATTACCCTCTATTACTAAACAAAAAAATGAAATAAACATACATAGGCCATCATTGCAAGAAATAAAAACGGACGGATGTCGAACGGAACTATAGCACCCTCTGCAAACAGGAGTGATCACTGAGGATATTTACGACAGCATATGCGGAATCTGCAAACTTGAAAACGGTTGACTTACAAATTTCATCTTCTTGTCTCTATCAAAAGCACTTTGCTGTTAACATGAAACAAGCTGAGAATTTTGTAGCACCCGAACAAGTTTTTATGGAGATTTTGAGGCATATGCCTAAGAGTCACAAAATGAAAACGGTTGGGAATTGTTTGGAAACCATTTGCATGACTGCTATAAACACAGATTTCAACCTCGAAATAAATTTTCATGGAAATCTGTGATAAAAGAGCCGTGTGAAATGATATGAAAATACCGCTACAGCTGTCTTTCTCGCACATAGCGGACAAATGAAGTAGTGAGTTCCGGCATTAAATATCAATTTTCAGTCTCAAGGCTAGGAAATTCTTAGTCCTCATCACACTAATTACTGCTCCAAGGTTGGTGAAATGGAAAAATTATGATAAAACTTTAAATAGATGATCCAGCATCATACCTTCAATACATCAGTATCAGGTCGTGTAGGATAGCGGAATGAAACATTGTGAAATTTGAGTTCAGCTGAAATAATGACAAAATCAAACTATCATTATCGCAAATCCTCGAATTAGCCCCCCCTCAAATAAGCCCCCCCTCGAATAAGCCCCCATGCTAGAACTTCAAATTGTTAATAAGCCCCACCCCTCGAATAAGCCCCCACCCTTGATGATGATGAAGACTTTCATAAAGACTAATGCTCAAATTTATACTGTTCTTGTAATAGTATGGAGAAAAGGAGCTTTGACAATGAGCTTTTTATACGGCATTTGTCAAATAATTTTATAAGCCCCCCCTCGAATAAGCCCCCACCCAAAAAGCATCAAAAATAAATAAGCCCCCAGGGGGCTAATTCGAGGATTTACGGTAGGTGCATAACAGTGCAACAACATAATAGTCTGCGTACTACTTATTAGAAACAAAGGCTCTAGTGCTAGGCTTGCTTAAGGTCGCAAATAGACCCCAGTTCAGTGTGTATTATTGACGATTTGTATGTGCAACACAGAGGAACTAAAGGGTAAATAAATTAACATATATTTACGGATGAGAACAGAAATGTTTTATTTTACATCAAAAGTGATTATACTATTTAATTCTAGTCATAACTGAAATGATGAAATTTCATACATAAGGTTCTAAAGAGTATAAGTTAACTTGAAGCTTGCCCTGCAGAACATGGCATAAAAAAACTTCAAAACGGAATGACTCGATTGAAGAACTTGCGACATTGCCATGAAGAATGACAGGTTTAAGTTAGATAGTGTGGATACATAGGGTTTTACGCTAGACAGCTGTGATGCACTATTTCAACAGAGTGCATTCCATAAGTATAACGTACTAGGATATGCACGCATACCTCCTTGAAGGGATTGCATGGATGCACGTCCAGATTTGATTTCTGCTTCTCGATCAAACAGTTCAAAAATTCTTGTCGAAGCACCAACTGCCTACGAAGGAAACTAGCTGAAATCAAGTACGGATTATTCCAAGACGACTGAGATTAGTGCCAGTCGCAAAGTTCATACGCAACTGCATCCAATGGCAAAAAACCACGAAACACTTCATTACATATTAAAGACCGTAAAGTAATACATTGCTAAGGAGTCTGAGAAATTCAACTTCTCAGCCTTAGCTACAGCTAATGATTGAAAGAGAGGGAATGTAACTATGAACAGAAATATGCACAAGACACGAAGGGACAAAAAAGGAAGGGAAATGTCTTTATTACGTTTAAGGAAGGAGGGAATAGTATAGGTTCTTCGCAAATACAAATGATAGCGGCACATTTACACTACGAAGCCTTAGAAACACAAGAGCTGTGGGTCAAATGCAAGGCTGAGTAATAGAAGAGAAGGGAAGGGAAGGGAAGGGAAGGGAAGGGAAGGGAAGGGAAGGGAAAGGAAAGGGAGGGAAAGGAAGGGAAAGGAAGGGAAAGGAAAGGTAAAGAAGGGAAGGGAAGGGAAGGGACAGGAAAGGAAAGGAAAGGAAGGGAAAGGAAGGGAAAGGAAGGGAAAGGAAGGGAAAGGAAGGGAAAGGAAGGGAAAGGAAGGGAAAGGAAGGGAAAGAAAAGGAAGGGAACAGAAGGGAAAGGAAGGAAGGAATGAGAAGGGAGAAGGGGCAGACTAAGAGGAAGGGTGGGAACAAAAAAGGAAAAGATTGACATTCAAAGAGATTTCAGCGAACCACTCACCTTCATAAAATCTCCGTAAAGTGAGGATAAGAAAGCAAATGCCATGGCAACGTTCAATGTGTATAGCATAAACGCTGTGGAAAACAGAAAGGCAATGTTTTGAATAATGCTACTATAAGATAAAGCCACAGTTTTTCTGAAACCCATCCAAGGCATGACGGCTAGAAGTCACACGAGGATGCAGTTTGTTTTAAAACGGAGGATAGGCTGGATAGTACTTCGCTTAAGAGAAACCTTTAATATATATATATATATATATATATATATATATATATATATATATATATATATATATATATATATATATATATATATATATATATATATATATATATATATATATATATATATATATATATATATATATATATATATATATATATATATATATATATATATATATATATATATATATATATATATATATATATATAACTGATGAAGGCTTGTGCCGAAATGTTTTAAAAGTTGAAATTTTTTCTTGAGGGTCTATTTATTTCTTTAAAAATTTCTTTATCTTTGGAGCTATTTGAGTGTGTATATATATATATATATATATATATATATATATATATATATATATATATATATATATATATATATATATATATATATATATGTGTGTGTGTGTGTGTGTGTGTGTGTGTGTGTGTGTTCAGTTCATTGAATTCAGTAGAGTAAGTGAAAATTAACATAAAAAGTTAATTGAGGCCTACTCTGCAATAATGATGTGAGTAGAAATATACTACAATAATAAGAATGATACATTAAATGTTCTTGGTTTTATACGTGGAAACTATCATTTCATAATCATATTTGTAGCACAATCAACTTGAAAAAAATCTGTTGCCTAGAAAATCCTAATACTATCAAGACATATGGCAATACTCTCAGGATTCAGGATGATTAGTATGTTGTGTATGTACAAAGTAAGGCCTTACAAGTTAGCGTTCCAACGGACATATCACCGATGTGGACAAGTTTTCCACCGTACCACAAAACCAGAACAACTGCTCCCTGTAATGAAATTGCAACACATTGCAGAAAGGTAACGTTAATAAACGTGTCTAAATTGCTTCGGCAAATTTAATAATATGAGTAATCCTGGAATGTCTGCAGCCAATGGATACGAATGCAACAACTGCAATCACTAAACTCACTACTCACTGGCAAGTGCGGGCAAGGTGTGGTGTTTAAGTGCGGGCAAGTGTGTTTACCCTTGGGTGTCAAAGCCCAGTGAATACCACGATTTAATTGGCTGCAGTGGAAAGAAGATCTTAAGGCCCATTTCCACTGAATTCACTTCTCATTTTGAAGCGAACTCATTGTTACTAGTCCGCATGCGAACGTTATACGATGTGTGAGCGTTCGGGTGTACAGCTGGAAACAATGCATTTGCATGCGAAATGTGAAATCCCAAAGTAAATAGAAATGGGCTTTAAGCAGTCTTGTATTATTCATCTAGTATGTCACTATTGCCAAGAGCAGGTCATGTCAGCAGTCAAGCAGTCATATCGCCAATAATTCCACAGTCAAATATAGGGAAAGACGCTTAAAAACACACAGTAGATTTAATTCGAAACTCCGAACCAATATTGAATGAATCAGAAGAATAGTATGAGAGATTCAAGAGTGAATTAAGGACAAACAGTGGTGCTCTTGAGAACTTCAACTTAGGAAAATCTGCAAACTATTTCAAATTTTGATTCTGATGCTATTTACACTGAATATATTAAATCTCCTTCATAAAAAAGTTATAACTTAATAATGCATTGTTCTAGAAATAGCTAAATTGGCGCAATAACTCTCTCTCTCTTTTAGAACAGGCACACATTAGCGTGAACAGCCTTTAACTTGACTTTGTTAAACAAACTAATATCTGTTTGTATGTGTGAATGTAGGCTAATTTGCAACTCAATCGGGAGTTGTTACTAACAATGACAGGTATTAATTGAAAAATCAGCATACCTGAGCAAAAATTGCCATTGTGGCATTCCAGGCACCTATAATAGATAATACAGTGTATTCAAAGCTAATTAGAATGCTATAGAAAGGTAATTGAAGCTTCTAGATTTAAGAATATGGGCAAATGTAAATTTTTCATTCCAAATACTCGATGATATTCATTGCCGTCTTTCTCTAGAAGTGGAATGATAGATGAAGAGCTTCAATGCGGAACGAACATGTATGATATTCCAATGGACTTTACTTCATTGCTTGTCAGCCATACAGCTGACGAAGTCTCTTATCAAGGATGAAGGCCGCCTCGCTTAATAACAAAAGTACACCCTACACGTGGCTAAAGTGCATTTTTCAATAGGGATAAAACGCAGATACATTTATATCTACATTTGAAAGCAAAATACTGTTATTTGTGTAGTAACAGATTTGCGAACCTGATGCAAAAGCTAACTTTGACCCAGCTTTGTAGCTTTTTTCAATGTCATTTCCATACAACTCTGATGCTTTCTTTTCTTGCGAAAATGATTTCACAGTCCTAATGTTTCCAATCGATTCCTCCGCAGTAGTGGACGCATCTGCCAATTTGTCCTGGAACTTTTTTGTCATGTCCCGTACATAGGAACCTGCGAACAAGTGTCTGTGTGTTAGAGTGAAAAAAAGATATGGGAGTGAAGATTAGAATTAGTCGAAATAATCAAGGTAAATAAGCCTTGATAAAAGCAAACGTTTTTTCATCTTCAAATTACAGAAAAAAAGACTTCATACAAAGTGAAATAATGGCTCAATCGTAACTCTACACTGTGTGAAAGACAAAGGAGGACTTTATCCCTATTATGATTCTTCCTCTTCGCCTCTTCTCTACTCGATCAAGACGAATTAGCATTCATGTTGGCCATCAGGAATAAGCCTATTGACAGCTAATAAACTTATTTTGATCATTCTGGGACAGTTCCCATATGATGCTGCGCTGTGTAAAGCAGTATGATATTCAGATTGTAGTATTTTGTTGATAAAGCGAAAGTAGACAGATCCTCTCTATATGTTTTCTCTATCATCAAGTTTGATGACGTTTCTCCATTTGCTTTCTTCATCCTTTGTTGCTATCCTTTGTTACACTCATCACAGTCCCTTATTCAGTGGTATCTTTATTAATTATCAGGTTCTTTTCCGATGCTAACAAGGATCAAAATCTCGTTTGACTATCACACATACGCCGAATTCTCTACAAAGTTAATTATGAAAATAAAATCTTAACCTATAAGCCCATACAAAGCCAATTCTAATTAATACAATGAATCGGTAGCTCTCATGATTGGCTCACCATATCTCTGAGCACCAATAGCAGCGAGTGGGACAACAGCAAGTAAGACGCCGGTCAGCTTGGGACTGACAGCAAACATAATTGCCAAGGAGCCAACAATTTGAAGAAGGTACCGAGCCAGCATTGAGATGTTAACCTGAAAAAAATGAATGAAAAACTGTGTAATGCCCCCTAAGCTAAATAAGATTGCTATCTGGACTATCCACAAAATCAGACACCGAAATACTTTGAACGAGCACCTGGTGCGTGCTTTAAGTTTTTCACGGTTTTGTGTCGGCTTTCATTCGAGGGTTATGCTTAAAAGAGGGACGCAGCCTCTCAAATCTCGAGCAGTTGCTAAATCAAATATACCATTCCACAAACTTGCCCACTGTCTCTAAAGAAGAGTTCAATAAATCAATAAATCACGACACATGCAACAGAAGTGTATGTAAAAGAGATGAGTGAAGAATATTAGATGATGAAAACTCCTTCCCACAAACCCAAGCTATTTCAAGAAGTCAATTTTGATTGTCATGGGGCTTTGACAATGTCTGACAAAAATTTTCATTTCTCTTTTTCTATTGTTTCCTTCTCAATTCTCTCCCCTTTGCTACCTCGGAAGTCTTGCTACTTTTCTCAACATTTACTATACACTTTCATCTCCCACGTTCCTATTCAAGCTGTCCATGACTCTAACTAGTAACAAAAATAACAACGACAAGAATAAATGAATCTTAATATGGGATATATATATATATATATATATATATATATATATATATATATATATATATATATATATATATATATGTCAGATTTGTGCCACTAATAATATGAATCCTGCCTTCAGTCGAAATATTCTGGATATGTCACCCATGGTAGACGTCTCACTTACTGAATCTGTCACTGTTAAATCATAAGACGCTTACAAATGTCGGATTACCAATAAATACCAGAAGCAGTCATGTTCTCTTGCCCCAGTTCTGACGATGAAATTTATGATCAATCTGCATTCTACAAAATCTGAACCTAACTACATGTCAGATGGTAATCCACAGTTTCAGTAATATTCTCTTAAAATGTAGTTATGCCTTTCACTGTGATACTTATATGTCTGTAACTATGCATTTCAGAGTGAAAAATAAACTTACAGTTACTGCATTCTGTATAACTTGTGAATCAGATGACAGGCGATTCATTAATTCACCAGTTCTGAAATACAACAGAAATTGGTTTAGACATCTCAAACCTAAATTCTGATCCAAGAGAAGCATGAATATATGAGCAAAAAACAAAACTGATGCCCATAAAACAGAATGAACCATCTTTAAGGATGAATTACTTCCAATCTGCCGCTTAGTTTGGCTCTGTTCTTTAATGCATCTTTAATTGTGCCCAATCTGAGCTTCATGCTTTTCAAATATTTGCTTCTTATAAAGAAAATGTCAATGAAGTTGAATTACCTGTTTGTATCAAAGAAGGCAATTTCTTGTGTTATGATATGTGTAAACAGCTAGAAACAAGATGATACAAAAAGTTGAGGTCAAAAGAACTATTTTGCAATGAATGTGCCAATAGGCAGGAAATTACTCTTGCTTAAGTCCTAAAAAGGTCAGACAGGAACTTGCTTTGTGACAGACTTTCAATGTCTACATCAACCAATATTTGTGAAAAATAACTTCAAAGCTATCTCATGGTAAAGACTTTATCCTATTCACCTTTTTTCTCAGCCTAGCAACAAGCCTTTGTCCAGCCAGTGTATAAAGCCAGCTGCGGAAAAATGCTGCTATTCCACCAGCTGCATAGATGCCAAACAGAATCAAGATTGTTTGATTCAGAGGACCTACAAAGAAGCATATCAAATAAAAAAATCTACTACAGATCAATAATAAAGAGAAAGTTTTACTGTGCATAAATGCACATCTCCTAGTGCTTGTCTACATTGCACCTAAAACACAACTTTTAGCAGCTTGCAGTGGTACTACACAAATCAATGTTTCCAAAACCCCAAAATATATTTCTGAGAGCAAAAAGTTAATCAATGATAAACAACAATTGCCTTTTACCCATCCCAGTATCAAAGGATAACACTTATGTACTACCATGAAGTGAACTGTGGATGTAGCACAAATTTTGTACTTTCTCTACATTTAAATAGGAAGAATTGTTCAAGTTTGACAAGGTTTCTGTCAAAAGTAAGAATGACAAACTTTAAAACTGCTTAAAATTATAAGAGACAGCTCCTCAAGAGACACTTGTGCATAGACTTATAGCCATAAACCTGATATATGATACAAATCTTGTGATGGATTCCCAAATATCATAGATTTAACATACCCATTGTTGGCTTCAAAGCTGCATCAATGACTTTCCCAAAAAACAACGGTGCAACCATATTGGATCCACTAGAGACAATAAGACCAAGGGTTCCAAAGATAAGGAGCACAGTTTCCTGTAATACATATGATAGATGTCATCACTACGAGCATAGGATCACACAAAATACAATGATACTTTACAGGGAGATGGAGACAAAACTTAATAACATAGAAGCCATTGAATAAGTTAGCCAACCTCAAAACAATCTCCAGTGTTATTTTCATAAGGCCTTGTCTTTGACACAAGGAGGCTTAAAAGGCATAAGTTTGAAGAACTAGACGAGGAACTCTCATGCAAGCTCATTATCATAAGTAAAATCAAAATCAGGCATGAACAATATCAAATGAAGTAACCACAGTGTATGATGTCAATATATCTGCCAGTAATTATGAAAACATCTTATTGGCATAATAAAAACATTGCTGATAGTAAACTTGCATCTGGTATCCAATGCTCTGCCTTTTCAGCACACAATAATCAGGGTGCTCTGGCAGGTGTCTAACATGTTTTTAACACAAATGCTTATAGAAAAATACCAAATAGAATGCATCTTATTCACAGGGGTAAAACAAATATGATATATTATGATACTAAAACAAATCATTTAACAATATAAAAACAATATACATGTGTATTAATTAATGTTTATAATACACTACTAGCTTTACAAAACATTTCATATTTAACACACAACTCACAGGCTTTGCCAAGCTGAAAAGTCTCCCTAAGTCTGCCTTTTTCTTGTCATCCCTTTTTCCATCACTGGCCATTTTATCTTCATGCATTCTAGCATACCTCACTGAAATCTTTTTAAACACAAGGATAGACATAAAGAACAGTACAAATTCAACTCCTGAAAATACCACTGAAGCTATGGCTAATGAATAATAAGTTGAATGTATATTGCTTTGATTCTTATTATGTTCCAGATGGATTAATGCACATTTTGTTATACTGTATGCAAGATTACCAATAGTGAAGATGAATGTCAGGATTGTGAATAATAGCTTTCTTTGTTTTAACTTGCCATTGACATCATCCCTTGTTGCAGCTTGTATGCTCAAGGTCTCCAGCTCTGTGTACAGGGCAATGAATGAAACAGAGACTAAGATATGTATCAATGCAAGATCAAAAACTGATTGATTCATCTGGAATTTAGTCACATTGTCCTCAAGGTATTGTGAATCTCCACCAGCAAGCCACAGTGCACTTGATGTGACAAGATCAGCAAAAAAGATCAATCTAACCAGAGTTAGGTATCTGCAAAATGGCTGATGATATATTGTAGCTGGCATTTTGCCTCTTTTTGGCAAAGAGTCACCAATTAATCTCCAATCCACAGAATGTTTCAAATTTCAAATTCTAAATACTAAGGAGAAACAAGGAAATTGTATAAAATGTGATGGCAAGATATTTTGAGAAATATACCAACATCATGATATTTTAGTATATGACACAAAATATTTTTGTGGTAACTCAGTTGATGTTACTATTACAAATGTTGAAATATTTAACAATAATTTTATCAACTTATGCAATTGGCTTCTATACATTTAACCTCTAATTTGCATGGTACAAACTTGTTTCTTATAACCTACTTTTCTGTGGAGGGCAATAGTTGCTGTGAAAAATCTACCGTAACAGGAAAGGAGGAAAAAAACCCAAGAAAAGAGAGCTTATCTCTCCTTCTTAACATAAAAGAAATACATTCTGTCTATGCCAACGGTCTATTACAGTTCTAATTTCTAACTACTGATTTAATAACTTCAACAGCCCAGTTGACCTTGCAAATATTAATGCATGAAAAGTGTTATTCGTTAGTGTCAGTAGGACACTCCACCAAAGTTGGTCATTGGCCCGATGAAGGGGGTGCAAGAATTGAGATAGTAAAGTAACCTACTTATGGTACCACGTTGCGAAAGCAACGGTGACTAGCTGAATCTCCAGCATGAGCTTTACACGGAATGCCGAATGCATATGATACCATATTGGCTTATTTGGTAGGCCTACTTCTTGACCTAGTTTGGTTGACCAAATGTTTGTATTACGTACAACAAAATCAAGTAAATGCTACTTAATAATGAAATAGGTAATAGTCAAACTCCAAAAGAAACTGACAATTACTCTAAAAATAAACTGAAAATCTTCCGTTTTACAAACACTTACACAACTTTCAAGTTTTCACCTTCGATTGTCCTTCAACAGAATTAGCGAATTGGAATCCCAATAAAGAGAAACGTGGCTGACTTGCAAAGTTCAAATATCATATAAACCAAACTTACCAGTCAAGTATTTGAGAACTCGTTCCTTTTGATACGGCCTTTAAATACATTTATTTCGTAATTGGACGACATATCAAATGTCATTCAAATGTTTGAGTGATTGTTTGTCAGCATCTTTTCTGCGGCCTCTTTTAGGAGGTTGCCTCGATTGCGTGTTTTGGATAGGGAGATGGGGAAGCAGTGATCAGTGGGGAGAGGGAGGGAAATGTTTCAAGGGCACGTGGCTTAAGGTGCATGGTGAAAGAAGTTGGGCATCTGTGAATCAGTTGAGACTTGAGAATAGCAAAAAAGTTGAGTATTTTGAAAAGTTGGGCATAGGGAAAAGTCGAGAAGAAATAGATAGAGTTGAGGCCAGTGGTTCAGACCAAATAAGCAGAATCTCAATTAGTTAGGTGGATTTCAGAAGAAATAAATGAGATATGCACCAAGCACTTCATGGTTGACAATGTTGGGCTGTTGGTGAGGGCCATATGGGCGAAGCGCTGCGAGGCTTTCCTTGAAACGAGGCTGGGTCGAGAAGGGCGCAGGTCAGACTAAAGAAATTGTCAGATCGCGTGAAAATCTGCTGAAGAAAGGTTATGACAGAGCCTGCAAAAATGTCGAAGTTCAAGGCAGGGCCACTTGATCGTTACAGAAACACATCTTCTTGCACGATCGAAGATTTGCAAAATCACTTTGATGACAAGAAAAGCATAGAAATGAGGAAGAGGATATGGTATACTTTAGAAAAGGACCCTCTTTTCCAGACGACAGAAGACGAAGTAACTGGTGAAATAAGCCTGGACGACTACAGAAAATTAAGCCATTTAAGGGCAAAGAAATTGTGTCAGTATCAGTTTGTCGCAATCGACAAGTTTCTTGAAAACCCCATCATTGGAAGTGCTTTACACAATGCAGTTGGGATGTTCAACTGGGATTGTATTACCAGATATTTGCTCCATTTGACTGTAAGTCACGAATTTCTTAATTCTAATATATCATAGTCGAACCAGAAATCCAACCATGATTACAGCCCCTCATCCTGTCCTCCCATTCTTTTGAGATATATGTCATAGCTCAGGGAGTATTGAGCAAAAGTTTTTCAGATTCCTAATATCGACCGTTGTCACCTTTGGCCTCCATTCTGTGGCTATACTGAGGAACATAGCAGCTGCACGCACCAGATTGTTGCTTTTGAAAATAATCTGCAGGCAGAGAAGTGTTTGTGTGTGAGCGTTCATTGCCGTGTATGTGTGCCTGTGTAGTATGTGTCTGTAATAATTCCTTGCATGTACCCCTGTCAGCTACTTGTTTGCATGCACAAGATTTCATTAGGACTGCCAAACTCCTCGCTGTGGATAGGAAGTATGGCAGCTGCACATTTGAGATATTTTCATAAAACTGGAACTGCATAAGTATTTTTATGTCCCTATCATGATAAGGGGCATACTTCATAGGGCAATAATGGACAGTGTAAAACATGAAATCAGCTATTTAAGTTCACACATTACATTTATATTTTGTGACTTTACACACTGTACACCTAGAAATTTTTGCTGTATACCCAGGATCTTGTGCAAAATTGCCCTACTCTCCAATGAGCACCATTGGCATTGCCATGGAAAGCTGTTTTACATTCCTTTCAATGCAAAGGCATAAAACAACCCAGAGCTTGTAAAGGTGAAGCTTTACAGTTTTCAATAAGGGATGGATGTGGAGTACAGATGCCCATTAAAAGGGGGTGGCTTGCTTGATAGAAGGATATGTCATGCCTGAAAAATGATACTGAGACTAATCGATAGGAGCAATTGCAAAAAGCAGCAATGAAATAGCAATTTAAATGGTGTTGTTTTGTTGATAACTTTAGAGCTGGCTGAAAACACAGTGGCAGGCACATGGCCTCTTCGATCTCCACCAATATTCATCTGGTCATATGACACTGTTATTTATGGCTACATTGCTTTTTCAGAATATATGGCCTAATTGTAAAGATGATGTCACACCCCAACTCTCTAGTATATAGCAGACAGTTTTGCTGTTAATATATACCCTTTATTCACTACCTATGTCTGTTATACTATTATATCTTTATAAACCCTGCATTATTTTAGATGTTTGGCAGCACCATTAGATCATCAACCTCAAGCTCCGAGTTACTAGATTTAGCAGAAAAAGCTGACAGGATGGAGGTAATGCTATTGTACTAAAAATTAATCCTAATACTGTGTATTTGATAAGCCCTGTTTGAGATATATTCATCATTATATACCACTATAAGATATGTAAATGTTATGTGTCAAATAGGTCAGGCTTTTACATATCAATGGCACTCTAAAGCCTATTTGCTATCACCAGATAATCACTAGAATAGAGCTTATCTTTTGACAATACCTACTTTCTATTTGCATTTTGAATAACTGCCTATTTGCCTGTCTTTGTTAGCAATAGTTCTATGCCTCTCAGAAAGTCCAATCCCTCATGCTGTATATTTGTTCTAGTTTTCTCTGATGAAATGCTTTTCACAGGTTTTTGGTTGCTTTGCTCTCACAGAGATAAGCCATGGTAGTAATACCAAGGCCATGAGAACAACTGCCACATATGATCCATCTACAGAGGTATTTTGAGATCATCTTCAAACAGCCTTGTTTTTAATTACTGTGCTGTTAATACATAAAAATATATATGAGTGTGTAACGTAATTGTATTTGTTGTGTAGTTAACACAATTCAAACACAATGCCACAAGTATTGACATGCCGATAGCAAACTATATAATACCTGGAAATTGTCTATGTTGGAAAGAGTATGAATCCATTGTGGATGCCATACACATATCTAGGGTACATGCTATACTGAAGTATAGGGTAGGGAAAACAGACCTTTAATACTGTAGTTATGTGTAATAGAAGTTGATAGGCCCATCACTGGAACCCCCTTTTTCCCTTTTGTGTGCTCTATTTTTCAGCCAGCATTGTAAAGTGTCATCAACTGCATGAAGTGTTGCATTTGTATTTTCTCTATCATTATTTTTACCACTGTTGTTATCAATCTTTTTGCTTCCTTAGCCTTCATTTTATTTCTTAATGTCCATTATCAATATTCAATGTGATATACCACAAATAGAGACAATCGATGACTGACACTCAGGCACACCTAGAATTAATTGTTAAGCATATTTTTAGCCAATGATTATTGAAAGGAAGGAGTAGTAACCCATAGAGCTCTTTGTGATTCTGTGGCAGAAGATCATTCTAAAAGATTTGCCATGTAACTCTGAAATAACATTCCACACAGTTGTTATTACAATTTTGTTGCATATTTCAAAGATGGTGACATAACCTTTTTAGGAATTTGTACTGCACACTCCTGATTTTGAAGCAGTCAAATGCTGGTCTGGTCATTTGGCATTCACAGCATCACATGCCATTGTCTTTGCACAACTCTATACACCAGATGGAGTTTGTCATGGGCTGCATAGCTTTGTTGTTCAGCTAAGAAACATCAATAACTGGAGTCTCCTGCCTGGTATTACAGTTGGTGACATGGGAAAAAAGCTTGGCTTCAATGGACTAGATAATGGGTAAAGAAATTGAAAAATTCTTTTTTAGAAATCCATTCATTCCTCTTTCTAAGTTACAATTCTCAAATTCACTAAACCTTGTCGATAATAGTATTAGATTTGGTAACTTTTGCAAGGTGTTTTGTGATTCAAATAGCTTACTTTTGAAGTTTCAGTATATTTCCTTTTATAGATTTCTCCGTTTTAACCAAGCCAGAATTCCACGCATTAATTTGTTGAATAGAAACTCTGATGTAACTCCGGATGGGAGATACATATCAGCTTTGAAAGATGAAAAGAAGCGATTCAGTGCCACGTTGGGCACGCTTTCTGGTGGGAGAGTCAGTATTACAGGGATCGGCGTCTCAAATCTCAAGTTAGCCATTACCATAGCAATAAGGTGAGATTTCGTCTAGATGCTGTACGTTTGAGGATTTTTTAGCAAAACCAGAGATTCTGTAGAAATGTAGCTACCTGATGAATTTCAAGGCGATAGCTGAAGTTGTCATATTGTCATATTGCTAGTCCTATGTGCTTCTTGAACATATTAGTATTCTACGATAGATCGACCCCTAATTCCATTTGATTGAACATGTCTTTGTCATAATTTCATCCTTGTTTGTCTTCATGCGACGAATGATGTACCTTATCCGCCCATCATCTATTTATAACTCCTTTCAGATATTCAGCGGTTCGAAAACAGTTTGGTCCAACAAATTCAGAGGAAATTCCCGTTCTTGAATACCAAATGCAGGTGAAATTCCCGACTTATTTACTAGTGTAGTGAGCTAAATTAGAACCACCATTAAATAAACTTGGATAAACTTAGAGAATACTCTTACTTCTGATGACGAAAGTGAGGGTGTATTTGTTGGGTGAAATAAAACTAAACTGTCAACTGCAAAAACCGTATATACCAAGTGTCTTTTATGTCCTACAGAACTTCAACTAGAGGGGAAATGACCGCTGCATGTTTACATACCAATCTTAAAGGCTTAAGTCATAAATCGAGTGATTGTTTCATCTTCTGTAGTGTTGTAATGACTCGAAAACAACATTTAGTTACATTTGGACAGAAAGTACTGTTTTTGTAGTTCACTAATTTTTATCCACAGAACTTAATAATAAGAAACAAGGAAGTGGCATGGATGGACGTATGTTCAGTTGATGAAACAGTATTCACTTCTAACAGTTTTGCGTAGTAGAGTTGACTGAAGTATACTGTCAACATTCCCGATTGTGTTGTCGTCATTGCATAAATTGAGGCCTATTTATACATTCCCTTTGCTTGTTCATATGCTAAAGATCATTAACTTTGCTTCTCTGTTTTAGCAATGGCGGCTCATTCCGTATGTTGCAGCAGTGTTTGCCATAGACCATTTCTACAAAAGTTTATTTATCACGCATTCCCGCATGCAACTAGACCTGATGTTCGGAGAGAAGGGGGAAAAGTCGGTATGCCTATGCCATGCAACATTCTGTCTTTTGCATGCAAATCATTTGAGCCTAATAGACTGAATAATATTGCAAAACTTTTGATATCCATTGCGCTGCCAGGATTTCTTTTTGTTTTGTGTGTGACGGTCTTTTTTCCCTGCTTCCCGCTGTTTCACCTTTCACCCATTTATTTCTTTCTATTTTGCTTTTCTTCGGCTTGTTCTAGTGGAATCTTACGAGTATTAGTATTAGTTATACGATAAGTACTATAGCACCCCAAAGTTGATTTCACCCTTCCTTCTCATCTATGTTTTCCAGCGCAAAAGCCAGCTTTCCATAGAGAGAGCTTGCACGTTACTTCTTACTGATATATATTGCTTAGTTCCAACGCTAGAATATATTTACAGTTACAAAAAATAAGAATTCTAGACAGTCAGATATGAACAGAACCAATAAACAAATATATATCATCTACAAATATTTCAGGATACTTGAGAAACATTGAATTTTAGTGAATCCACATCCATGGTACTTCTGTACCTCGACGATTTCTATTGTATTTACCCTTGCAGATTATCACAGTATCTTCTTGCTCTCTTCGAAATTTTAGCTAACGGCATTAGCTTGGTGTTTTCTGCATGTGTTAGATTCATTCTAGTTTTCAGCTAGCTTCTACCCGTCTTCCTCGAAAGTTGAGCCTATTGGAGTATAATTGACAGCTCTACACTGCATTTGTTTGTTTTCGAATATATCTATATAATTTGTCATACCTTTGCACCGTTTTTTCCGTTTGTTTGTTTAAGGATGAACTTGGTAGAGAAATCCATGCTCTGTCGTGTGCAAGTAAACCGTTAGGCTCTTGGACGGCACAGCAAGCAATTCAAGAATGTAGAGAGGCGTGTGGTGGACATGGTTTCCTCTCAGGTGTGTGATAAAAAAGTCTATAGTGAATGAAATTAATGTTGACAGTATTTTTGTTGTCATATCTAGTTAATGACTTATTCTCACAGTGGTGTTTTATAACGGCCTGGAATCTTGATTCACGCGACTGTTTATTCCCCGGTTCCCAAACTTTTCCACCTTTTACCAACTGTATGAAAGAGATTCTCCTCCCCAAAGTAAACTAAAGGCATGATTGGATTGATACCAGCCGACCTCGTCAGGCCTTGATTTTTAATCCCAAAATGTGCCATTATATCACCTATTTTACTAGTAGATAAGAATTGGAGGAAAACCCAATTGATCGCAAAAAGCACAGGAATAATTCTCTTTGAAAGATTTTGTTGGGTTAGGGCTTAGCATAGGAATACTTTATTTTGTTATCATTTATGGCAGCTTGACCTTCCCCCCTAGAAGTTCAATTTATCCCTTTATGGGGAATCCTCAGGTTGGGGATGTAGGTTTTTCAGTTTACAATTTGAGCGAGAATTATATTAGCCTGTTGATTGATCTGATGATTGATCAATTAAATCAGTAATTGATTGAGTAACCGAACGGTTGATTAGCTAATTGCATAGCATTTAGATGATTGTTCGGTCAATAGTTAGGGTTAGCTTGATTTTGTATCTGAAATCAAGACTAATCGCAGAATGGCCAGGTTTTAAATGTACTGATGTTTGTTTTCTCTTACAGTGAGCAGATTTGGTTATCTGCGCGATGTAAATGATCCAAACTGCACCTATGAGGGGGACAATAACATGCTGCTAGGTCAAACAAGCAATTATCTGTTAAGTAAACTTGAAGATCTCAGAAACGGTGAGTGTTTTGATGTTTTCTGATTTTGAACTTCTAAGTTCTTGAGCAGAATTACATATATGTTAGTTTCTGTAGTACATACTGTTGTTGTTGTTTTTGTTGTTGTTGTTTACTTTATTTCGAGTAGGCTGTTATATCTAGCGCTTTCAGCTAATTTAGGCCTACTGTGCATACCGCATCCAGTCATGGGATGGCTAGTTTAACGCCCCTTCCGAACGACAGCGGAGTGACTTGTTTTGGTCGTCAATTTGGAAAGTCGCTCATCCAGTTGCTGAACCCAACACAACCAAGCTGAACTTCAGTTACCTAACGGAAACTAGCTGAGCCGCTCGGCCACTCACCCCACTGATAGTTTGTGAGAGGTGGTCATTCGTTTGCCTCTTGATTCTCATCAATTCGTAAGCTCCAGCCTGTAATACCTTACGTCTATTCTTTAGGTTTGGATATAACAACTCCATTTGAATCAGTCAACTTCATACAAAATCTTGACAAAATTCTGTCAGTTGGATGCACCACAGACATTGGAACAACGCAAGGTAAATTATAATTAGTTGGTTTTATTTGAGGAAGAAGTATCCGGTTTCGTTTTAGAATCTGATAAATTGTTTTTTATACAAAGATATGACCAATTTTTAAGGGCTTTTCTACGTGTATAATCATATACTTTTTGCCGTAGGTCTTATGCAGGCATACGAATGGCTCGTTTGTTATCTTCTGAGTGAAAGCGACAAAAGAGTTAGGAGTCAACTTTCATCTGGAAAAGTAAATTTCATCATTATTTTTTCATAATTTTCACAGCTTCTTAAGAAGGTGTACCTTCTCCTCAGCGAATCATTTTTATTTGATGTTCAATCACTCAATCAATCAGTCAGTCAGTCAGCCAGTCAGTCAGTCAGTCAGTCAGTCAGTCAGTCAGTCAGTCAGTCAGTCAGTCAGTCAGTCAGTCAGTCAGTCAGTCAGTCAGTCAGTCAGTCAGTCAGTCAGTCAGTCAGTCAGTCAGTCAATCAGATTCTTAGAGAAGGAACTTCTCCTCAAACTCCTGATAGTGGCTCGTTTAGGCATGTATATAATTGTTCCATTATTAGAATCCTCGATATATTTTCATTTTGACCGACTTCTATTGTCAGGATGAATTTACAGCAAGAAATGATAGCCAGGTTTTCTACTGCAGAACACTATCTCTGGCTTTTATAGAAGTATGTATCCTTTGATTTTACACCTGTGTACTTTAGCTTCACAACTGTGTCCTTTGATTTTGATTTACATCTATGTCCTTTGATTTATGTCTATATACTTTGATTTACGTCCATGTACTTTGATTTACGTCTTACTCTCGAGAATGAACTAGTTGATGACCCATTGTAACAATCGTTTGACAAACCATCATAATCGCCGCCGCCGCCGCCGCCGCCGCCGCCGCCGCCGCCGCCGCCGCCACAAACACCTTCCCCATCATCATTATTGTAATCACCATCATTACCATCATTTTCATCGTAACCATCATGATCACAATCGTCACCACCATCATCATTATTGGATTACTAATCACAAAAGTCCTAATTTATTACGATTGAAATTGTAAGTGAAATATTCTCAGAGCCTCTCCGTTGACTCTGTTTTAGCTAAATAATAGAGGTAATCAAACCGTAGTAGAAACCTAGGTATGGGTCAAAATGAACCAATGATGAAAGCGAACTTGAGTGGTATTGTTTTAAATAACCAATCAATGCGACAATCAATCCACAGAATTAGAAGACGAACTCCTTCTGTTTTCATAGCCATGGTGTCAATTTCCTTTATGCTTACAGTTTATTCATTCTTTCTTTTTAGAAAGTTGTCTTGGATAAATTTTACCAGAAAGTATTTCAAAGCAATATTCCTGGAAGCATCAAAGATGTCTCAGAACGAATGTTTCGCTTGTATGGCTTATGGAGTCTAGAGAAGCATTTGGCAACTTTGTTTCAAGGTTTGTCTCAAAAATTTTTATCATTTGCTATTGTCTACATATATCGGCTTACTGGACACTGGTGGTCTATATATGTTGGAAACTGATACTACAAACTGTTACTACAACAGGACTTTACATCTTTATATCTCCTTACCAATGGTTGTCAAGAGATCTTGGGTACATCAGTGGCAAAGTGGAGTGCTCTACCACTGAACTATAGGATCACACTATCCAGCCGTTGGTGGATGGTAGGTCATTTTCTCCCCCTATCTCTCTCTTCGCCAATTTGTACAGGGGGGTCATAACAGCTATATTGCGATGTGCATTGGACCTAGTGCTGAGAGAGGACTATCCGTATCAGGGACGTATGGCAGCCCTATCAGTTCAATAGGGTTGGTCGAAAAGCAAAGCATAATTGATGTGAGTTGGATGTCGTTGTTTTAATGTTTTGAAATTAGATGATCAGTAGAAGCATTTTATGAGATTGGGCGGAGACGTGGGAAGCATTTGCAAGGTGGAGGGACTCGTGAGTTGAAGGGCACTTTCGTCGACATTTGCAAACATGTCAAAGAACATGCCCCCCCCCATGTCCCCTGGTTCCTAAATTTCTCAGGTTGGGAATCAGCGAGAATTATGACTAAATTACTGTTAGCATCACTACTTTTGCAGGAGGCTTTTTCAAGAACGGAAGTCATGGGAAGGTTCTCCGCGAAGCGATTCTTCGACTTTGTGCTGACGTAAGTATCAATTATTTTCTTAATATATCAAATTGGATCTTTTTGAGGACAATTTTTTTATATTTTTCAAAATCTAAACTTCTGTTGAATAACTTTATGATACCAATATGCCCAACATTTTCCCGAATTTCAACATACGCTGTTATTCAGCTATTACCTGTAATCACAATTTAATGATGATGTCTAATTTTTAGCTGAAACCAGACGTAGTAACTCTGGTTGACAGTTTCGCCCCTCCCGATTGGGTGCTACAGTCTGCACTTGGCCACAGCAATGGCGAGGTAACGGATTTCTTTATTCCTTGATTAGCCATCTCTTTCCTTTTCATTTGTGTATTTTTGTTCATTTTTTGTAGTTGTGTTTTTACTTTTGTTTTGTTACGTGTTGTTCATGATAATGGCATCTTCCACGGCTGTGGTGTCGTACCTGTAGTGTAGTCAAGTAAATTGTACGTACAGTTGTAAGTAGCTTGTATGCTTGTATTTGTAGGATTTTTTATTGAATAGAAAAAACCCCTTTCCTGCGTATTTCAACCAAATACTGCTATTCCCCTTTGTAATTTTAAGAAGATCTCCTCTCCACTGATCTCAAACATGAAGCGAACAGATGCTTTTTTGAAAGCCCCGCGTGGAAGTATAACAAGAGAATGGTAGGCAGTTACAAGTTGGCACTGCCTCAGGTGTAGCGACCTCCCTGTTATTCATTGAGGAGCATGATGAATTGCATAAGTTATACCATACAGATAATATATATAATTTTTCTTTTTTATATATCATTCTAAAATTTTATAGTAACACATCATAGTTTCGAAACTATATATTCGACTGCAATAACAAACAAAACCAAACAAACAAACAAGCAAACAAGTAAACAAATAAACAGTCATAATCAGAGTCTTCTCTATTGCACAATCACAATTGTCTAACTTGCATAATGTCTGGATACGTGTTTGTTTCAGTGTTTATGTGCTTGTTAGTTAGTTTGTTAGTTAGTTTGTTTGTTTACTTGTTTGTTTGTTTTAAAGTTCTAAAGCTTTAACATAGCTGTAGCATCTTTACTGCCTTATCTTCCACAATGAAGCTCCTAGTGATACTGCTTGTAAATAAAATTATCTTATCTTTGCGATGAAATATTTCTTAACAGTTGATTAATTTTTGATTTTTCCCTTTTCTAGCCATTAAGAAACCTGTATGACAATTTCATGGAAAATCCAAAGAAAAGAGAAAAAATTTCTTGGTGGAAAGAAGTGCTTGTTCGGCCTGGAGAACCGGGCGCAAAAAGTAAACTCTAAATCAGTCATCCATGGTTCGCTTCATCTGCTGCTGATTACTGAACTGGAAAATTGCTTCACGCCGAGAATTCTATGCTTAAATTGAAATTTTAGCTCACATTTTCAGACATATAGATTCAAAAAGGATCAAAATTTGAATAAATTTTAAAACGAATTGTCATCAGGACATTAGATATATTACGATTTTCACAACTTTCTCTTCCCTTAATCCGACTACTGATGTTGTCTCTCGGCACGCAGTTTTATTCAGATATTCTATAAGACGAATGACCCTAAATCATCTTTTGTAGACCTAACTTTTCCATCATTTTATGCACCTATTGTATACGATCCTACCATCTTTACTAGAGTTGATATTTGATAACTTGACTGCCTGATAACTCGAACGTGCTCGATGAATGCATTCGCCACGTCGGACGAATTGTCGTTCTCTCATTTAGGTTTCCTGTAAAAATATTGCCCGAACAGTCAATAGCTTGAACAAACTTCGATATTCCATGAGACTTCGAGTTATCGAATATCAACTGTATTCCCAGATTGGACATCGGAAGCTCGTATGGAAACGATATTACCAGTATCACATGTCAGTAGTTGGTCTCTATTAGCCAATCAGGTACAAGTATGGCATTTCCTCATTGTTAGAGGAAATAAACGCCCGGTATTGTTTGTTTTGTCAAAGCATGGTGCTTCCTTTTCCTTAGGTTACTTTTTTAGGTAATTGATCTATGCATTTTTTATTTAGTATTGTTTATCAATCATGGTGTATTTCATAATTATGAATGGGATGTCTCACCACGTAAAAAGACAGTAATGGAAAAGCACTAGGCATCTATATATACATCCATGGTCTTTTTTCACGCGTCATAGGCCTCATTGCATATTATTTTTTGAAATTTGAAAGATTTTCCAGTGACAAAGAATTTGGTATGCGAAACACTGTTCTTGTTTGTTGTTAGAAGGTGAAACGAACTACGGTTGTTATCATAGCTGACAATTTCGAGTGACTTTAAATGTGCATAGTGCTCTTCCTTGGTAAGAACAGAGTATCAAATTCTTGAGAAGATTTTCGAAAGGATACTGTTATTTAAATTATAATAATGCAGACCATAGGATAGTATACAGATTGTAACGATATTATCATCAATATTCACAAACGACCAGCGAATTTTGAATGCTTCGTGGTGTTTCTTTTCTCAGTTATAGGTATGTTCATCTCCAGCACAACAGAGGCATTGTCACAAAGGAGATACCTTCCTACGTTCGACCATTCGTTATCAAATGCTCTCATAAACATCGCGTGTTCTTGTTAAACTGTTCTTCATTTCGATTTCAAGCACGTAACAAGGTATGGTTCAACTGTGGCTTGTAATCAGCTTCTTTCATACACACATTCTCTATCTCAAGCTCTTCAGTCATTACTCTTCATTTTTTTCCCGTGTCATCCTCTACCCTTTTATCAGCACAATTTTTAACGATATCTCATTCGTCTCAAGCTTTCTATCAAACCTCTGCACTATTAGCTTCATCACGAATCATCTGCCCCCTTCTAAACAAGCCTATAGCAACCAAACCAATCCTACAACCTCTTCCCCTATGAAACTACCATCTTCTCCCATTACACCAACCCCTTCTGATTTACTGCAATCAATTTAAACATTCCCATTTGATCGGCAATGTAATAGGAAGTCCTACTACTCATCCGAAGCACTTCAAAAAACCAAATTACTTAATCCTCAAATTGTGCTTCAGCAGGGCTGCATGTACGTCCTCTAAAGGACAAAATCATTTAACGCAAATGAGATTCATCGTGCTGCTTTCTTTCGATCTTAACTACAAATAAATTCCCCATTATACACCACCCAGACAATAGATATTATAAATATATCAATGAATTTGAAAGACAGTATAAAAATAAGCTGCAAACGAATAAGCCTTTGCAATCAGCTGGATCTCAAACCGTATCACCCTTGAATAAATATGTAGTGTTGCTTTATCTTAATATATTTTCTGATAGCTGATGAGATCGATCATACACTATCAAAGATGTATTACATGAAAGCATTTAGTATGATACTCAAAAATACTGCCTTATCGAAAAAAATCATTGCTACCCTTCCTACTTAATTACTCAAAAAAGACAAAAAACAATCCAACATTACATTGACATAATTCAATTCTGAGATTATTAATATTTTCAGTTCCAGTAATAATTATTTTATGCGTGCAAAAGTTCGTAATACAAAGCAAAATAAAAAAGACTATGAAACTATGTCAAGCGGATCTAAAGCTTACTCGAAGGACCTGATGACGTGTTTAATACATCCTTCCACCATGGAATTCGCTTCCCTTTCTCAGGATCACTGAAGTTCTTGAACAAATTCTCCAACGGCTATTACCAAATAAAAATATATACAATCAACAAAGTTGTCAATTTCATGCCTAGATTTATATTTCAAAGTTATCAACGAGAAGTTCTTAGTATAAAGCTTAAATCCCTACAATCATGAAGTTATAGGTACAGCTGTTCCCTAGTGTTAACCATTCGTGGCATTCGCCACAATCTAAATATTATTGGTACAGGGATCAGCCAAACGTCCTAAATCAGACTAAGTCACTCAACCGATCATTAACGTCTCTCATGCACTGAATTTTAACGCTAAGTCTCAAGTACTCGCTTATACATATACTGAAGTCAAACAGAACTCAACTAATAATATCCGAACACTGTACCGATCTTGGCATAGACAGACACAAGATCATCTGGTCTCCACCAAGAATGACACATAAAATTGCCCAAATACAATACACTCTTAATCTGACATGATATGATACAGGAAAGAGATTGGTGAAAAAGTATCATCATCCTGATCCGAGCTGTTACTGGATCAGGATAACATGAGGTGATACATTTTAAGATGTTAACTCTAAAAGCTCCTGCGAACTTTGAACAAAACAAACGTATTCCAGAGGTTCACAAAGCTCACCTGAAGCAGCCAGATATGACGCAAGAGTTTAACAGATCATACAGAGATCTACAAAATCCATGAATGCAGCGCCTACACACACTACAGCTAAATTAACTTGTCAGGGAGCATTTGCAAACGTTTGCTCCATGATAATCTCTCCGGTCTCCTTCAGCAAATATATGTTGCACAATATTTCTCTCATACAAATTCTTAAACAGTGAGTTTCATACCCCCGATTTCTAGATAGCTTTATTGATATATGTACATACCTTCATGTTGCTCAAGCCGATAGGTGCTTGTAAGACCCAGTCGGGTGGTGCAAATGAATTTACAAGTTTGACAGCATGCGGTTTTAGCTAAAAAAAGCATAAAGAGAAATAAAAAATAAGACATAGAATTGTGATATTGAAAAATAGAAAGAAGACGATGCCGATGTTGTTCGCATTGTCAGAAATTATCAGAACACACTCTGTAAGTCTTGATCAACATTTCCCTCTACTACCTGGTGGTGGCACTCTGTATCACAAAGCCCTATCGTTTCCCTCTCAATGATGATACACTCTAGGACTCAGAATTGGTTCAGTACTCACAATACTGGTTATTCGCGGCTGATAACTGTTCCGACATTGCTCTACGGAGAGATGTTTCCTTAATAGGCTAGGAAAAGATAAAGCAATGTATACCCACAAACTACATATAGCGAAAGAACGCAAAAAAATAAACAAACCTCGGCGCACAGCCTCAAAATGGCTTCCTTAATCTTCTTCGCTTCATTGCCATTCGAAAAGAAGCCCCCTGTGTAAGTACAAAGTATCGTTTACACCTAGCTCTGCTTTTGATAGTCATAGCTATGAAAATTCAGCTTAGAGATAATGATCCACATGTACCTCCATCTATACAGTATATAAATTCTAGTTGAAGATCGAAATGAGGCATCCGCAAAAGGCCAGAATGATAGGTATCATATTTGAGTAGCCGGTCGATGTTGCGAGCAAATAAATGAATCGGAAAGATTTGCTTGAGAACGTAGACTCCACATGGCTACATAGCACTCGTCTCTTCCATGTAAAAGGCTGCAAAACTAGATCTATAACTTGAAATATATAAATTGTGACTAGGTATAAAAACCAGGTAGTAAAAACTAAACCTTTTACCTTGGAAAAGAGTCGTCTGATGCTTGTCCAGGCTCCATAGGCCATACAGCATGAATATTCTCTTGCAAACATTGCTGATGGAACTAGGGATCTCATTCCTGAATACCTTATTATAGAATCTTTCGACTGCAACGTGCTAATGGTGATAAAATCAAGTGAGGAAAAATGATTACTGATGTTAACGAATAACCAAGAAACTACAATTAAACCACGCTTGGGTTCAATGGTTAATTGAATTTTAAAACATCACTAATACACAAAAAAGTAGCTAACAAAGAGAAAGATTTCACTAGAAACCTCTAATAAGGTGCTATTATTCAAGCATAAGAAGGTGCTAAACGCTACAAACATAAATCAATTCATTCAATACTTGTGTTGATTCTTTTTATTCCAGCAACAAATAACTCTGATACATCGGTTGGATGTAAATGCTTGTCTCAAAAAAGCGTCATCCAATATCGCGTCATTCCTACCATCCAGCAAAATCTACCTCATATTACCTATTATTACCCCACTTCTATCACTCAAAATCATCACACTTTATCACCTACTATCATTTCATTCTATTCCCTAATATCATTTCACTTTTATCACCCAATATTACTTCACTTTTATCATTCAAAATCACCTCACTTTATCACCCAATATCACTTCACTCTCTTCGTCACATGTTACTTCACTCTTATCATCTCACTCTTAGCACCCAATATTACCCAACCTTTATCACACAAAGTCATCTCATTTTATGACCCAATATCACCTCACTCCCCTCGCCCAATATTACTTCAACCCTTTCACCCAATATTAACTCATGACTCACGGGTAAGGTGCTCTTAACTGAGAAAAGTAAGATGATATTGGAGGGAACTTATCAGAGATAATTGCCATTGGCGCTAACACATGATACCATGCAATGTAGATATGAGTCTGATATTGACATTACAAATACAATTCAAAATAACAAGCGGTACGAATACTCTACCTCGATAAAAGCAAGAGCCAATGATCTACAGTAATAAACTTGGCAATCATTCTTTGCTGTAAAAGGGTTCTGCGAAAAATTTATAAGGAAAATTATCACAGGCAGAGAAGATTAAGAAAGGAATGCAATCACAAAAGAAAGTGATAAAAACTATTTTCACTGTTAAGTACAGATCTTGAAAAGAAGGGATCCGTCCTGCAGACTTTGCAGAAGAAGATATACCATGTGCAATCTGTACACAACAAGAAGCTGGTAACACAGCATCAAGGATGAATGGCAATCATCCAAGAATTGCGCCTGATTACCATGATAAAAGCTACCGTAAAAACAAGTCTATTCGACACTAGAAAGACTTTCAGTCTTCAAAGGATGCAGTCAAATAGCACTGTTCAAGGTCTTTCGTTGATTATCATATGTCATATTAAAGACATGTTATTACACTACTGCTATGTCTCCATATTAGAACACGCTTAGAGAGAAGCCCTATTTTGTAAATTGAAATCTCAAAACTGATCATAAGATCGTAATTGAATTGGATAAGGTACAAACAGTGCACAACAACAACAATTCAGAAAGATGTTAGATGTTAATCAATAAGAGAAAAGATAGAGAATTTGTAGGCTAAGAATACAACAGTTGCGTTTGTTCTTCAAAAATAAATAAACGCTAGTGTACCTTTCCCATTGAAAGTTGCTCCCTATATTTCTTATCACTCTCTTGAAGCAAATAACAAACCAACCAATCATATGCAGATAGTAATCCTGGAGAGAAAACATAATTAATGTGACGGGATCTTACATAACTAAAAGAAGAAAGACATGATAAACTGACTTGAAAAGAAGTCTAAGCAGTTTGATATTGATATGGCTGGCATACCTTCGGGAGTCGTTACTTCTGGGTGACTGCGTGCAGACAAAATCTTGAAATAACGGTTAAGGAAGACGGCCGAGCCAAGAGGTGATGAAATTTCTTTCCCTGATAAAAGTTAATCGCATTAAGGATAGCACTAAACCAATAATTTTTATCACTTATAATTCATAAGCAAATGTGACGCAACAAGAAAATTATGAGTAGAAAGGGAAAGCAATAACATGTGTATATCCTTGAGGACTACAAGAATAGCAATAAGCATATTCGGATTAGAAATGTGATGCGATGTTCCAATCTCTTCTGTCTACCAGAAACCAAAGGCATTTACAGCTCACGGCAACTTCAGATAACATGAAAAGCCAAACTCATTGCAAGGTTTAAAAGAACATTTGCAAGTGAGATAGTTTCCTTGTGTTACTGATTACCTTCTTTTAGTTGGCCTAGTAAGGAAAGCAAGTGATTGCTTGTCTGGCCTAGCAGCATGTTGTTATCACCTTCGTACGTACAGTTTGGGTCATTATCATCTCTCAAGCTACCAAATCTATTCACTGCAAAAAACGATGAATGAATCAGTTCGTGACAACGAAAATACAAATGTGAAGCATATATGCACGCAATTACCAAATTATTGATGAACTAGATCAGTCAGCAAGATGTTAACTGGATCTAATACCAAGAAAGTGAATACATCGTCATGGTCCCAAGAGTTATGATATTTTTCAACAGAATTTTCCACTAACACGATATTAACACTAGTTCACAATATTATCGCCTGCATTCCGTCACAATCCTACAGTGCAAACAGGCCATCGTGAAGGGGCTTTGCAAAAGTATTTTCGAGACATAGGTTTTATTCCGACTAAATTTAAAATTGGCGGCTTTACTTTACATGATAAGTTAGTTTGTAAATAGTTGGCCTCAACTAGAAATCGTGCTATAATTGCCACCAACTGTAAACAAAACAATTATTTTGCAATATTATAAACATAACTGAACACTACTGCTTTCTTTGATTACAGTAAAGTTGACTATATGTTGCACTTGTGAAAACATCCAATAAAAAGCTGGCCTCTCTTCTAATAAGATTAAGAGAGTTGGAGGCTCGTACCTGATAAATATCCATGTCCACCGCACGCCTCACGACACTCTTGTATACCATCCCTTGCAATCCAAGAGGTTAGTGGCTTACTGGCACATGACAAGGCATGAATTTCTTTGCCAATGTTGTCCTGTTCAGAAGACAGTGTATTTGAAGTTATGGAATACAAAGTACAGATCCTTCTTTCCTAGGCGTTTGAAGATATCTGTTTTCAGAGCTTTTAGAAACAAAATGCAGAAGAAAACAGAAGCCAGGGAAATAATGATAACTATTTATAGGCCATAAAATGTACATTATAAAAGGTGATATTCGATAAAAAGCAAAAGGGGGCAGAAGAAAATGGCGAGAATTAAAGAAAAAAGTAGATCATCAAAAAGAAACAAAAGCGTGAAACAGTCTAGGAAGGTTCGAATTTGACTAAAATAGAAGAAGAATAGCTTCCAAAGGAATTCTAACAAAACCGAGAAGACATAAGGAGCAATTAGGAGGTATAAAGATAAGGGTGAGGAATTGAATGAATAGAAGAGAGATAGAAGGAGGAAGATCATGAAAATAAGAATGAAAAGTCAAACTAGTATAGCTGGGAGGTCAGAAATACAGAAAATGCATAACTTGGTTATGCTACTGTCACTTCCCATCTTGTATGTTATTCATAATCTACCAATTTCTGCTTATCTTTTGTTCCTTCTACTACTCCCTATTATCTGTATTCCTTTATTGATCTTGCCCTCTTCAATTTATGTATTTCTTAACTTTCAAACACGCTACAACAGCAGCAATGTTGAAATCAAAAAGCTACCGAAAAATGACCAATTGCCAGAAGCTCTTTGCGAATACCGACAAGTGTATTAAAGACGCAAATGAGAAAAGGACAAATCGACATACCATCCGTTCGCCTTTTTCACCAAACAGTAAACTCATTTGAAATTCCTGTGAATCTTTGTATGAAGTTATGAAGTAATGGTTCAAGACATACACTGCAGCTACGTATGGAATTAACCGCCATTGCTAAGAGAAACGATATGCTCAAATATTCATATGGGTTCTACTGATATAACAGCAAATAAAACCACACTGTTGACAAAGGGTTCTTTGGAAATTGCTTGAATCAAAAGGGGGAAATGGTGCTATAATAGAAGAATTGCAAAGGGACGGCAAAACCACTGCCACTGCCGTAGCAAGTTCTCACCATTAGGGGTGGGGGTGCAAAGCAATAAGTTATCAACAATAACCCTCGCAAAACTGTTAATTTACTGACAGAAATCCTAGTCACTTACACAATCAAACAACAGAACTGCGAATCAAGAATACTTTTAAACTCGCAGCTATTTAGAGTCCAGGATAAGTATGCATTACTAGAAAACGCCCTTCCTATTGATGGAATTCCATGCAGCACGTCATATCTTCACAAGTATATCACATATCCACGAACGCTCCTGAATTCTGATGTACCAACCAAGATTCAAAGATGGGGTGTATGACCATCCCCACGATTTCCCAAAAGCTACGATTGCCAAGGCTACGATCATGACGTAAAAAGCAACAAAAACGACCAATTCTCTATAGAGCTAAAAGTTAACGAGTTTAAGATAACAACTAGCATATGGCTAAATGTTCCGAAGAAAGATCAGAGATAGCATAGAAATGACGATTCAAGGCGGATACATGGAAATAATACAGGCACACTAACGAGTAAATCTCATCTCACCTGCATCTGGTATTCTAGTACTGGGATTTCTTTGCCTGGAGTTGGACCAAACTGCTTGCGAACTGCTGAATACCTTAATGCAACCATAGCGCAATAATACACTGGGATGTTACAAGACTCTGAGCAATTCTCAGGAAATTCATTGGACTTTCTGGTACAATAGTGAGAAATTGAGGCCGGGTTGCATGAATGGTAACTGGAAATTGCGTCTAAAACGAGCTACTTTATCATCACCTTTCTACAAATTCCATCGTCTTTAAGGCTGGTTCAAATAAGATCGTGTCAGGAACGTCACGCAGATCCTTTCTTCCATCTTCCATAGCGATTAAAGAGGGGGTGTTCCCATTGACCGGGACAATGCAAAACGACTACACGACAATAGGTTCATTACATCCATGCCACCACTTTCAAACAACAATGGATCTGAGGCATACGTTTCTATTCACTTTTCTGTGATCGGAAGCGTCGCAAGAGTCGGGGAAGTTGAATTCAAACCAATTCTACCGACCCATTTGATTCACAGTCAGCACAGTTGTAAGGTTCGTAAGAATGGCTCCCATTTTAGTCGGGAGACCATAGCAGATTGTTGCCGACACCCTTACAATCTTATGGGAACCAGCCTTTAATGATAGTTCGACATTCCTGTAGTTACACAAAGCCACTATGATACTGACACAAATTCGGTAAACATAAAGTTACCAGACCTGGTCGAAATATCTAAAGTTACCATGATCTTAAGACCTAAGCATAGACGTGTCAATTCGCACAAGAGACATCGCACGTAAGGGAGTGAGAATTAACAAAACAGGAGCTTACTCAAAAAGAGAATTCAAAGCGAGGATTCAGAGCTCAGTAAAAGACTTGCTTTCCCTGCAACCATGTTTGTTGTCCTATAAGACCATATGATTCTAAGCAACTAGAGTGTCACTACAAATGATTAAACCTTACCTGACAGCAATAGTCAATGCAACTTTCAGGTTTACTATGCCCATACCAGTTATGCCAACTCTACCACCTGATAGAACACCAAGTGCAGCATTGTGACGCTTCTGTGGGTCTTTAAATTTTGAGACATACTTCCCATGTGGGGTGACATCAGCACTCCTGTTCATGAGATGGGTTCTTGGGATTCTGACATTGTCAAAGAGAACAAATCTGGAAAGACAAAAATAAAGAACTATATAGAATTAATGGCAGTTAGGAACTGCATTTTATTTTGGGGAAAGTAGCAACTTGTGACAAAGTCTGGATACAGTTGCTACTTCCTACCAAATACTAAACAAAATACAACTAAATTGGTCTACTCAAAAGAAAACAGATCTAAGGCCATTTGATTAACATATGAAGTGAAGTGCACTAAAGGAGTGAAGTGAAGTGCACTAAAGGAGGATCTGATTCTAGTTAAAATGACAAACTGATTTTAACTTGATTTTAACCTAAAGAGAAAAGACAATTGGGAAACAATAATTATGCATTAGAACAAACAATAGATACTGCAAATAGACCTAAAGGGTATCCCCTTCTTCAAACATTGCTGTAGACATCTTGCTTTGAAGCAAACAGACTCCAATGCACATGGATACAGACATCCAAACAAGAATCAGAAACAGAAACAAAACCAGTTTGCTCCTACTTATAATGAGCCCCTTGTCTTACAGATTTGTCTAATGATCAGTTGCTTATGGGATTTTTGCACAAGAACAAAACACAAACCCATTGGCAAAGTAATTCAAGCCAATCTTCTTTCCCATACTGCCAACTCTTATGCCTGGCAATGGCATTAGTGTCTCTGGGTCCCTAATAGGAACAACAAATGTGTGCAAGCCATGGCACACCTCATCAGGGACATAGAGTTGTGCATAAACCAATGCATGAGTGGCACCATCACCCAAAAGACCAACCCAGCATTTTGCAGCTTCAAAGTCAGGTGTATTGATAACAAATTCCTGTGAGAAGCCAATGAACATAATGTTGATATCAAATCAAACAGACAAATGTGATGAAAAATGGCATTGCACAAAAAGCCAAGAAAATTAATGCATATGTGCACAATGTTTGAAAATATCAAGTTATAATTCTAAAGAAAAACTATCCTTCAGATTAAGCTAAAATTTGTATTATATAAAGTAATTAATTTCAATGAAAGGAAAATTAATCCCATTAGGATGCTCTTGACAGGTATACCATCAACTATGTGCAAACTGTTGGAGGAATCCTTTTACCTTTGTATGTGGGTCATATTTTGCAGTGGTCCTCATTCCCTTAGTATTGCTGCCATGGCTAATTTCTGTCAAAGCAAAACAACCATAAGCCTAAAAAAGAGGTTGGATAAATCAATAAATCAATACAAATACATATAATGCTTGATGGCAGTTCCTAGCCACTCCATTATGTTAAAATCTTACTACATTTCTTCAATTGAACATGTTGATATGAGAAGGAAGTTAGAATTTTGAAAAGGAAGCTTGAAAAGAGAGGTTTCCCTAATAAAGCAACACAGTTCAATTTAGAAATTGAATGTGTTATGAATGCAAGACGTATTACCTATGTTTTTGATGACACTGTGGGAGTCTCCTACCCAATATCCCCCTTCCCAACTAATAAATGGCTTCATAACTATTTGCAATTATTCTTTCCTATGCTAAAAACAAAAATTACTCTCTGCTATTACTTCTATTTTCCCATGGGTAACCATATTGAATCAAAATACTCAAATATGTTAGATAAACTAAATGGCAGTACCTACCCCAATCCAAGATTACCAATTCAAATTACCATAACCTGGCATTGTCAATTGTCAATTATAGAGGAAAATACAATTAGTACGTGTTATGTCTATAATGAAAATACATTATCAAACAATTTGCAATTCACCATACCACATTCAAATATCATAGGATTATTGCCAAAAAAATTAAAGTAAATACTTTTATAACCAACAAGTAATTTGCTCTAGCAAAAGCCTAATAATATCAGTCTACCTTTAGCTCTTCAGCTCTATCTGCAAGTTCAAGCATATCTTGATTGGTGCATGTAGCTTTGATTGTCCTTGCAAACATCTGAAATAATAAAGATCCCTGAGAAAGAGTCTAACCCATAATTTGCTAAAGCCTAGTTATATATGAAAATTTTCTGACATATTCAATTAACATTTGCAACATAATTGTCTGATGCATAACTCTATATATAAGTTTGCATAGGAAGGCTATTTTGGGACCTAGTAATACACTACTGACAGCTACTGTGCCAACATAAGAATCTGGAATTTTGACCAGTAATTCATCTATGTTTCTAAATGCACTCTTGCACCTATGACAAAGAATTGAACAAAGATCTTAAAGCTGGCTGGTTCTATACAACTAGGTAAAATTTATGGAGGGGGTAGGCAGTAGTTTTCTGAAATTTAATTTCTTAACAGTGGGGTACATCAAGTATGGCTTATTTGGAGGGGGGACAGTTGTCTGGGGTGCACCCTCTCTAGCACTAGTTAGCACCTTTGTAGTCTGCTTTTACAGTCTAAGGAATAACATTTTAATGCCTTAAAATATTAATGACCAAATATCATTTTTCTCTATGTATGTCCTACAAGTGCATATATGGAATGTTGAAGGCAGTTTCATCACCATTCTCATCAAAAGATATAATATTAGAGGTGTCACAACCCCTATACCCCACATTTAAGCTGCTTCTGCATACCCAATGCAATGCTGAGTTTCTTTGGGGTGGTGGATTATCTAATGGGACATTACCAGAGACAGAGGGAGGGTCTCAAATATGGAGAATTTGGCGTTAGGTAACGATTGAATGACCCCTATATGTTGCTTGAAATGTTATGAAATCTAAATTGGTACCTGAATATAACAGGGGTTAATCCAAAATATACCTACACTGACATTAAGAGCATGCCTTGCTATCAATCCCCAACCATAACCTAACATTCCTAGGTTCGTGGGGACATAAGCACCCAAAACTGGGTTTTCCATAAACATTTCCATTGTAGCAAACCTGTAGTCGAGGAATTTTTTCATTCGCATATGAGTAAGATGTCCAAGGTCAGACAAAGGCAACTGGCCTGTGAGCTCTTTCTCTGAAGCATGGAAAAGGGGGTCTTTTTCCAGAGTTTTAAAGACATTGTCAAGCAGCTTTTTACACTGCATATCTTCAAAGAACTCTTGAATCTCTGAGATTTCAAAGCCTTTGATATCTCCTTCAACTTCAATAGCAGCCATAGTTCAAACAGTATCGTCAAAGGTGAGCTGAGCTCTGCTTGCAGTCCCGCGTCCTTGTGCAAACTGAACTGGTGAGATCTTTTCTCCGAGAGATAGAAATGACAGTGCAATAAGATTCTTCACCGCAACAGCTCATTTGAATCTTCACTATATTCTTTGCACCTGATCTACGACTAGTTCCTGTCACAAATGTTCTCAAATACAAGCCTCGGTATCATGAATGGCTCTACCATACAACAACAACAACATGACCTTTGAGCTCAGTGCTTTGAGGTCTTAATCACTGATCTCTACAACAAGAGGTCGGTGGTATATTCCGATAACAGAAATCGATATGAATGAGGCTGTACTCCTCCATTGTGCATTGAGATGTGAATACACATTTGCTGTGGCATCTTGTATTTTCAAACGGTGCATAAAATTGCTGCTGGCTTGCATTGAATTGTGATGTCTTTCTTGCATTGAATATGTAAGCAATCTGTGCCGATGGTCATTGGATTCAGCTACTTCATGCAAGACATACATGAACTAGCAGCTCTTTTTTGATGCCGATCCGTGTCAGTTTCTCTAGAAATGTTTTGGTAGCAAATTTATGCGCTTATTGGGGCAATCTGCACTGTACGCATTCATTCATGTTGTTCAATGCTCTCCTTGGTACCCCGCTTGGTACATGGTCCCCATACACGGATCAATTCTCAAAAACTAGGCTTATAACGCTTTCTGGCATATGGCTTTAACTTCCATTACTTTCTTGTGTATGAGAAACTTTATGACTTTGTTTAGCTTTGCTGAAATTTGTCACGTTGTGCTACTGGAGGGATACACACTCCTGAACTGCACATAGCTGAACATGTACTATCAGAATTACCTGTGGGCCCATTTATGAGCCCAGGCTGGCTCTTCTATAGCCAAGTGAAATCTCACTTGCTCATAGTATTATGGTTGAAACACTCAATGGGTAAAAACTCTACTGTTGTTTTATGCAATCCTGGACTAAATATGATGAGGAGATGTTTCTTCTAAGCCTTTGTGAGGCCTCCACTAGCCAGTACAAAGCTTTCTCATATAAACATGCCAGCTCGGAATGAGTTTGACATTTCTCTCATAAGCTCTCCAGCTAGCCCTGGCTGGCTTTGGGTGTAACTATTCTGAGCCCCCCCCCCCCCCTCTGTATATTCATATCTTTGCTCTGATGGATATGTGCAAAACACTAATCTGCCACTGAAGCCAAACTCAGCCAGCCAGTTCAGAGGGATTTTTGTCATGTAAATGTGAGAAGAAGGTCACCTCACTTAGCCAAGAAAGACCTTCCCCAGACTCATTTAGATGGACCCTAAGGGTAAGTTCAACAGATGATATGTACATAACATGAATTGGCAAAGTTTAACATAACCTATGTGTCAGTCATTGCCTTTAGCCAATATAGCAATAATGATCTATTTCTTGACACTCCCACTTGATGAATGTTTCATTCAAATATTCTATCATACCAGATTAGTGCCAAAGTAAACAGTATAGGCAGTCCCATCATTATTTTTTATCAGTTTATTCAGCAGTTTGTTCCCATCATTGAATACAATTCTCCAAATCTTTGTAGGTCATTTTGTCAAGATATGAGCAATTATTTTGTTCTGTATGACAACACTGAAGCTGTATATTAACTAACTAACTATAGCTATAACTACTACTGTAATATAGGTTGGAAGCCAGTTACAGGTCAAACTCAATTCTAGTGTTGTTGCTACTAGGTGAAGCTCCAGAAAAATATGTAATGGATAGAACATTTTTTAAAATTTGGGTGAAATTAAGGTGAGATTTGGAATAAAATTTTTTTCTCTATATTTTTCAGGAACATCCTTTACACTTAACAATTAATTATGATAAGTGGTATTGTTTAGCAGCTGGTTAGAATCTTTGCAATCATTGCTTCTCTGTCCATGATGCATTTATTGTCTCCAAATAGATTATCCAGTTTCATTTTAAAAGAACACAACCAAATTGAAGTAACTATTCTATTAGGTAATTTGTTCCAAATATCAACAGTTCTCATATTAAAAAAGATTTTACCATTCTCTTTCACTTTTGTAAACATATTTGGAATTGTTATTCCCTCAGTGCATAACTTTGCATTTCATAGCATTGAACCTTAGCTGCCATATATCAGCCCAAAACTGAAGTCTCTTCAAATCTGACTTCAAGATGTCTGAATCTTCAATATTTTGAACCTGGTGAAAAATCTTGGTATCAATATTTTGAACCTGGTGAAAAATCTTGGTATCATCAGCAAACATTCCTATAGTGCTATGCAATACCACTGGCATGTCATTTACATAGCATATAAACATAAGGGGACCAATGACACTTCCTTGGGGGATGCCACTGAGTACTGGTGCCCAACTCAAGCAGTGGCCGCTAATAGTTACTCTTTGTCTACACACTGGTAAAAACTACTAATCCATTTAAAGACCTTGCCTTTGATTCCATAACCATCCAACTTAGTTAAAAGTCTTTGGTGTGACACAGTGTCAAATGCTTTTGCAAAGTCAAAGTAGATTGCATCCAATATTGCTCTTATTAATAGCTTCTATGAAATAGTGAGAGTATTTTTCCATGCATTTGGTCTGTGCATGATTCTTTTATTCATGTGCTCTGCTTATCAGTATTCAGAAGCCTTTGGTTTCAGCAATCTCCTGAGCCAAACTGTCCTATGCATCTAAACCTGAAACAACGTGTTCTGCCTCAGGAATCTCATTATTTTCTGTTTTCAATGATATAATCTCGCTTCTTAATTTGACTAAATGGCATTGTTTATATTCTATTTATTAGATCTCCTCGCTTACTTGCATCTATCAAAACTAAATAGACTAGATTTCAGGTAATGGAGAATTCAAACTTTAGGTCATATGTTTATGGTCCTCTACTATTGCAAAATACACACTTTGTACCCTGCCAATGTTCTTTGTTTAGACTCAACATAAAATCGGCAAGAGTTCCCACTGTAGCCGCTTCATTTGGCAGAGCGACAGTTGCTACATATCTTCAGCAGGCAAAAGCCTATTGGCACCTTTGAACATCAATCGTTTTGTTGCTAATTCACAACTCTTTTGCCAAGTTTTAATAAAATTTTTACTGGCTTGCAATTCTCCATGTCAACTTTCTCCAGAACCATCAAAGTACTTTGACAGGTTTATGTGGAGTCCTTTGGCAGCTCTGTCTCCATAATTTGACACTCTCAGTGTATAGTGCAACTCTCCTTGGACACAAATATCAGATTTTTAACTTAACAGTTCTTTGCACTGTTCATCATTTCACAGAGTTCCAAAATTGATTTGTCTGTTTTCTTTCTGCATTGATTTATACATAAACAAGGGTCAGCAGTGCTACATTTAAATCAGTTTACCTTCAGGAATCAGGGGTGGTACGATGGAGGGCAAGGGGCTATAGCCACCCCTACCCACCTGAGGGTGAAGAACTCTTTTCTCGGAAATAGTTTAGCCGTTCTAATACCTAGTTAACTGTATCTCCATTGGAAAGTCAGTTCCCTGCCCGAAAACTCCAGGCACCACTTTTGTCAGAAGCTACCATTCCAGTGCTGTGTACATGATTTGTTTCTCACTACCAATACAGCTCTCAGGTTGCCCCATGTAGACTTCATTTTCTGAACCACTCTGACTAGAATGGTCATCTTTATTCACTTTAATGTACTTCCAGGGTACTCTCATTTGCCAAAACAAGTCGATAATGAACAGAGTAGTATCAATTTTTTTTTTTAGTGCAACTATTAAGTTGCGAATTCTCAAGAATACTTCTGGGCAGAGTGTGCTTCTTCACAAAATACAGAACGAGCTGTTTAAGCAATTAGCCAAATCATGCGATTGGAACTGTGGTATGATATGGAAATTGTCTTTCTTTCATGTACTCTGTAATTTCTTGTGGGCAACATTTGCGAACATTTTGTATACATAAGCTCTTAACTTTATTTCCAGTATGATGCATTATCAAATCAAAAGAATCTTCTTAAACTTTTCTAGCACTTCACTCTTGCGCTTAAGGGCCTTAAGGAGTCTTCATAACCTGGAATTTTCTACCTTCGACTTCATTTATTCGTCATCATAATCAATAGAGCCTCTGTCGGCATTTGAACCTATCACTTTGACTGTTCTGGCATTTGTGCCCTCAAGAATGTACATTTTGTGACAATACAATCATCGTTTGTGTGCAAGGCACACTAACTCTTTGAAGCTTCATTGCTGTCGTTTTTGGTTGCCACCATCCGCCACTAGTCCTGCCTTTAACAACAATCACTAGCTCACGCGGTATCAACTGAGACTTCTCTATCACATCGTTTATGGCATTTGCCTGCGTCCGGGTATACTCGTTTGTTCTTTCACCATACTTTCATGTTCTATCTATTTCTTTTTTATCAATGCCTAACAAAGCTATTCCTATTTTCTGCTATTTACTTCTTAATACTATTCAACCAGTTGCATCACTTAATTTGCATAAACACACTACCTCCACATTTGAACTGATTTCAAATGCAAGCAACACACTAGACAAACGCATTGTGCTTTTCCTAACAACCAGTCTCCTAACAGTCTTTGCCAATTACTTCTATCTTTAAGCGCAGAGTCAATGGAAGTCAAACATACATTGTTTCTCCAGCCAACGTTTCCATAGTGGCTGGTACCGACACCACGGGTATGCTATGTGTGAAGATTTGCTATGAAACTCGATTAGCGCACAGATTTAGTCCATTCCTAGGTATTGACATTGGTGTTTGCTATAAGAAATCTCTTGCAGCAGCATCATGGCATTTCTCTAGTCGAATTTCCACCGGCTGATGCTGTAGCTGGTATGTTGTGTTATATAATTTTACAAATTCTAGCTGCCACTTTTCTGTCAGCTGGACAAATCGACTGCACAGCTGCCTTATCAGAAGCTGATATTGACGTGGATGAATTAAATCAATGTGAGTGTGTTTTTATCTTATCGAGAGAAATTATCAGTATTAGAATTAGGAAGTTGATTCTATCTATAATCATGGCATTGTTTCGTTTCTTATTCACTCTCCATTTGTATGTATGTGTGTATTTGTAAGTATGTAGTTTTCGGTATTCCGTTGTATGTATATGGGTGCATGGGTGCAGTTGCATTTATATATTTGTATGTGTAGAGATTTCTGGATGTATTTGGGTGTAGGCATATTTATGTAGTTGTATGTAGTTGTATGTGGTTATGTCTTGTACAGTTTGAAGACATAAGAGTACAAATTCAGACGTGATCTGTATTGTCAACGCAAAATTGTTATTCCTGGTATTTTGCACCTTATTATTTTTTTTAATCGTGAAACAGTGAATTAGAGGAAACAAAACTGAACGCTTAGTATTTGAAATATTGAGCGATTGTTACAGTGGGCTACTAGCATTCGCTACCTTGGTTTCTGTACGTTTACTGCCCTACGATTTTTGCCAAATAGAAGTAGACACAGTGTTTCTCAATAAGATAGATTTCTCTTGATCAGGTCGTTGAAGCAGGCTTGTAATAACTGAGAGACCATACTGACTCGAACATCTCATTCGTCATCTTAGGGATGCAAGTCTTTAGGGATGATCCATTTTTCAAGCTATCTGAGGATGATGTAGTGGCACCGGAGAAGAGACATGCTCGCGATGAAGATGAAGACTTTAGATACAAATGTTCGAAGAAAGAAGACGCTGTATTGACTAAACGCTCAGATATCTTCAGTTCTCGGATCCGTTTATTTCCAGCAAATGTAATAATGATTCAGGCAATGTATAAACTTATGAAGCCAAATGGAGTTCTAGCCAAAGAAGGATTTACATATGACGGGTAAGTTTTTTGCTGATTTTCACTGAACTCCCGAAGAACTTTGAACTGTCAGTGGATCGTCTATGGCAACAACTTTTTAGAATGTGTTGTAATCAAAAATAGCTTTGATGCAAAACTTTACGATGATATTTTCCCGTAGATTATCGTATATATTTTCCCATAGTTCTAGTGCCAAGCTTTTCTATCGAAAGATTATGCATGTGGAAAAGCAACAAGCTCAAATTATGAGGATTATCAAAGGCACACAACAGACTCAAATAATAAGTACGATACGTAAGGCAACACCGACGATAGTAACTTTCCCGCATATTTTCAAATGGTAGAGCTGTGACTTGAGATGCTAGAAAGCAACTAGAAGTTACTGTTCGACCTTTGATGAAGGGTAATAGAGACATGATAGAATGAACATTAGCTGCATGTGTTCACCTATATGGGCTGTGGAGTTCTGGGGAACGTGTAGGTGTACAAATAATGTTGAAATCTGTATTACAGTCTCGTTAATATGCAGCAATCCTAGCAGCTATTTTAAAGTAGACGCGAGGTCGCAACTGATAATTGGACTGTTCCTGTCTTTTCCAGTTTTTCATTTTAGTTTTATTGCCATATTTTACGCAATATTGTACCCCATTGTCTGAATAGAATCAGGAATGAGTCTACCCTTACTGCGGAGACCTTCAGCATGACTGTGGTTGGCGACTGATGCACTGTCATTTATTCTAGGAAGATAAAAACGAATGGAGCGGCCATGATCCTTTTCAGTAGGCCGTTCGCTTCGGAGGATGTCCTGATCGATAGGCTGAATAAATCTAGGGGCAAACGTTTGACTGATCTCGAAGTTGCGATAGGAGAGTTTGATAAACAGAAGCCTCTGGTGGCTGTCACAAATTACATTCTCAGCTCCAAGGACGTGGATGGATTGATCGAGTGGCTGAAAGAGAAGAAAAAGAAGACTGGTGGCCATGAGAGGCATAGTCTTGTCGGGAAGCGACTTATTTTGATTGTGAGCTATGCATGTTGCACGAAGACTCTTATTCCCGCACTAGCACCTAAATATGGCACGATAAAATTAATGATAGGTTGAATACTTTTGTACTACGCTCGCAGTTATGCCATTCCTTTTTCCAATCGTATTGCACTATATTTTTCTATTGAAGAGCTTGTTTTGTTTAGCCACACCCCTGCCTCTATGCCACGCTCAGGATCATTGCAGGCCTCATATCCATGATAGATCTATAGAGGCCTCGTATACATGAAGACGCTTCGTATACATTTTGTTTCTTTGGAGGTATGGCCTTTGTTTCTTGACAGAATATGCAAGCTAGCTAAGCCACAAAACGTAATATAGAAGCCTTGCATAAAATTATTCTTTCAAGTAATAGCAAATGCATTCACTTGCTTTTCAAGAGATTTTCCGTATTGTCACGAGGCATTTGGGACAGGTTGTCCTGATTTTATATTCTTGGGTGCCGCTATCTGCAAATAACCGGTAAATTCGAACAATCCGGCCACCGGTTCAACAATGATGCCTTTTTAACTTCCTAATCTTGTATTGAGCCATGCCGGAATTTTTAAACTGTTTTGTTTAGCTAGATCGTTGATTTACAATTAGTACAGTTGGGGTAATTAACTTTACCATGACTGCAATAGTAGGCAGCACATATGCAACACTTTAACATGATTTGCTCATTGACAAGCAATCGTTAGCTCATGGTTCGAGCAATCATCTTTTTGCTTTTGCTGGTGTGATGAACTTTAATTAGTTTCGGCGCCGAAAACCCAAATGCTTCAATATCGTTGTGATTGCCCATAATTAAAAAACAGGATATTCTTGCGTTTGAAAGTTAACTCCAAGTAAATATGTCTGATGACGAAGAATACAAGGAACTGTTGATAAAGAAGAACGATAATAATTCAAATGGAGGTATGATATCGCTTCATCATTCTTTTTGTTATCCGCTTAAGCCAACCAAGCTCTCTCTCAGACGCAAATATTTTCATCACTTTTGATACTTGTTAGAATCTACTTTCCGCGTTATTCTGTAACAGTTTCCTCCATGCAATTTATTATGGTATATGACATTTAGGCTTGTTGCTCAAAGGCCTTCAGATGGGCAACTATTTTTAAAGCAGCAGATATATGCTATTACTCTTAAGGATATCTTTATGCAGTTGCGAAGTTTTTGCTGAGTGAATTCATTCCTTCGAGAGTACTGTGGTCTGTTTAATTTCAATTTTTTATAGGAGAGCAAAGGCTTATTTACAAGAGATCCTGGGTAAAATCCTAACAATTTAAGCAAAATAAGCAAATTTGTATATTGTAATATAATTTAAAATAACCTGATTTCTAATGGCTTACGTCGTAATATCTTCACAATTTCACCCCCCTCTGCTCTTATTACAGCCTCCATCTAGTAACACGAAGAACTTGGAGTAATAGCAGCACTATGATAATTACGTTTCTCTGTAAATCATTACCTTTGTTCTATATTTGATGACCAAAGCAAAATGCTAACAAAATACACAGCTAACATAGTGCTCGGTAACTTAGTCCCATTAGTTGACGAGGGTAATTTCTGTTCGCAGATACAAGTGGTGGTGCATGCTACACTGTAGAAGAAGCAATCGAGAAGATGGGATTTGGCTGGTTTCAAATTAAACTACTAGCCCTATGCGGCGTTGCTTGGGTTTGTTTTCTACATTTCGCTGCGTACTTATGCTAACACTATAAGCAACTTCGGAAAATAATCAGCAGGAGACTGTCTCAGCTTGGCTGTACTCAACGTAATCATGAAATCCAACCCAGTCACAGCTATCTCTATGTATTAAACTAGGAACCACCGAAAATGAGGTTATATCAAGACGAGGCTGTAATGTCTGTCTCGTGGGTTTCGTGCGATGCGTTTTGTAGTCCAGCTCTTTTGTCAAAGACAAACATTTTGTCGCTCTTGCATTGGAAGATAGCCTTCAGTATTCCTGTTTTGAACCGTTAAAGCCATGTTCTGATACTGTCTAGTCTTTGCTGCATCCTCACTTTCTAGAAAGTGTATTTAAACGGCGTCCAAAACGAATGATTAGACTTTTCGTGCCAATGTTACATATATTTGATCTGACACACACAAGAGATGAGTTGTTAGGAAGTTAGCTGCCATTTGCTAGGCGCATTATTTAGAATAAGATGAAAAACTGAAAATATGCACAAGAGAACATTATTCCCAAATACACAGACAGGCAGCAAATAGAACAGGGGTACCCAAACTACGACCCGCAGTTTTATGACCTGCGGTAATGTTTCATTGTGCATTTCACGTTATGTGTTTAATTTATGTTGAATTTAACAATGCACTTTGTATATGTAGTGTATGGCCAGGCTTCTTGTTGATTTTTCTGTATTTTGCCCTCATTGAGAAAACTTCTGACTTCCCTGAAATAGAGCGTTCTTTTAGGGACCCGTTTGTCCGTTTCTTACACATGTGCCGCACCTATAAGCGATGTCATTGCTACTTCTAATAGAATGAATATGTAATGGTTGGAATGAATTTCATCTTTTTCTTGATAGATCCTTTATCTCTTTATTCTTCTTAAGTTTTATTGCATATCCGTAGCTTATTTAAGCTGTAATTGCAAAGTCCGTTGGCAGTACAGAACTTCACTACAGCACAAAAAGTAGCAACATTTTTTAGACATACTGAAGCTTTGTTTCGTCCGAAATACTCTGACGAGTTTTGGACGAAAACAAGGCTTTCAATATATCTAAAACATGTTGCCACTTTTTCGTACTGTAGTAAACTGTAAATGCGGTACAGTGGGCTAGAATTAGCTAAATTAAATTAGAAAAGTGTTCAATGATTATCCCGCACACTCTGCCCTAATCTTGATACAAATTTGATTCGATTAGCATATTAGACCATATGATTAAGCTAGCATTATGTTAGTTAATTCATATAAAAACAATTATTTTGAATTAATTGGTATAGAAACTCGCGTTAGTCGGATCTCTTTGGACCAGACAAAATAGTCCGACTTATGCGAAGTCCGAGTTACGCAAAGGAAGTCCAAAGCCATAAAGAGCTTGTATGGAACTCAGGACAACTGGAAAAAGCGCGACCCATGATGATGTCATTATGAAATTTATTATTTCCCTGGGTAGTGCTGTCGTATTAGGGAAGAGCGCAAAAAGCCAGTTCAAAATACACTTTCATACTGGTTGGAAGATTTTTGACCACCACTGTTGAAATTTCTGGACGATTCAAATGCCTACTTCCAGCTCAAATTGGCTCCTGCACCATTTTTCACTTTTGTTAGTATTGAAATCATGATCAAAATCCGACTTACATCGTGCTATTTCACAGCCGGGTTTCAAAAACGCTCCGACTTACGCGAAAATCCGACTTATAACATCCGACTTACGTAATGAAAAAGTACAGCATTTTTGTCCGACTTGTGAAGTATCCGACTTAGGAGAGTCAGATTTACACGAGTTTGACTGTAGAAACAATAGAATGTTTTGAATCATATTCACTTTAATTTTAGATGGCTGATTCAATGGAAATGTCGATTTTGGCCATTCTAGGCCCTGCCGTACGTTGTGAATGGCAACTAACTCATTGGCACGAAGCTTTCCTGACTACTGTAAGAAAATGGCTCCTATGCATCTATATTGCTACCTATTCGGCTTATTATAATCTCTTATACAACGGCCAAAATGTAGTAGGATTACTAGCAAATTTTTGATTTATAAACTGTGGAATATTTTTTCATTTACCTTAATGTCTGGAGCATAGGGAGGTCCTCTTCTTTCTTGATTGTGTCCGGCGATTTACATAATGTCACTTCATAGATCAACTGTGTCATCTTGTATTTTTTGCAACCTGAAACGAGAGTTTTAACTGTTTAGGTGTTTAATGGATGTAACTGTAAGAAATTACTATCAAAATTTAAGGAAAAATCTTTTTAAGTTCATGAAATAGAGGCCATAAACTGAAGAAGACAAGCTAAAACACCTTATTATTTGCCTCAATCTCTAATTCCTAATTTTATAGCTCTTTTCGCGATTGCGATGGTCTCCAATGTTTTAGTACAGAAAGAAACTAGCATCTTGGTCTAAACTTATTGCATAATTGAAATCTTTGCTGTCGAATGCTCCACAAATTGCTGCATAGTTCAGGTCTATCTAAAATGTAGCTCATGATTAACAAATTGCATATGCAATCAATTATCCCATGTTTTCATCCTAGGTCGTTTTCATTGGCATGTTTATAAGCACTTATTTCTGGGGATATATGGCCGATGCATACGGACGTAAAACGGTGAGTGATGCAGTGCATTATTGTTCATAGGTTAGAAGCTGGAAAATCTACATTTCTAGCCGGCTCTAGTAATTTTCCTATCTCCAGCTCTGCATATTGGTCAGCAAGCATCAAAGTCTTACGGTGTCTTTAAGTCTTGGAAACACGAAAATTTTCTACTTGTTAGATGTGTGTCTTTGAGTCCTATTTCCAGCTTGCATATAAGTTAAATGTATACCTCAACGAAAGATATAGTGCTACGTTACAACTTGGAACAATTTCATCCCAGTTTCGTATGATTGTAAACTTTTGTCTAAAACTGCAACCCTCTACTATTCTCATAAAGCGTAATTCCCATTTGAAAGAACATCCTCCCTCGACAACTGCTTCAATCGAGAACATTCAGGACAGCTCTGAAGAATTCATGCGTTGGACATTACTTTGATGAATACAAATAATCTGTAGGTTTTCGCTGCTACTAAAATACACTTAAACACATAATTTGTTTAGTGAGAAATGCGAAAGAGCAATAATGAAGAGAGTATATAACGAACTAATTACTTACAAATATTGTCCATTGATATCCTTTATCGCATCAGCGTATTCAAACTAAAAAGTTATAAAGTCGTAAACAACCTGGTACTTTATAATCACAAGAGACCATTTCCACGCTTCGATCTGCTTCCATCTGCTTCATAACAAAGGGCTCGAACAATTAACTGTGATACAATTTTATTGGAGGTATTTACACTACGTCGGAATTTTCGCCGTTTACATAACACTGCTCACAGAATTTATCTGAGATTCATCTGAGAAACAATAATGAATTTTTGTTACCAAGGGTAAGAACAACAAGTTACGGATCTGAAACCATCAAATATAGAGGACAGCGCCTGTGGCTACCCCTACCTCAGCACATAAGGAATGCTCAATCTATCACTGAGTTTAAGAAAGAAATTAAAAGCTGGAGTGGCGCTGACTGCACATGTAGACTATGTAGGACTTTTATTCCACAGCTTGGATATTTGTAATACCATGACAACCGGAGCTCGATTTTCAGATTTTTAATCTGCTCGGATTTTTACAATACTGTGTTTTTTATTCTGCTTTAAAATATTATACCATGTATTTTTTATCTTATTTATTTAAGTTTATGCCATTGTACTTTATATCTCATTTTAGCAGTTGGCTTGGATTAGCATGTATAGTAATGTTTTTAATATTTATTGTACATAGTTATGTAGCGCCAACTTTAAATAAATTGAATATAATATAATATTATCAAATGTTCTTCTAGATGTTTTGAAGCGTTCCGAATGTCTGGCCTGTCCAGGAACCATATTACTCGAGTCTCAACATCCATCTGTTTCGACCTTCGCCCACTCTTTCTCAATGTTTCCTGAGGAACATGCTTTTGTCTCGGCCAGATAGCGTCTCTTTTTTAATACTTTGTGCAGAGTAGCATGCATTTGTTTCAAGGAATGTACTTTTGACCAATTGACCTCCCTTTTCCAATTATTTACCTAAAAACTTGCATTTGTGTCTTCAGGTCGTGATTTTTGCATCAGTTGGTATATTCTATTACGGCCTTATTAGTTCCATATCTCCACGATATATTTGGATAGTATTGTTTCGTGGAATGGTAGGATTTTCAATGTCTGGAGTAGTTCAAGGGTATGCATAAACCTACCACCTGTCTTGTTTACTTGTCTCTCATTAGATGTTTATTTGAAGTTTTGCCACTCTTAGGCTAGTTATCTCTATTGTCATCTACAAATGCAGCCATTAGTGATGGCTATACATATGCATACATACTGTTATTGTGATAATGCGAAAAAAACTCGTAAAAGGACTACCTTAAATTACATACCAACCCTTTCTTGTTGATATGTTATTTTTAGCCAAAATTTTGCCTACACTTGTTTCCAATTATTGGTTCTTTTAGAGGTAACCATGTGGTGGGAAAGAGTAAGTTTGATCTTATTGCTAGCAATTGTATAGATAGAAAGAAAGATGTAGTCATAGGTGCTAACCGAGTGTAAATTAATGTTATCTGTATCTTTTCTTAAACAATTTTTCAATACTTGCTTGAACTCTTTGGATAGGGGCAAGAGATCTTGTGTGCGATTTGTTCAGTTTCTAGCTTCCACAGACTCATCTGAATTGTCTTAGGTTGCAATTTTCTTTGCTTTGCATATCTTTTCAATTAAGGCACGTAGAATCCAGTTATTTACACTATTATCTACGCTCTTATATTTCAAAATAAACTCCTTTGATGTCAAGAAGGAATTTCTGTTACTTTATTCTCAGGACAACATTAATAACAGAATATTTACCAACAAGAGCAAGAGGATTAACAATTAGTTTTAGCAGTGTATGTATGCTTTGAAAGACAATATTCTTACTCGACGCACCTAGATGTCGAATATTGATATGGTACTATACTGTATGCTAACTGCGAAAGGATGCTTTTGTATTTTATACAATAAACTGTGGTGGCTTTTACAGTTTTTTAAATCCTTCAAGACCACACCTTATTTCACTTAAGAATAAGTAAGAACCTTGTTTTACTGCGCTCTTCTGTGCAGAAATAACTATACCTTTTTTGGACTAAACTCTAGAGACACCTCGATTTTAGACACTTCGTGTGCGTGCGTGCGTGCGTGCGTGCGTCCGTCCGTCCGTCCGTCCGTCCGTCCGTGTGTGCGCGTGTGCATCCGTGCGTCCGTGTGTGTGTGTGTGTGTGTGTGTGTGTGTTTGTGTGTTTGTTTGTTTGTTTGTTTGTTTATTTGTGTGTGTCTGTGTGTACCTGTTTGTATTTATGTATGTAGCGTGACGAACTCATATTTCCTATAGTTTCATTGCATTTCTTTCATGCATCTATTCTCTACCATTTTATAGTGTTTTTGGTCAATTGGAACCAGCATTGAAGTACTGACAGCAATGTTTGTAATGCCGACATTGGGTTGGAGGTGGCAGCTTTTCATTTCAGCTATGCCCTCTCTTATCTTCTTATCCATTGCTAGGGTATGTTTTATTGCCTAGCTTCTGTTGTGAACTGTTCTGTTCTGTTAGTTAGGAGTTTCATGTAGATATTTCTTCTGTTAGTTCCTACAGAAATTTGAATTTCTCATTCGACGGATTACCCAAACATTTTGCAAAGTTGTAAGAAATGTCCGGGAAAATTTATTACCTTCTTGGAAGCTCTATGTCAACTTCGAATCCGGTGTGTAGACTTAACGAAATTTGTCGACGTTTCCTTTGGCATACAGAAAAGAGCGTGGATAATTCAGTCAAGATTTTAAGTAGATTTCTTAACATAAATTTAAGTTTTTGCCCAGTAACCAGTAGAATTCACTACAGAATAGATTTTCAATACGAGTATATCGCTTTGCTAGTAGTAAATATATCTTTTTCTACATCTAGTTTCTTCCTGAATCTGCAAGGTTCTATGTAGCCAGTGGTCAACAAGAGAAAGCCCTGGCAATGCTTGAGAGAGTGGCTAAGGCTAACAAGGAAGACCTGCCAAGTGGCTATCTCATTACGCCGAAAAAGGTATTTTCCCCAAGAATGCCATAGTCACTGCCAAGATTATAACGTAGTATTTAGCATGAACGAACCTCCAACCTATATTTGAAAAATGACGGGTTAAAGGGGTGCTGTGTTAACAACTACTTGTAATCAAAAAGTGATGTACTGTATTTGCTAATTATAGCATGCTTGTAGTCCACCATTTTCTTCGACAGTGAGAGAGGAGGGTGCTCGGGTACCAGCTTGCATTTAGTGTATGCGCTCGTAGACTTTTTCCAATCGTTTTATGATTTCCGCATTCCATATGTTGCAGATTCCCTTTTTCACAGTTCGAGTATTTTTTTAACCCAATTTGCTCCACAAATGTCATAACCCAGTTTGCTCCACAAATGTCACAAACCATTGTCTTGTTTTCTTGTACTTCTCATGAGCTTTTTAATCTTCGACAGATTTACTTAAACCCGACTAATAGTTTTTGTCATAAACTGGGTGCAGATTAATACAGCTAAGATGACAATGAAGGAATCGTCAACATAAACCAGTTATTCACTCCCACAATATACGCTTATTTCAGGACTAAGCCAAATTACGTCCAGACCAGGTTCCGACCAGAAGCAATATTGTTACATTTACATTGCTTGGCGCTTCTGACGTCATCATAAGCGTAAATTTGCAAATTCCCACGTCAACCACATCGCATCAGAGTTCGAAGATAACCCCATTCGATTTTAATTTTGATCAAACTAGTATCGATAGAGGGCGAGCTTTCTATAATTATGTTGTATTCCCTTTTGACAGTTTCAATTGTGTGCTTTTCTTAATCGTTTTCAAAATCATTATTTTTATGTGGTACTGAGAATGTTTCTCTTTTTGACAGACATGTAGTCGCGGAAGCATAATTGAAATGTTTAAAGGTGGCAAATGGAAAACAACTATTTTGCTATGGATAATATGGTAATAGCAAATCTCTCATTCTCATGAAAAGTTTCTTATGAGCAAAAATAAATCAGATTCATGGCAAAGTGATTGCTAATCATGTAGTCATAATATTGAATTAAGATAACGGCTTGTTGATGAGTTCGAGACTAGGTATGCTTTGGTATTTATTGTTCTGGGAGACCATTTTACTTTATTTCTTTATAAAAAATCATTATTTTACTTACTGATATTCGGTTTGCAAGGAGTTTCTAAACCCCTTGACAATCAGGCCATCAATGCATATTTTATATGTGAAAGAGTCTGTTGGCCAAGTTATGAAATCTTCTTCGTTTTTCATGGTTTTATGCCAGAGCTTTCTAATGATTTTCTTGGCAAGAATGTTTGAATTTGTATAGCACTACTGTGCTGCATAAACAGATAGGCACTACTAAAAGGAACACTGGAATTCATAGTGTAACACAGGATACACCTACACATTGAATGAAAGAGATGATGGGCTGGCCTGAAAATTGGAACTTTAAATGCAAATGAACATAGGTCTCAACAATCCAGTAGTACACTTTCTTAACTTTTGAGCAGTTAAACACTGCTTTCTTATAAATCACTTTCTTATAAAAACAAAGTGTATCTGGATATTGCAATTTATACCCTGCAGTCATGAAATTGAACTTTGTTGTGTAAAGAGAGTTTTCAAAGTAGGGCTCGTATTTTTCAGGTTTGGATCCCATTTTAACATATATGGCTTGGCCCTGTTGACTACGTCATTGTACTCTAGTGGATATACCTGTTACGGTAGGTAGAACTAATTCAATTTCCAGGCACAGCATTCTTAAAGAGACAGTAGACTTGTTTGAACAAGTGCTAGACTTGTAGTCAACCATGACTTTTTGCTTGACAATTCAGCGTCCGATTCTAGCCAAGTTAATTGTATATAGTTCTTTCTAGGTAATGCGCCCATCCCAGCGGAAGACATAACAAACTGTGTTTTCTGCAAACATCTTGAGAAGAAAGATTACTTCAACTTCTTTCTAGTTTTAACAGCGGATTTCTTGTGTAAGTATTTGCGTATCGATCTTTGCTTTTCAGCAAACTTTTGCCCTCCATTATTATGCTGATTTCCCTCTGGTGACGCCTTTTCCTGCGTCTACTTATTTGTCTCTTGTAAATATCATGCATCCACATTAGCCTAGCTAATCATTTGTTGATATACCAGCTACAGGCCAGCCTGTGTCCCTCTATTTCCTATTTTCATTCATTTAGAAATTTTATCGCTTGACTAACTGATACCTTCCTCTTTTCATTCATTTAGAAATTTTATCGCTTGACTAACTGATACCTTCGTTAAATTTGTTACGAGTTGACTAATTAGTTAAGATAATATCATAGTTTCGGTTAAAATTTTTTCTGAGAGAAATACAAACTAAAGATGGAAATATATGCTTGTTGTTTTGTGTAGACCACCATTTGGCTAGTATATACAGACAATCAGTAAGAGCTGAATTTGGTTCATACTGTTAGCAATAATTTCCTATATTTCCAGGTGTTTTAATAGTTGCTTCGCTAGCAGATACAATTGGCAGGAAATATCTGCAAGGTGTTGGATTTATCATCATGGGCCTTTTCTATAGTTTGCTTTTTATCTGCACACACAGGTAACTTCTTCAACTTTTACTCATGATAGACATGATATTGTCATTCTTGCCTGCATGCATACTTCTCTGCGTACAGTTGGAATTCTTTTAATTTCAAATCTCTTGCGTACCGCTGCTATGATCTTCAGTATGTGTACTAACGTTAGCAATAGTAGGTTGTGAGTGGTACATGGAGAGAGGAATCGGTGACTTTATGTCTTTCCTCGCTGCTAGTGCCACAAGATCTTGTATGAAGTGTTATTGTTGTTGTTTCGTATTGATATAATATTGATAAATTCAAGGCACTGATCAGGTCAGAAGTAGGGACATAATAGTAAGTACTGGAATAGTACTGTATGACTGTTATGATGCTATTAAAGCCCTGCAGTATCATCACTACAATGGTATAATCATTGTGTCTGTAGGACGAGAATAGTATTGCTATGATGGCATGTTAGGACTTGTTGTTGTTGCCACTAGGCCCCTGGGGACCATTTGTATCCGTCAATCAGCTACACGATGTAGAATTAGCCCGACACTCCCATCTCTTCCTTTTCTCCTCTTGATCTTGAACCCTTCAAGTATGATCCGAACTACAGTTAGTGTAAAGCCGATCCCAAATACTTCTGTGATGGGCGGGGTGCTCCCAATTCTCTGGACCTTTGGCGAAGTGGATCATATCACTCCTTCAGGGGTCTTTAAAGCGCAGTGTTTACCTACCGCCTTCCCGTCTACCTTTAGCCGTTTCAGCATACACGATGTCCGTTGGAAGCCACCCATACAACATTGTTCTTGCATGAGCCAACCAACCAATTCGCTTCCACCTGACGGTGGTGATTAGGTTCACCATGCCTACTTTCCCTACTGTCGAACTTTCCCTAACCCTTATAATATATTCCTTCATTTCCATAACAAATTTGACAGCATATTGTTTCAAGGTCTTTGCCATTGTTCTTATTAGTAAAAGCTGGACCACGTTCTTTCTGTTTGGTGCAAGATGCTTTGCTGCTGTTGCTGATTTAGGTGGATATATTTACACACCAGAGGTTTGTGGATAATTCTCGAATGGCTAGTAGTGAGATCCTCATTTTGGGAATCAACTGAGTTGCTGACCAGTACCATAGCTAGAATTTTTTATTACTGTCCGCACCCCTGGATGGAGAGCAAAAACTTTGATTCTAAGAAACAAAGTATTGATTTCCAATTATCGATTTTATTGGCTGAATAGATGTTACTATATTCTGAAAATTGAAACTTTGATAGAACGTTTACATCTGGCCTAATCAAATGGCGGCCTTTGGGCTACATGTGGCCCAGGCACCATTTACAAGTGGCCTAACAGAGTGTTGTCTCTTTGTTGCTCATCATTTAACACTTTTGAATATTCAACGTTTCGAGGTTGAAAAGCAAAAACTGTCCATTGTTTTAGAAGCAAAGTTCGTGTTGACAGTAGGTTACTGACCACTGTAGGTGTGCGACCCAGTTTAAGTTCTTGGTTTGAATTGTGGCCCGAGTTAGCACGTAACTGAATAGCCCTGCTTTACAGCATGCTTCTACTAAGGATCTTTTCACTTGTTTTACAAGTCTTTGGTTTATGTTTCACATAAAAACCTGCTTTTACAGAGCGTATATTTCATCTTTAACTAGGTGTACCCAACACAGATACGTGGAATAGCACTGGGTTCATGTTCAGGAATATCTCGCATTGGCTGCATGCTGACACCTTTTGTAGCACAGGTTGCATATTTTTATCATACTTAAGAAAATTGTATCATAGTTGATAATTCCTTTATTTTTCTAATATATTGTCTATTCAAAATGTTCGGTTTTTAAGATCTTTCCTTTTAGACCTCAGTCCAGAACTGATTTGTTCATAATAAGATACTTGGCTGATTACCTGTGTTTTGGAATTTTTACTCAAAGGATGAGTTTTGGACTTTTGTTGATCTATCGTATGGGGGCTCATTTTCATCCTAGGAAGAGAGATGGGGTCTTTTTTGCATTTGATCTTTTTCAAAAAATATTGCACATGTCTTGTTGGATAGGAATGATGGGGACCATCTATATATTACGCTGTTGGCATGTGGAGTTCTGCAATAGTTGTCTGAAACATCATTTTGTCACATGTGTCCATTTCGTCAGAATATTTTTTATTAATTGTTAAATATCACTTGAATATTTCAGGTTCTAGCTCACAATTCGATCCACTTGACGATAGGCCTATATGTTGCTGTATCAATATCAGGTTTCGTTTGTAGTTTGTTGCTTCCAATTGAAACCAAAGGAAGGATGTTAGTGGTGAGTAGTTTTTGTAGCAGTTTACGAACACGGTTACTTGCGAACGAGCATATGATCAAATGAATAGGGTGGTTAAAGTTTAAGACAGGGTTCTCAAGAGTCTAGAAAATCTGGAACCTGGAAAAGTCAGTGAATTACATTTGAGATCGTGGAAAACATGGAATAGTCATGGACTTTTTTCTGGTCAGGGAATTTTTATCACACTCTCGTTGTTTTTGCTCTTTCATTGTTAGTACATATGCCAGATCAGTCCCCTCTTCCGTCGAAGACTGTTGTAGAATTTGTGAAAAAACCATAGAAGTTTTTGAAATTTGGTCTTAAAATCCTGGAAAAGTCAGGGAAATTTTTTGAACATTGTCCAGAGAGCCCTGTCAGGAAGGATTTTGACTAGATATCAGGCAAAAGTGACGAGTGTAATTTATCAATAACGAGTAAATGAAAAACAAATAAGAGGATGAAAAAATTCCCAACCGAATATGCTTGCAAAGATTACAACTTTATCTCACATCCGTGAAGTTTACTACACTATTCATTCCGTTCTGGTAAAAACACTGAAAGAGATATCTGACTTCTGTTTAGGAAGCAAATGAGGAGCAGTTTGATGCTGATGACTCAACGGCTGACAGCACAGAATGAGCTTCACAAAAGCATAGGATTTTTTAGTAATCTTACAAAGACCTTTGCATTATAAAATACAAGAAAGATCTTGAACAGTTGATCGCTGCTTTAGAAGCCTAGATTTTAATTTTTTTTGAGCTCAGGATAGATACTGTAAAAGGGGGATAGTACTTTTTTCGATTCTAAATTAGACGGCGGGTTGTTTTGCATGCTTTTGCAAAAAGCTAGGATGACTAATCTATCTCGTAATAATCTACCCTTAGAAATTAATGTAAGATCGAATCCGATACAGTTAGTGTCTTTCACAATATACAAGAGATTAAGTTTTTTTGTTTACATTTTACCATCTTCTACTTATCAGATGAATGCATTCAACCTTTCAATTCCATAGAATATGATACACCTCCCCACTTACACTTTTGAGAGTACGACGTTCTGTCAAAGATGTAGCTGGAAGAAAAATTTAACGGTCTACTTTATCCTTGGATTCAATATGATTCCATGGAAAAGACAAGCAGGTTTATTACACTACATCTGTTTAAGTCAGAACCAATAGAGTAGGAAATGATAGCATCGAACCTAGAGAGTCTCTGTTAGGCTTTGCTCGATATTACCGATATTGAGATCTATGAAGGATTATTAGAATAAAATTTAAGTAGGCTTTAGGTATTTTGATAAATGTGATTATTTGTAAAAGAAAAATTGTGAATCTCCATGTAGTCTTTTTTCTTTTATAATGTATTCCCATTTGTAATCGTAAAGTGTCAGCTTTGTACGATAATTTTTGCATGAAGATTGCTTCAAAGGGTATAGCTTTATTTGTAGGAAATAGGATCAAATGTTCACGTTTTGCTTATAATAAATTTCTATATGCTGTAGTATTAATGATATATTTGTGAAGTAAATCGTGGAAAGATAAAGATGTTGAATTACTTCAAGCTCCAGCGTTTGCTCTTAGGTACCATATAAGCACCCCTGGTTATTAATTTGGACCCTTTTCCACCCCCAGGCCTCATTAGGATTCCACGTTTATTACTTTTGAAGCTATGGTTTATTTTCTTACTTGCAAAAGCGCTTGAGAATAGAATCCTTGGGGATACCAGGCTTGAGGGTCAAGTTTTATAAGGAAAAGCTTTCATCAACATATTTCCTGTATTTTAGTGGTTCACAAGTAAAGGAAGTCCTTGATTGAACTTTCTGCACCCTTTTTATTAAACCTTTTCAAAAGATTCCCATGCCCCTCATCATTTATTAAGACCCCCTGTTTACTGGGCACCTAAAGATAATGATTAGGAAGTGCGGGGAATTTTTAGTGAGTATTTAAGAAAAGCCTTTGCTGAACTACTGAATCCACGTTATCAACCTGAAACTAAGATGGAATTTTCAAAGCTGGTGTATTTAAAAAGCGTTGGCTTTCCATCCAATATTCTGCATAGATATAAAAAAGCGCTTTATTTGTCAATTGAAGCCTGTGAACATTCTAGAAATTTTGTCGCTTTCCTGCACCCGTTGATACAAATATTGCATTCATCTTAGTCACACGGTTCAGTGGTTAGCAGGTTTTTACAGCCCTAGATCAAATAGAACTTTGATATATATGTTAGGTCAGTAATTTCTTAAGGTTAATCATGAAACATATTGGAATTATTGACACAACAAAGACAAGAGCATAGGTCGTCGGTTAACAAACTGGATTCTTGCCCCATGCTATTGTTGACATTTTGGTGAGTAAATAATAAATTTGACTACCTTTATTGTTTAGTATTTGTTTACTTAAAAGCCAAGCCAAGGTTAATCACACGTCCCTATCAAGTAACTCTCTGGAAATCATTGGTTGCCTATATATCGAATAACATTGCCCCTGGATGGAGCTAACTTTCTTCCCTTCCGGTTGCAACTTCGACCCAACCTACTTTCACCTATGCTTAGTTACTCAAACCTCGTACAACCTTTCCTTCTCAAGTGCTCATTCAAGATATCGCTTGGTATCTGTTGGCCTCCCTGCAAGTGTTTTTGTTGTATAGATTTCACTCTATACACTACACTGTTGGTCTTTTTCTTCCCGAAAGAAAAGATTTGCTTTACACAATTTTTTATAAGAATATCTAATTTTTCACTGAACTTCAATACTCTTAAATCTTTTTTATTTTTGAACCTAGGAGTATTCTTAAATTATTCTTAAATTTTAGCGATTTTAAGGATAAATTCTCGTGTAGAAATGTAAAAGTGTGCAATTGACGCCCCATGAAGAGTCGCATCATAGTGTAACGAGTTCCAAACGGGATAATTGAAGCTGAATTTGCTTTGTTTTCTAAAGCAAAGCTCAAATCAGCAAAAGGTCTAAACTTTGATGAAACTTGGACCTTGCATTATTGCTTAATTATTCTTAAATCATTCCTAAATTTAAGAGAAATTGAGCCTTGATATTCCTATAGACTATATTCTTATAAAAATAATGTGTACTGGGAATTACAAGATACTGCATCCATTTGAGTAAAACAGGTTGCTACTAGCTAAAATGCTAAGAACGTGGAAATCTCCCAAATTTTGAAACGACTAGTGTAGATCTCTAAGGTTAGGAGTGCATTTGTTTGAAGAGGTTTACAGATCTGCTAGATTTTCATGCAAATGTTACCGCAACGTTGAGAGAAGACAACTAGTCCGATTGTTAGTTTTACAATAACCCTGATCGCCAAAAATGTCGTCATAATAACACTTCTATGTTTAACTTATGAAGGCCTGGCATTGAGCATATAAACAAACAACTCTCGAGATACAAAATAGATATAAAAACCTTGAGTAAAAAATGTTTGGAGCAGTGGCTTTAATGTGTAATGAAGTTCTCTTCTTGCAAGTTGAGACTTTGCATAACCGATCAATTGATGAAAAGGTGACAGCATAAATGAGATGTTTAAGAACTAATATGGAAAAAGCACGATCGATTGACTGAAGCTTATAGAAAATGGTAAATGGCACAGCAATATATAGTTTTGTGTGTTCATTATAGAGATATAATCAAGATGATGTCACATATTGTAAGGTTTAGCCTTTCCCATTATGTGATTTCAGGTTATTTCTTTGAAAAACCCAGACTTCAAGCAACAGAGTGTGAGTTTCTTTATATATAAGGAAGAAAAACATTATCTTATCTGCTTCAATGTCTGCTCTGACTTTTATCTTGTTTGTTTCAATTTCTCCTTCAGTCCTCTTCTCTCAACTTCGTTCTGTTTCCTTTCTCCTTATATTGTTTTTCATCTCTACTTCTACACTCTTTCACACCTCATCCTCGCTTCTTTTGTCTCTACTATCCCACGAGGTTTCATTGTTATTATTTTTGTCATGCTTGGGGACTTGCCTTCTTCTTTGTAACTATAGGGTACGTGACAAATGAAACATTAACTATTCCTACATGCTGAGCTGTGCCCTTCTGGTGCCATGCTTTACTCACAGAAGCTTACTTTTCCTAGCTCAGCGATCAACATCCCTTTAACAACAAATATGATTTCTTTACGTATACTGAAAAGCATCTTCTGTGACGAAACAACCTCAGTGACATTTCTCATGTTTAGATTTCAAGATAAAAACGCATGGATAACTAACTTCAGTGCAAAATGTTCCTATACAAGCTACAGCTGCTATCTCTGCTATATCTCTTGCTGAATGGTATGCAATCCTTTTTTACATTTTAGTTTATTCGTCATATTTGCGATGATTGTCTCCTTATTTTCAGGGTACTTTGCTTCGCCATCGGTTATTCTACCGCCAGATTATTGTACCCCAATAGCAGGGCATCTTTTGGCATTGTCGTCACTGTGCCAATGGACCTTTCTGGTGTAGTAAACAAGCAAATTTAAGGTTTTGTCCTACTGGCTTGGGCCTTTTTTTAAAACATTAGTCCTTAAAATTCATATGTTCAGAAGTCAGTCTTTCAGTGGACTGGGCACAAGAGTAAGAGCCTATTCAACAATTTCTCTTTGGACATACAGACCGAACTTGGGAGAAAACGGAATAGAGGCTTGGTCTATTGTTCAAAACTCTTAAAGATACCATACACATTAGTACAATCGTCAAATAACATTTATGGAGTTGTACCAGTTGTTCAATTTAGTTCTTTTACTTCGTAAGTCCTCTAGATAAAGCTCAGTAAAATTCATAATGTACAGACAAACTCAAAAACAAATACCTAAATAAACAAATAAAGACACCTTAGAAGTCTATCGAAAAATAATTCAAAAGTGTTGACAATACAGGGAAATTTATACAGCCCTACTGCAGTGGTACTTTCTCAATCTTAGCAATTGAACTAGATGGAGCATAGAGGATTCATTACAGCCAGTGTATATTTTATTGTGGCCGCACTTTGGGATCTTGGAAAACAAGAGTGTGAACTTGGAAATCGTAAAGTATGGTCAGGTTTTTGATAGGGTTGGAATTCTGAATTATCTTTTGTTCTGTTTGACGATCATTTCTTACGATAACCTTTTGTAACAGTTACTGGTGAGCTAGAAAGGAGTTTTAATGCCATCTAGCCTAATGTCAAATAATCAAAGGTAATGCCTATAATTTTGCAGAGTTACGGGATGTGTTCACCAAGAAAGTCATTTAGGGCATGATCACAGCTGAATATAATGGTCTTGGAAGCTTTCCATAAAAAAGGCACTGATTGCAAAATTATTGTGTGTGAAAGTAACACCATCATATTTTACAGTTGCTGCCAAAGATGTTCAAATAGTGACATACTGGGGACAAAATTCAGCTTATGGAGGAGATAGCAGAGAGGAGAGAGACCTTGTTGAACTATGCAGAGCAGATTCTTCATTTGATATAATCAACATTGGCTTCGTTAAAAAGTTTTTCGACCCCTCAAATGCAGGTATTTGTCTTTACTTTTGATGCTACAGTAAAATATAGTGAACATACTTTATTTATTCGCCTTTTTCAATTATTAAAATTGAAAATAACCAACGTTGCAGAGTCAAATTTGGAGTTTGTTATGAAGCATAGATTAAAGGGCGATAGCAAAAAGCTGTGTGAAGAAGTACACTTGGGAAGGATAAGCCTATTATTGTGAAATTATGGATGTGCATAGGTACATATACTTGCACACATAGTAAAATTAGATACATAGTAGCCTACGCTTTTGAAAATGAACCTGTTTGTGTTTTTATGTGATGATGTAATCCCAGCACTCAGGGGTGAAGGCTCGTAGCATTGATCTTATCCTTGCAGACCCTGACTATCGCAGTTATGTATGTAATGTTTTTGTAGCACCCAAGAAAGATGTTGATCGGCAGAAAGGCTGAATCTATTTCTCAATAGATAAAGGATGAAACCATTTATAAGAACCTAGGTTTGAATGTCAAGCTGAAAAAAGGCTCTAATTAATGGAAATCAAATAGATCAGGCTATAGGTTCTTAATTAATGAAAGTTCTTGTATGCGTGTTTTTACTGTAATCAAATTGGTCTCGAAGACCAGATTTCTCTACGAGTTTTCTAGGCTGTCGTTGAAAAAGAAAAAGCTAGATAAATTTTGTACTGCGCAGGGGCCTTGAATTGTTGGTGGCACATTGATATCAGTAAAACCAGATGTACAAAACATAATTAGGAGTCTAGTATGCTTGATCAATTGTTCACAGTAACTGGGTGAACAAAAGATGTCAAAAGTCGTATATCTTATCTGCAGGTACCTATGAGGGGTGGCAGAAATCTACCCTCTTGATTATACGTTGCACGCTCTAACAACCCTGCTGTTTTGCATTTTCCTAAGGAAAATGTCGCTTTTCCAGAGCAAACCATAAAGCTAGTAAAAATAGGTACAATCAAATATTAGTTCACACTTTCACTTCACTCTTCAATCTTCTATATAACTGAGCAACATTGCAGTGACGAAAGAGCAGAAAAGAGATTTAGGCAGTATTTCACCAACTTGTCAACAAATCATGGCGTCAGAGTAGGCCATTGAATACCATCACAGCCTAATTCCTATGGGAGAAAAGTGACCCGAATCAAAACAAATGACAAGATTTTCCAAAATAGCAAAGACTTTATTAGCTGAAGTGATTGAAATTTGTTTTTGCACCTTGTTCTGATGGATCTTTCTAAAGCCCTTGACTGCATAGATCATGAATTATTAATAGCAAAATTGCATGCCTATGGCTTTAGTAGGAATGCCCTTAAAATGATTCATAGTTATTTGTCAAAAAGGCGACAGAGAGTCTAAATTCATGGTTCATTTAGCACATGGAAGGAAGTTAACAAAGGAGTCTCACATGGATCTGTCTTGAGATCTTTGCTTTTTAACATTTTTTGAATGATTTGTTTCTTCTGATGAACAGATCCGAAATATGCAACTACGCTGATGATACGACAATTTATGTATGCGACTCTAAGGTTGAATGTGTCATAGATGGCTTAGAGCAAGATGCTACTCAGTTAGCAACCTGGTATCCAGAAAATTATATGAAATTGATTGTAGATAAATGTCATCTTATGATATTTGGTGAAAAAGTTAAACATTGCTAGATGAAGAAACATTGCTAGGGATAACGCTAGATACAAAGCTTAGCTTCAAAAGTCATGTGCAGTCACTTTGCAGAAAAGCAAGCCAGAAGCTGCACGCATTATCTAGAATTTCGATTTTCATGGATTCAAAAAAGATCAAATTGATGATGAATACCTTTGTAGTCTCACATTTCAGCTACTGCCCTCTGATATGGATGTTCCATGGTAGGAAGTTTGATAACAAAATAAATAAAATACAGGAGAGGGCTCTTAGAATCGCATACAGAGATAACACTTCTCAATTTAAAGAGTTGTTAAAAAATGATAATTCGGTATCTATTCATCAGAAGAACCTACAGTTGCTGATGATTGAGATTTGCAAAACCAAAAATCAGTTGAATCCTCCGTTTATGACATAAATTTTTGACGACAAGGCAGTACCTACCAGCTAAGAAGCACGAGTGAACTAAATCTACCAAATGCGAGAACTACATATTATGGTACAGATACAGTAAGGGTTTATAGGTCAAAGAGCCGCGTGGGCAAAATTGCGAATAGAAATAGAAACTTCCAGCTCTTTGACAATTTTTAGAAAACATCTGAAGTCAGGGAAATGTGGACATTGCAACTGTAGGATCTGCAGGACTTTTATTTATGGATTAGGGTATTTATAATTTTCATATTTTCTTTTTCCTTTCTCTTTTTTATCTTATAGGTAGTTGGCCTATAATAGCTATAGTAGCTACTACAAACAGCCAACTTTATATTAAAGAGTTAATAATAATAATAATTGTAATAATTCTATCGGTAACGGTGAATTGCTAACGCTCATGTCGAAGCAGATGCAAATCATTTCACTTGTGAATTTATTTAAGTGTTCCTATAATACGCCTTTTTCATCTAATCTACAATTTCTGCCAAAAGTCTTTGAGCACTTGCTATGATTTACGCTACAGATGAGCTATAGCATCCCCTCTCCGGTTAAACAATGTTGACTGAAGCAAATGTGTGCAACTCGAAGGCCAAACGTGATGCATGTTTATAAAGCAGGAGTCGAAAAATTATACAATTGTGTGGGTGTTCCAACCACTTTTGGCAGGCATTGTAGACCTATCCCTTGACCTACTAATATTATTTTATACAGAGAAAGAAGTTTATATTGCACAAAATCATAATATGTTTTTTCAGACCAACTTCCTGGGCTGGATTTTGCTGGTCACTGTAACACTCCTATAGATGAAAGTCACAAAACACTTTTCAGCTGTCCAGTAATCGAAAGAGGCATAAGAGAATGTCAGAGAAATGGTAAGAAGGTCCTCATTGCTATCGGTGGACCCAGAGGTAGCGCGGGTTTCGACGGAGAGGCACAGGCGGAGAAATTTGCGGAAAACATTTGGAATCTATTTCTTGGTGGACACGAGCTGCCAGATTTGAGGCCATTCTCGAGGTATATTGACTGTTTTGTTCATGATTATTTGGGGAGCATACTCATAGGAGTAACATTTACCAACAACAAGCTAACACATTAAAATAGCAATGATGACAATTCTACGTTGACCTATTTTTCAGTAGTTACCTCATATCACTATTTAGCCCCGGTGAAAATGACACTGCATATACTATACGTCTTGAAACGTTTCAGTTTCAATTTTCAATTTCTCTTTTCAATTCAAAATATATTATACACAAATTTACCATTCAGCAAATTAAAATCTGAGCAAAAATAAAAAAATAAATCTAATGAAGAATCTACTTACATTTATATCAAGCCTAACAGTAAAAGATTATAAGACTCATTAATCTTATCTACCTGTTGCTGTTCTTTCAAGGAGTTGTGTTCTAGTGTCTGCTCTTTAGATGCATTTTAAGTTGTTTTTTGAAACGATCTAGTGTTGGTAGTTTACGAATTTTAGCAGTTGTGTCATTCCAAGATTTGAGAGCTGCATAATCAAAGAGATCTTTTTGCAAATTCAGTCCTATATCTAGGGATCTGGAGATCTTCACATTGCCTCGTATTGTAGGTCGAGTGAAAAGATCTTTCTTTTGTTGTTAGCTTGTCTATCTTCGTTCAGAATACAATTTAGTATTGAAAGAAGGTAGATATTAAGAGATGATGTTTGGCTCTGAATGCATTTTGTTGTTTAGTTGAAGTTTAAGATTTGTTCCTTTGTGTTATCTAAAGATTTCCTTGTTTTTGCTGACTCACATCATACTTTAATGAGAAGCACAAAAACAGCTAGAAACCAAATGAATATCAAAATTCCATAAATATTTATCAGCCGAAAAGAAATATTTCAAATTGTAATTTGCCTTCAGTTTTCTTTACCTACTCGCTCAAAAAATTGCATCGCGGAGCTTTGCATAAAAAGTTATTCGCAAGGTATTAGCTCTAACTATAGCACTAGATGTGAAGACAGACAGGAACATCTACAGTACACTGAGTGATAGAAGGAAGTGTTCGGAAGATATGGTTGCAAATGGACTCTTGAACCAGTTGTCTTTCTTTGATAAAGCCATTCCTACTTTGATTGTATCAAAATTTTCTAGTATTTTTATTTAATTCCTCATCTATGGTTTCTTATTTTGCACACAACGGCCTTATTAATACACATCAGTATTATGCTGTTGCATTGACAATTCCGTATACATTTGACTGTATTCTTATCACCATTTTTGCATTTCAACCCTTTTGCAATCATACCGAGGTCAAAGTTAGGTGGTTTGTCACACCATACAGATGGCGTTCGTTACCAATGATGTTAGTTCAAATGGGCCGCAGAGGTTGATTGGAGGACATGCAACACATTTTACCAAACTAGTCTTGTTCGCCCCATACAGTTCTGGTTTCTTCAGGGTTTTTAATACAAACTCATTGCATGATGTAGGAAGGAGTATGTATGCAGGGGATGGAGAAGAAGTCAAAGTCTCCATTTACCTTAAACCTATTTCTCCTAAAAATTTTGAAATTCCTCCATTCTTACAAACTTTTCTTGCAAACGTTAAGGCATTTTGCCTTCTCCTTGACAGATCCATCCCCTGTGTATAAAGTAACCTACTAACTTGTTTCAATTTTCTCTCTCCAGCGCTGTATGTGATGGTGTCAACCTTTACATTCCCGGTGGCTCTTACGTTGGCTATTCCGCATTCATTCGTCATCTTTTCTATCTCGCAAAACGTGACAACAGCAGAAGATACATTATCACTGCAACACCATCCTGTTCCTTTCCAGATTCGGTTCTCGGGCCTGGACCAAACAGAGCACTAGATCTTGCTGTCAAATATATTAACCATGTAAGTAGTTGAGGAGAGTGGGGGTGTGGGTACCCTCACTAGTTTGATATGTACTCGGCATCATGGAAAGTAGTCATAATTTGTAGAAATGTTAATAAGTTCTTTGAAAGAAGCTAATTATTGTCGGTAGCATCAAGATAGTCTGGTCGGTAATATGGCAATAGTTCTTATTACACTGAGGTACCTTATTCGGTAAAGTGACAAGACTTGCATTTTCGTCCTTAAGTTTGTCTTTGTGACCCCACCCCCTCCCCCGACTCAACACTATCAATGTGCGCCGCTAGAACTACTTGATAAGTTTTTGTGCATAGCTATGAGGAAAGATAGAAAACGAAGTAGATGAGACATGTGACAGTTAATTTAGAAGTGTCCCCTAGTCGAGTTGTATTTTTTATAAAATAAATACTGCTCAGTGTGCAGAAAGCTTAAGAGTTTCATGTCCATAGATTGCTTTTTAAACCTAGCCTCACAAGCAATGAATAGACAGGCTATGTGTTGCTTTCAGTCAAAATGCCTTTGACAAATAATGAATTCAAAGTACGTAAATAAAGGAAATAAAGAGATTAGAAATTTTCCAATTGCATCTTTTTTACTTTGTGTGTCATTTCGATTGGTTGGGCAATAAAGATCTCATTGTATCGCTGTATGTATCAACAATTTGTTTTCATGTTGTATTCTCCATTACAGATATACATTCGTTTTTATGGTGCAAACTGTGGCATTGCATCAAATTCTCAATTCGACCAGTCTCTTGAGACATGGCTGAGCTTTGCTAGAAGAATATTGAGGAGAGACGGATCTGCGCCTCTCATTTTTATTGGCACACCTGCGATGGAGAGAGCCTCGCCTGTGGAAGGTTGTTATCAATCTACCAGAGATTTAAGAGAGCTGTATATGGTAAGTAAACAACTGATATCTGTATTTTGTTTATTCTGTCGTGAACTGGTCTAAATCATTGATAAAATCTTTTCCCTTAATCTGCTCCATGCAAGTTTTTGAGTTCACTTGTTCGCTTATGTCTTCATTCATTCATTCATTCATTCATTCATTCATTCATTCATTCATCCATCCATCCATTCATTCACCCATTCATTCACTAGTTGACCAAGTTCATGATCCCTCTTTAAGGTGTTTTGAGGGACTCTAGGAAGGCTCTCATCTTTGAAAAAGGGTTAAAATGTAGAAAGACTACATTCTTGATACCAAGTGGCCAATCTGGCTGGCAAAGGGAACTTTTGTTGGCCTGGGATTAGATAGCCCCATTCTTTATTAACTTCTTTGTAGTGTAGAACTGGTGAGACTTATCAGGTTCTGATAAATAGAAGCTTCGGTTAGTTTGGTGTACATTTGGCCGACATTGACCAAAGGATTTGGCTGAGCTGGCCCACCCTCCTAAAACGTTGTCCATCCCTGAACTACAGTGTTACACAGACAGACAGACAGACAGACAGACAGACAGACAGACAGACAGACTGACTGACTGACTGACTGACTGACTGACTGACTGACTGACTGACTGACTGACTGACTGACTGACTGACTGACTGACTGACTGACTGACTGACTGACTGACTGACTGACTGACTGACTGACTGACTGACAGACTGGCTCACACACGCACACACACACGCACACACACACACACACACACACACACACACACACACACACACACACACACACACACACACACACACACACACACACACATACACACACACACACACACACACACACACACACACACACACTACACAAACATAACACTCTAATACTTAGGTTGCCGCAGGAAGTTGATACAAGTTAAGTAGCTAAAAGCGACGATTGTTTTACGTGAATATTGCAATTTTACGGTTGTATGACTTATCAACTTTCTTAGATCTCAGAAATCCAGTGCTGAAGTTTTCTTAACTTTTTGAGCAGTTGAGTACTACTGTCTTATAAACCACTTTCATATAAAAAAGACGTTTAACGTTACTATGGCTACAAACAGATAAGACAGTACTTATCAAGCTTTTCATGAGCTAGGAAGCGCACATGCTTTGTTGGTTTTCCCAACCCCGAGGTAACAACGCGCAAAATTTCATCAGACTTTCTCTTACATACTTCAATGTCAATTAGTTGCTTTGAAGTTAGAATAAGGCAGCTGGAAACCTTTGAGGCATATCGTAGTAGCAATAGAAGAATTTCACGCGTTAAATATGAAATATTGATGTCAGTGAGAAAACCGCGTTTCGTTATTTTGGGAATTCATGCTTTCTACCTTCTCATGGTGTATAACATTAAATTTTCCCATGTTTTGCATATAATTAATCTCTTCTCTAGGCTCTCAGCCATTCATATACTTCAACTTTAATCTCCTGCCCACGATCATTATTCACTATTCATTGAGCCCATGCTCAACTGCATACTTCTAGAAACGGCTTAGTGCTTTGTAGAGCTTTTTCTCGTATCATTATCTTCATTTCCTTCCTTTCATTCATTCTGCATTGTAAGCTCTGGCCAATTTCACACCGAAGCTGCGCCAACACTTGATGATTAGCCATCCATACAACTAAGCTTATCAATTTTATACCCATCATCTTCATATTTGTTAGACCAATTTTTGGAAAAAGACAAGACCGATAATTAGGCAACAAAATTTTCCCTTATAGACGGCGAGATGTTCCGATAATCAAGCAATAATCTCATTTCAAAATAAACCAAAGACCCGCATATAAGAACCTAAGATTTTGCAATGAGCCTCTTCATGTTTTTAGGTGATGAAGAAGTTTCAACGATCAAGGCGCAGGTTTTTAACGCTGACCTTATCACAGTTATGTCTGTAAAATTTTTGCACAGTACATGAAAAGGGCTGAGTTGCAAACAGCCTGAAGCTATCTCTTGGTGGATAAAGATTGAAACTATGCAAAGTAAACTAGTTAAAATATCAGGCTGAAAATGCTCTACTTAATTAAAAACAACTTGCACAATTTCAGACCGCAGGCTCTTAAAAACTGTAGATTCTTATGTACGGGCTTTTATTGTGTCTTTTGATAATGATTTACACAAATTGTAGAATTCTTATGAATAAAGCTACCAAACCATTACTGAGAAAGATACAAGTTACTGACAAGGACAGTCTAATACATGCATACATACTCACTGTTTCTTGCTCTGTTTTCCTTCTTGTTTCTCCTCTCTTGCCCATCTTTGCTGGTATTATTGCTCCCTGTTTATAGCATTTTCCTAATAAGATTAAGCATAACAAATATCAATGGTTTATTTTTGTTTACTTTGGAACTTTACCGATTAAATTTCTTTAGTGCTTAACCGATTACATTTCTTGGGGGAAAATTATGACATGAGGTGCTCTGAAAACAGAAGAAAGTTTTAGCTAAGATTTTAAAGCCTGCGTAAAAAAAGTTTGAAAGCATAAATATGTAGCTGCAATTTATGCAGATGCTGTATTGCTAAGATTTGATTTGTCTTGTAAGTTAGGATGTAAATATGTCGATATAAAAAGTCTTTATATGTCGCTCATATCATTTTTTTTTTATATTTACTCTTTTATTCAACTTAACTATTTTGTAAATATGCTACGTTGACTTAGCCAGCAAATACAGTACATTGCATTGCGTAACGTTTGCATGTATGCAATCCCCGTCTACCCAGATTTCTTTTCTAACAGAACATTTGAGTATTAGGCTGAGACTCTATTCTCCTCCTAAATAACCTCTCAATCACTCGCCTTCGTTCACAGAAATTCCGCGAAGAAACTGTATTTGGTGGTTTTATGATATGGGATGCTTCTTGGGATCAGAATAATATCCAATATGGGAAAACCTTCGCTGAACGTTTATACGCCACAATAGAGAACGCACAAGAAGAGGGTGAGAACTTTGATGAAGAGGAAGAAGATGAAAGACCCATCGAACCTCCTGTTACTGAACCCACTAGTCCCATCACGCTAGCCACCACGCCTATGCCCCAGCCAACTGCACCAGCAGAAGAGGCACCAGATCCAACGCCACCAGAAACACCACCACCAGTTCAAGGTCCAACTCCCCCACCTACACCCCCTCCAACTCCACCTGCAGAACAACCGGAATCTCCCGATGAGAACCCATACGGAGGGGACAATGAGGTGGAAGAAGGTAATCAAGAAGAGCCGCAGGAGGGAGAAGAGCAAGATGAAGAAGATGAGCAGCAGGAGCCAGAAGAAACAGCAGAACAAGAAGCCGCCAAGCCCGCACCAGATGAAGATCAGTCCGTAGACGAAGAAGATGAAGACAGTGATGATAATGGAGAAGAAGACGATATGGAGGAAGATCAATACTCACCTCGACCACCAGACATGGAGAATAGGTTTCCTCAAGGCCAGCCAGCACCCGACCAAGATGAAAAGGCATATCAAGAAGAAATGATTCCGTTTGGGGAGGTGAGAGGGTATTCTTGGATACAAATGGTTCATTTTGATTGCTTTGTTTGCTTTATTTGGTGTGCTGACACGCGAAAAATTGCAATTTTAACTGACTAGTATAAAACATTCATAGGTGATAGTTTTTTAGTCTATTCTAGCTGTCTTACTGGTTTTTGAACCTCTACCATATTTGACGTATCTTTCGTCTTGATGGGATCGGGTATGCAACGGAAAACTCACTCCAGTTTTAATACAATATGATTTGTCCACAGCAATTTCAGATGGCTTGAATATTTCAACACGTGAATGTGGCATGATTTTCCAAATGCATTTTGCTTTTCTGTAGGCTGCAAGGCTTCTCGCCGACAGAGTCGAAAAAGAAATACGTCGGAAAGAGTGGCTACGGAGGCAGCGAAAGAAGTGGCAAAATGTAAGAATGACCGAAGCACTTCAAAATCAAATGAACTCTATCAGCGGAGAAGGCTCAACCTCCCTCGCGTACCAACCTCTTTACCAAACAGAATATCAAGCTAGTGGACAAGGTCCTGTTGTTAGTGGGCAACAACAGGGTATGATTCCACAAATACTGCAGCAACAACAATTGCAAAATCAGAATGCTCTCCCTGAACTGCAGCTAATGCAGCAACAGCAACTACAGCAGCAGCAACGAAATGAGCCCTCTGTCCCGCTTTGGGAGATTTCTTCTCCTTCATCCCTAACTACTGGTAGTAATAATTTAAATACTGCCTCCCAGTATCAGCAGGCACAAACGGCGCCCCAGGTATATCAGCCCCTGCAAAGTGTAGTCAGTCAGACTCAGCAGCCAATCGCAACTGGGCTACAGCAAAAACAACCAATCATCAGCCAAGTCTCCCAAGCGTCAAGGTATCCCTATATGCCTGCAGGATTTTTCTTTAAGCAACGGGGAATGCAAAAGGCCCGAATTGCAAAATCGAAAACTCATAAGAGTAAGAATCTGATGCTAGATTCCGTTGAATTGCTTAAAGATGTAGATGAGTCCTCCGTTTTGGGGGAGACATCCGGATCAGGAGATGGTTCCGGCTCAGGAGGAGATTCCGGTTCAGGATCAGGCTTTGATGATACAAATACATAACAGACTACTAAAGTTTCTTTTTGAATGGTTGCTGTTAGTAGAATTCGTGATGCACATTCCTCGATGTGTGTAAGCAGTTCCATAGTACGGTTCAGAAAACCAACTGCTTTCATATTGCTTGCAATGCAAAGTCAGGTTAACATCACTTGAACCATGCTCTATAGGTTTTGTGGCAGAGAGGCTCGCTTAGGAAGGTTATTGTGGCAGAGAGGCTTGCTAACAACTTTGTAAATAGTGCTTTTGCGCGCAGTGCGGCGCAGAAATACCCTTTTGAGTCCTGAAGCATCTTTACGAACTATACACACAGGAAAGAGTTCCAGGCTGTATGCTACCACATGAAAGCTTGACAAGCAGGGGATCAGCAATTTTTGCAGCAAGTCTCCGTAGATCTTTTCCTTTGTTGGTAGAAGTTGGTATAACGATTATGGCAAGTCCGCAATGACTGTTCTTTGTTCAATCCTGTCGGGAAATTCGTTTGCACTGAAAAACAAACCTACCTGGCATCTCAACAGCGTATAAAAGCAGAATTAAAGAATATCTACTTCAGCATCAATCTCATTTGAATGTCAAGGAGACTTAAAAAGCCTAATAAAATTTCTTGTCAACTGCTCTTTTGGCAAGCAGCTTTCCAGCTTTGCAAAAAGTCGAATGCTATTGAGTAGCATGCTCTAGGTGTTTGAACAAATCTATTCTGTTTTGGCAATGCAAATGCAAAAAGAGATTTGTAGCATGGACAAAAACTACTTCTAACAGTTCTGACTTGAAATCTTTTAGGCTTAGGAAAAACTCAAGAACAAAGTTAACGATAAAGTTATACATAGTAACTCTGAAAGCAATTGCTCAAGATTTAATTGTTGCACCAATCTGCCACGAGATTAAAATCCTTATACTCTAAGGAAAATTCTCAAAATGATGCATTATAATATTTCTTTGGATAGTAATAAAGCACATTCAATGATGCAGAGCTAAAAGTGGACTCCAGTATGAAGGACATAACAGAAACACAATGTTGATGAAACAACATAGTTCATAGCTTCCGATAGCTTTCAGAAGTGCCAGTATTTTATCGAAACTAGATGAGCAATGATACATGTTAGTAACATTGGAAAGAATAGCTACAATCCGATTCTGTTAGAGCCCCGTTGTATTATTCTGATTCATAAAATAACATTCTTCAGAAAAATCGGAGCCCGGCCCCTGAGCGCAATTTACTTTAAATATCTGTCTCTCAGATATTGACTTCCTAATGATGAGTGAATCTATTGCTAGCTCTGGTCGACTCTGCGATAAAATGTCACTATACAATTAGCTATGTGGCACTTGAGGTCTGTAGAATTTTACAGCTCAAATAATTCCTTTATTTAACATTGCTTTATCCAAATTCCCGATATCTATACATGTTTTCTACATGAGAGCTGTTTATCAGAAATTAGTACTCGACGATTCGACTTCTCAAAAAGTTAAGAAAGTTCAGTACTGGATTTCTGAAGCTTTAGAATTTTGCTAAGTCATATACCTTTTAAAATTCCAATATTCACACAAGACAATTGTCGCTTTACCTAATTTTTGTCGATTTCTTGTGGTAACCTATGAAGTATAGTGCAATGTTTGTGTAGTGCCTGATTGTCTGTGCAAGGCTGTAGAGTTACACACACTCGGATATTCTTTCCAGGAAAGTCTTACGAAAGATTTAATACTGAAATCATGAAAGGCTAAGAAAGTTTTTGGCGAAGAAACCTGCTTATAAAAGGGCATGTATTCTAGCAAGACAATTCTTACGAGAGGTTGAGTACTGAAATCATAAAAAAGCTGAGAAAGGTTAGTAAAAGGGCGAAGCAAACATTCTTGTAAAAAAACGTGTAATTTTCAGAGTATGATGAAACTACTTGTTCCCACATCATTGCGAAACTAACACAAAAAAATTGCGGGTTATCATGTTTGATATTAGAGCGAGATTTAACCATGACTCTTTCACACGCAGGCAACATTGTTTACCGTGAGATAGTCATCGATTCTGCTGATCACCTGCATTAGCTTCGCAGATAGTTATTGATTGCGCCAGATATATTCGCCAGATTTATTTTACAGGTTTAGCTTTCTTTGCTAGTTCTGTATACATTTTCCTGCTGAATTGTAAATTTATTAAGCTTCAACGTCGTTTTTGCAAGAATGTAGCTGTTATTTCACATTCATCTATCAATCCAGAATCTAATTTAATCGTGTGAAACTAGATAATTTCGTACTTAAGGCAATGTGAGAGGATTTTCTTGATAGCACATGATATCAATGCGTAATGAAAAACCACATATATTGTGCGAACTATATGAGGCACTACATGTCCTGTTATACTCTTTCAACACACTAAGAAGTTAAAACGGCATAGCAATATATTATATATATATATATATATATATATATATATATATATATATATATATATATATATATATATATATATATATATATATATATATATATATATATATATATATATATATATATATATATATATTTATATATATATATTAATTCGGCTAAGGCTGACATAGGTAAATACTTAGTATATATATATATATATATATATATATATATATATATATATATATATATATATATATATATATATATATATATATATATATATATATATATATATATATATATATATCTTTATAGATTCAAGAAAAAGCTTCATCCTATAATACGCCAAGCACAATGCAGGGCTGTTCTTAGATAGCCCGATTTGAAATGTAAGAACATGCTGCACTGCCAAATTGTTGAATGCTTTTGTCAAAGCCACGGGGCAAATTCAGTGTCTTATCACGCCGCTACAAATATATACACAGCATTTGATACAATTAACAGATAATTTCGCTCATCATTTGATTTTAACAGGTCCGCGAACTCCCAGTTTAAGACTTTATTTCACACGCCTAATTGACACTTGACTTCAGTCTTCACCACGAATCCGGCACGAATTCCGCAATCAAATCGTTATCTGTCAAATTTAACTTTCATTAGGGAGTTGATTATCATCCCTTTCAACTCATGCAAACAACCTATTAAGGCAAAGAACAAAGCTGTTTGAGATATGTTTAGGAAGCGTCCATATTTACCAAGCAATTATTTTCGAAGACGTCACTGTGAGAATAGAATCTTTCTACAAATTTTTTAAACAAATACTGATTCAAGAAATTGCAAATACACTTAAGAGATACGGCACCATACATCCAGTAAGGGGGTTGTCATGCGCTGTATTCATTAAATGTGTTCTTCTTGCATGCAGTATAGGTGTATAAATGGGTGAGTGCCAAGTGGTTAGAGCGCTTGACTGCTGAGCAAAACATCAATGGTTCGAGCCGAACCCTCGGATCAAAGTCGGGATGCTCGCTCACTGTCCACCCAGCACTCACTGGGGAAGTTAAAGGTGGCGAGGAAAGGAACTGGCCATACTACCTCACTATGCCGGCGGCTTAGGTTAAGTGTCCTCTCTAGCAGGCACTTCTCAACGTACGGAATCGTATATGGGACTAACCTTTACTTTAACTTTATAGATGTGTAAACACAGCCATGTCGCTGAGAAGAGAAACATTGCTATCCAAATCACTGCCTAGGATAATGTGGTCTTGACCACTGACAAAAAATTTGTGGGGAGAAACGGGACACTTCGATAAGTTTAAACATAACGACTAGGGTGTTTTCATTTTACCGCGAATTGAAGGACGTGATTTGCAAAAATTCCCTCAGGTGATAGACTCCCGGACCCCAATTTTAGTTTTTTCCGGAAAGAGAATAGGCTCTTTTCATACAGAACCTAGTTCTTAATGTTCTTTATTTCTGGACCTCTTTTGACTACATTGCTGTACTAAAAGTTCTTTAATATTCATCAAATTTAACTGCACATTTAGCAATACAGATATCGTAAATTTTAAGTGCTAAGACAAGGTACTTTAGACATAACAAATTTCAAAGGAAACCACGGTATGAAAGACTTGCTTAAATGATTACACACAATTCAGGGGAATTTGGCATCGTAACTTTTAATTGTTTGCAGTGACAAAACTATCGGAAAGATTGGCAGAGATTTTGTCTTTATGAGAATAGGTTCCTTAACATCTTTAGTATACTTTAGTATATGAAGGCTTATTGAATATTCGCTAGATAGCGTATACTATGATTAAGGGCGTGGGTATGCTTTTCGTCATTACCCCAACAAAGCTTTTATCAACATGGGCAAACGCACCTGCCATAAATCTATTGATTGGGGAAACTAAAGGAGCACCCGCGCAAGAGCACTATTGAAAAGATAAATAAATGCAAACAGAATAGCTGCTGTTGGATAAAAACTTTAGATGAATTCTATGCCATCAAATTTCATTTGATCATTTTCCAGAAGGCACGCTTCAGTTATGTTTGTATGTAGGAAACGGTAATTTGTTTTGTTCTATTAATTCGGAGAGTCGATCGAAGAAGATATCAAAGGTGACAATATTCACACACCTGCTAGCACAATGCCGGAACGAACATAGAATCGTACAGAATATTATGAAAGAGAGTCAAAGGCAATTCCTCTCTAGTTGAGACCTTTTCCATAAGTTGATAGATAAGAGATGTGCTAAAGGAGATTAATGAAAAGAAATCATTTGACTGTACAATACTTTAAGGACACGAAACAAGTTTTCAATTTGATTGATCTCACAATAGATAGCATAGAGAGCAATCTAGATAGAGCCCTTTTGACATCAAGTCTTGTCATGAATTTCAATTCAATGCTGTTGATTGTAAAACTTGAAATTCAATTCAATGTTGTTGATTAAAAATAATACAACCAGAATCGCAAATGTTACAAAAGAGATAGCAAAGATGCTGCACCCCCCCCCCCTCCCCCTAATTCTGTACAACTATATATTCGAGTAAACAAACAAGCAGTTACCATCAGAATAATACTGGATGATGATCTTATGTTGTTGACCTTGACAGACATCGATGATGGTTTTCTGTCCTTAAGACACCAATTAACACTTGAAACATATTACATGCGCTGGCAATTGTGGGAATCCTGGTTCTGTTAGCTGTAAGAGCACACGAAATGATAGGAAAGTGTTATGCTCTCTGGTCTGGCTTAATGCTATTCTAGCTCATAGCTTCATCTCTGGAAGCTATCTTGGAATTTCAGATTTTGCACTGATAAGAGGCTCCAAATGTCAAGAGAGGTCACAAAGATATGGATATGATATCAGCTGATAGATAATTATTTATCAAAATGATATGAAAGAGAAGCTTCTACATTTCTAGCTCTTCCTCTATACCACTAGAATATTGCAAATACACTACTCAACTCTAGCTAATATTGAGGTGGAGCAAAAAGGACTAACAGCATCAAGTTGCCTCCATATTCAACGGTACAAACCGAGGTAATATTTAGAAACAAAGAAAAGGACCTTACGTTACTAAAAATCGTAAAGACAGTAGAAGCAATGCAAATTTTACAGTACTGTACAAAGTACAAACAACACTTGTCTAGGTTTGTAGGTCAGATATGACCAGAGTGTAAGGATACGCTTGTCGTGTTGTGTCAGTTCCATATACTACTCGTGAACAATTTAAATAGCTATCACTCACTGATGTTGGCCACGTGCTTTCACTACTAGACAATACAACAAGTCATTAGGGATATAAACTTTTCGATCACCTTTGTCAAAATCCCTGTACTATCAGGGTCACATGGGGATTCACTGAAGATTTCAAAGCCAACCATATTTCTTCTCTGTTGAAGGTCCCTCTCGCTCATGGGCAATCAAATGTATTAATATCAACTGGCTTGCGAAGACAAAAATCGTAGCTTCCAAGATTTGCTGTCTCAAGATGAGGACAGGCCACACTCCAGCAAAGCGATAGAATCCAGGATTTTAAACTTTTGTCAACAGACAAGCGAAAGAGCAATAGCGCAAGTAGACAGTTGTAAGTGCGTGTTTTAACTCTTCTAGCTACTAACAAAAATGCTACGTTTTTTGGCCTCATTTCGAGGAATACTCATGATTATAGGCCTAAATACAATTGAAGTCAATGGTTTGAGGAGTTAAGATGAAATAAAAGCTCAATAAACTGGACTTTTGGAGCAAGTTTGTATGTTGTCCTGAATTCAAAAGAAGCACTTAGCATCTTGTCTCATGCTGCTCTGCGATAGAAGGGCAAATAAGGGTAGTATTAAAAGCCATCATGGTGGGAGACTGACTTTTGCCTGACACTGTGAATGAGAAGCAGGGGAGGAGTGAGCAGGGATAGTGAATTCTAACCTCTCATTCACTGATTTACTGATTTACTACACTGAAATACTTTTCGATTATCAGTTCTATAGTTTAAGCAGAGCCACAACAAAGCCGAAACTAAACCGAAACTCTATTTTTATTTACTCACTGATAGAAACTCCCACATTTTAATCACACAAAGGGTTCTGGTAATTGGAGAGACGCTTGCAGTGGCTTCAGAATTTTAGATTCAGCTAGTTCCCATTTTCAACTTAAAAAGTTAACACATTTTTGTGGGAAAAGCCTATTTATTAAAAAAGGACGTTCAGAATTTTAAGCATCATTATGCTCCTAGCCCCTTTATCTTTAATTCATCCAGAATAGTCTAGAATTCTACTTGATTTTTGATACCTTCCAAAAGTAAGCCAGTGTTTATCTTACTTTTTCGATGGATTGATGTCCAATGCTGTTGCTGCTTTAGAGATAAAACATGACTATTTTCACTAGGGGGGTGTAGCATAGTTAGCAGGAGAAAGGGGGTATATTGAATGAATGAAAGAGCATGTCATGCCTGAGAGCACGTAAACTGAATAAAATAGAGTTGAATTTTGCTCATTCTCCATATGCTACTCAATATGCTGAGGGAAATTACCTTTTTGATCATTGGGAGCTATAACTCTTATACCCTTCCAGTAGTTTGGCCCCTCTTTACTGTTCCTGATATTAAACCGTGTTCTCATTGCACAAAATAAATTTTCATAGCTGCTTTTCCCTTCAATTACCACACAAGAAATTGTCCTATGACATTCTATACAGCCGCCGTTGTCAAGTCTTCCTACTTACTGAGAATTCCTCGCCTCTGTGAAATACGATCCATTTGCAACTTAACATTCCTATTCAAGTTGACTAATAAATATTAATCAAAGTTTCTTTTCCTTTTGACTACAAAGCTGAAATCAAAGGGCGGCCTATTGCATCATTTTTTTCATTTTTAGCTCCATATCCAATTATCGAGCTACTAAATTCGCTATCAAAACCAAATAGCGTTCACACATTTCAAAAATTGATTGTATGAATTGATAGAATTAAGATGCACAAAATGCAGATTCCACATGCCGACAATTCGAAACAGCGAGAACAGAGAAAGGAGTGTAAATACTATGGTTTGTTTTAATAAGCAGTTCAACGCTGGCTTCCTGAACCGTGGGCAGCTTTCCAATAAGTTATCTCAAAACTAATTACTGATTTGTTGACAATTCAGCAGTAAGTATCCAAACCGAATCAAAGCGCTTTTTTAAGAAACACCTTGCAGAGGGCATAGCCAAGAGGAAGAGCAGCTGGATGATAATATCAGGGGGTGCTATGTGAGCCTTATTTATTGCCGTACTTAAGAAAACAGCGACCCAAGGTATTGGATCTAGTTAATTGGCGAATCTGGGCAAACATTAACTGCTCATGACAAGTGCATCCTGTTGTAGAAGCTCATTCTCGATCCTGGCTTGAGATTCGTTGCATACAAACCTCGTTTGATGTAGTCGCATTAGTTTAGAATTCACAAGGTGACTTGAGTTTTTCTGAGCAAAATTAATCAAAAATACTAGAGGGAAAATAAAAATTTCAGTTTTCAGTGGACGGCCTAGTTTCCACACAGTAAAGACCTGCACATGTTCTTATGTTCATGTTCTTATGCAATGAGGTAGTTCTACTAATCAGGGATATTATTTTAGCATTTATCTCACCACTACAGCCGTTCCCTACTATAGCTTTGGCTGCAATGTTGTTAGTGCATCCATGAAAGGGATTGATTGGCAAACAGGCTGAATTTATTTTTCCAAGGACAAAGGATGAATCCATTTATTAGACCCTAGTTTGAACGTCAAGCTGAAATGGTTCTAGGTTAGAAAAGTGAAAACTGACGGACAATTACAGGCTACAGGTTCTTGATAAATGAAGGATATTATCTGCAGGATTTTATTGTATTTATGCTGTAAATGTTAATGCTAATAATATTTTCCACATCAACTATCCGAAACAAAGAAAGCAAACAAACAAAGAAGCAACAAGCAACTGTGGTATTCAAAAGTCAAGTAGACCTTGGTTTACCACGGTTTGCTACATCTGTAAAAGCATAATACGTGTATCTCATGACAGTAATCAATTCTTTTATGATAATATGTCATTTCTGAGTGCAATCAAAATTTAAATGACAGTCATTAATCTAAGAATAAAAATCTTTACAAGCCACCAAAAATAAACACAAAGAACTCAGGACAAAAACACTGTCATTTAGGGCAGTTTTCTCTAGAACAGCTTGGATGATAGCGTCAAAAGTGATTCAGTACTGTTGGCTTTCAAAAACAGGCTCAAACATTGAGCTGGGAAAGAATGCACCTGCAGAATATGCCGCTAACTAACTTTCCTTCTACATATAGTACAGATCTAGTTTTGCAAATATTTGGTTTAAATTGGCACCCTTCGGTACTATTGTAAATACCAACTGTAGATATGGACCAAACAAAAAATAAATCACTTAGCATCAATAGTAGGATACAAATAAAATTGAAAAGATGCCAGGAGCACTAAATGAGAGATTAATTGTTAACATTAAAGGTGATATTCCGGAATGAATGATGCTTGCAAGGAAATAGCAAAAGCCACGTTTGCTTTATCCGTTAAAGAAACAATAGCGAAATAAAATTTTTCGGTGTTTACAGTTTTAGACCATATACATTCCCGGACACTAAAATGTTTGGACAAATCAATTGTCCAGAATGTAACGCATCAAAATTTGAGCGGAATCAATGCATCTATAATATTCTACTTTCTACCTACAAATTGTACGATAGTTTCTGAGCTTGAATTGTAGTTGATAGCAAGATATCCAGTTTTTTTTCATTCGATCCACCAACTTCCAAACTCTGTAATAGAACGTCTTTGCCCCTCTCTGGTATGTTTATCAATTTTGATCAAATGAGTGCAAATCACATGCCAAAAAGTTTATGGACGAATGCTAGCAATTCTTTCAAGCTTCTACGTAGAACCTTCGCGGGAGATTTCAAGCTGGGAGTGCAAGCTCTCAAGGTACCGCCTTGTAGGAAGTTTTTCTATGCATTACCCTCTCTTCTTGCGCAAAATTTGATTGAAACGACATTTTTTTTGGCGATCGCTGATCTTTTTCCCCTTAAACCTGTTCCTATATGATTTATGATTGCAAGTTTATTCTCAATTTGCCAACTCAGTGGAAACATTTCTTGACAACTGAGATTCTACCAGAGAAGGTGCCACACCCTCGGCACTCCCAATGTAGCTGCGACACAGCTTCGGCAGATATTGGGAACGCTTTATATTTCAAAGATTCTGGATTCTCTTTAATCTTGCCGCAAGGACATGCTTGAAAGACAACATTAGACCATATGTAGGGAATATATGGAGCTTCCTCATATCTGTCTCTGGGTACATCGATTCAAATCACAAACATATTTGTGATCGTCAACCGTATTACTTACACATAATGGTTAATACCTCTACTGCCCCTTCATTACCCCAGCAAAAATGCAACTAGATTGTGGAAAGAAGAAGAGACGACACTTCACTTCAGCAAGCATCATAAAATTGGCTAATGTAATTCAATATATGTAGGATACTAAACCAGTCATATGCTTTAGATAGGAAAAAGCAGTATTTCAGAAGAACTCAATTGTTTCTTAGTTCAGCATATATATGCTACTTGTGTTAATTGATCTAGAATATCGACAAAACCAACAGACATAATAGCAATTAAAACTTGTTATAATATGATAAAATATTACTTCCTTATCTGACACTTCAATATATATAATGTACTGTACAATTAGCTATTGCCATTTCTACGTGCAAATATGCATATATATGCAAATATGCATATATATATATATATATATATATATATATATATATATATATATATATATATATATATATATATATATGTAAATATATATATATTTATAAATATAAACTTCGATATTATGAATAAGACGGACGCGAATAAGACGACAAGCTCTTGGCACACTAAAGCTTTTCAAACCTATGTTCTCATCAGTGTAAAGTCACACTCTGATGAGAACGTATGTTTGAAAAGCTTCAGTGTCCCAACAATTTTTCGTCTTATTCTTATTCATAGTATCAAAGTTTTTAGTAAGCATTAATAGTATCAAGTTTCATAATAGTCACTACTGTTCACTCCTACTTATATACGGTAAAGTTTATTACCAAAGTCAAACTAATTATAAATATGCTATTGATAACAATAAAACAAAAATGCTTATAATTCTGGTACGCTTTACAACGTGAAGAGTAAATGTGGACAAAAATATGCTTCCTGTAACCTGTGTTTCAACACGAGGACCTGAAATATTCTACTGTTCCTAATAAAGTAGCAGTAAAAGCACTATGGCAAGAAATGTATAAACTCAGAATTCTAATGAACTGGCATTCATATTGCAGGATAAGCTGCAGGTATATTCACCCTTTGACTGAATTTTCACGCTGTTCATTTGGGTGTACCAAGTAAAAACACCGGTTTTTCGCTTGAAATAAGTTTCATTTAAAAATGGATAGTAGCATGTCCTGCTTTGTCTTGTATGAATACTCAAATAAAATCAACAAGATTTTGTATGTTTTACCCAAATTCTAACATTATGTTTTTATGCTAATGCAAGTTGTTACGCCATTACATGAATTTTGATATTCTCAAATTTATCATGCCACAGAGGTGTCTGTTAATACACAAAGAACTTATAGATGTACGACCAAAGCATGTTACAGCTATTAGTGGTGACCAGAGAAAACCAGGGACTTGACTTTGGTGGACTCAAGTCGAATGTTCCATCCAACTTTTTCTCAGCGCCAGTATTAGTAGTAGTCCACAATCGACGTGAAGTAGTCAATGGGAGAGGAGTAGGAATATTAACGATATTCAACGATATTAAACTGTACTCGCTTCATTTCGATCATTATTCGGGGACGGTTATAATTCAGCACAAGGGTGGTTGTTAAAGGTCCCTCCATCTATAATATAAGTATGAGAAACTTAAAAATTTGCTAAAAATTAGTAAAATATTTCATGCAAAAATACGTAATACATATAAGAAATAAAGAAAAAGAAAGAACTTTCTCATGGAGGTTTCGGCTACTTAACTCCTAATCCACAGGCCAGGCAGAGAGTAGAAATATAAGAAATCTCAAACTAATTTTTAAAATAGTTTTCAAAATTCTATATTGTGCTTGGTGCATTAACTTCCCTTTTTACCCTGTCTGCCATATTGCACTGAGTGCAGGTCTCCCTACTCTATTGTTTAGACGCTGGCATCTCTATGCACTTGGTTTTCATTATAGCTTTACTGTGAATAATCTGACATGATACTATAGCAACTGGAAAGGTAGCAACAGTTAGTTTATTTGCTTGGGTTCCGGATGAATATTATCGATTTGATAAAATCCTATTAAAAAATTTATTTTCCACTCCAGCATCATCTAACTTCCTCGTAGGATGAAAATGACATTACAATCTTACTTCACAAGCCGGTTGTCTTTTACTCTGAAAAGTCACAACAAATTATTTAAGGTCCGCGTGAAATTCAATAGGGATATTTCCGGAAGATTTTCGGCGCAGAACGCCAAGCCGGAGGTATTTTGGTGCATTGTTTTTTGGGAAGAACTATGCTGCAAGCAACTTTTTCGGCGCAACTCTGCGGCACAATAACATTGAAGTCACCACAGGCAAGTGGCTTTCTGCAGGGACGCATACGTTGGGGGGGGCAGGGGGGCAGCTGCCTCTCCTGCCCTTTCCAAGGACGTAATTATTTTAGTGCAAAAGTGTTAATAATGTGCCCTCAATAGGAACCTTGCCCCCCTTGCCCTCGGTGCAGGCAGGCGTGCCTGGCTTTTTGTCAGCGTAATCGTTAACTCACCTCTCTTTCTGCTTATACTTCAACCCCCATTATGTCCTACCCAAGATGTTTACGACGCAGAAAATATTTTACAAAATTTTTAGAACTTTGCATTTTGTGTAGAACTGCACGTTAAAAGTCCTAGCCCTACCGACAAATACAGCCGTCAGTCATAACCAATGCAACTCAATCTGTTAGTCATTGGAAGGTGAATAGCTAATACAGTAGAATACTATGCAAAACCAGTAGTCTGAGTAATTATACTACCAGAACCTACTCTGAGCGACTGAAAAATAAATGGAAATTCCCGCAAGTGAAAACTAGGCTTGCTACAAAGCCTCAGTTAAAGAAATGAGTGCACTGAATTGACAATAGCGCAAAGATTAATGCAACTTCCTAATCAGGAAAGTAGCTGACTCGATATGACTACACAGGCGAGTGGCTGGGTGATTAGAGCGCTTGACTGCTGAGCGGAACATCAATTGCTCGAGTCGAACCCTCGGATCATACTTGGGATGCTCACTCGCTGTCTACCCAGCAGCAAATGGACACTTGGTGGCTACGACCGGATTAAGTACGATACGATTTCAACAGTGAATTGAATTTGTGAACCTTACAGAAAAAAATTGATCGGATTGAGCAGTGCCGATCTGATTGTTTGGCAAAATTAGCAATAACCATATTATAGCCTAAATTTTTGCATTTTTTATCTGCATTGCTGATGCATATGATTTTCTCTATAGTCTATGCATATTTTTCTATGGGATCTAGCTCAAGGCCTAGTTTTTAGAAGCTCCTTATTTTTGGACCTCCTTTGACCAAATTGCAGTTCTCAAAGTTCCTTAATAGTTCTTTACCAGCACATTTGGTACTGTGTGGTTAAGTGCTAAGACTAGATACTATATTCGTTGGAAGTTTCAACGCCCATCCCTCTATTAAACACTACTAAATAGGCGAGTTGCCAGATGGTTAGAGCGTTTGACTACTGAGCGGAACATCAATTGCTCGAGCCAAACCCTCGGATCATAGTTGAGATGCTCGCTCACTACACACTCAGCAGCAAATGGGTACCTGGGGGCAACAGTGGGGAACTTTAAAGGCGGCAAGAAAAGGAATTGGTCACCCTACCTCACCATGCTGACGGCCCAGGATAAGTGTCATCTCTTACAGGCACTTCCTATACCGTGCAGGATCGTATACGGCACTAAACTTTACATTTTACACTGGTTATACACAATTCATGCGGATTTAACTGCAATAGTTGGTACTGGGCCACTAATTCTGGATTGTTTGCAGAAGTAAAACAGTTGAAATTCAAAAGGTCCTTAGAGATACTGTCTTCGGTAGTTCAAGCTCCACAAGTCCTTTTGGACTCTGTCTGTGCCCCTCTCATAAAGCAGTTCCTTATAAAAAATGCACTCTCTCCTCAACCATGGGCAGAATATTGATGTACTAAAGAAGAAGAGTAATCCTGATAAATTATTCCCAGCGCTCTGCTGCGGTTGACAAAAGTTGTTGTCACGTTTATCAGTTGCAGATAATTTATCGCTACCTAATTTTGATGTATTTTATGCCAACCATACAGGGGATGCTCTCTATAACTTTTAAGAAAAATCTACTTTGGAAATCAAATTTAGTGCTGATTTTTGTTGAAGCTTATTGTATTATTGGGAAGTTGGTTGTAATCTCTCAAAAGCCACAATGTTACTCCCTCATTCTATCTCTGATATGGTCTTCAAAATAAGCTATCGCGGCGCCTTACGAGCATAATTGGGTTGTTAAATGGGCAAGGAAGAACAGTAGTAAAAGATTGGCCAGCTGATAAATGCCAAAATCTCAGACGTGCATTAATGTAAATGTACCAGATTGTCGATATAAAAACAAAGAAACTATTAAGAAATTTTCACCAGTGGTTAGGTTAGACTGTGAATTCATAATGACTATAGCAGTTTTGCCAACACTTTGCATTCCAGATATTTATAGTCAACTTGGACATTTCAGCTATTTCTGTACCTACGTAGGGAAGATCATAATGATTTGAGCTTCCTCATTTGCGCAAAAATTCTTTCAGAAGCTCGTTCATCCTTGGATCTTAAAACGCTTTTTGGTTAATTTCATGAATTTTACAGGATCAAAGTAAGACAGCACTTAGAGAGATAACAACGGCATTCAAGAGATAGCAACAGGGGCCTACTTAGCTTCATCGAAAAATTATTAATTAGTATTTTTGCACTGACGTAACTCCATTTGGCAAAAGCATAAAACATTCTAAACACCATTCATATTGAGATATACACGTCATAAACATTTCAGCACATGATATATATATATATATATATATATATATATATATATATATATATATATATATATATATATGTATATATATATGTATATATATATATGTATATATATATATATATTTATATATATGTATATATTTGTAATGTTTCTATGTTTCTGCTTGCACCGAAAAAGGAGAAAGTCTGATTGCTCGCAAGCTACTGAGTTCATATATATAAAGACATCAATGAATAAATAAATAAATACATGCGTATATATATATATATATATATATATATATATATATATATATATATATATATATATATATATATATATATATATATATATATATATATATATATATATATATATATATATATATATATATATGTATGTATGTATGTATGTATGTATGTATTTATATACTTATTTATATATTTATTTATGTCTTTTCATATATGAACTCAGTAGCTTGCGAGCAACCAGGCATTCTCCTATTTCGGTGCAAGCAGACACATCATTATTCTCAGAAAATTCAGGAGAAATTGATATTTACCACCACCTGGGGACGAAGGTATATATATTTATTTGTATATATGTATGGACCTATCGAATTAGAGGAACATTCTTGGATTGTTTTGTAAGACGTTCGTGGATTATCCAATTGCTAAGGACGCTCCTAAATCATGCAACTGTGTAATGTGTAATCTAAAGTAAGTTTTCCATTTGCATTGAAGGTCTGACATGCTGATTCTACAAACAGTTGTTTTGTTTCTATCAATCCATGATGTCCATCCATTCAATCTCCTTCCATCAATGTGGACCATCAATGAATTTAGTCAGCCCATTGCCAGCTGGAACAAATTACTTTAGAAGAAGATCAGCTTCATTGATGTGAAAGACTCTCTGAACTAAGTCCCCGAAGATCATTGCTATTTTCCCTGATTCTGAACAAGGTAAAATATTCTTACTAATATCTCTTCTTGGGAGATAAAGAAGTTCAAATCTTTAAAAAAACTATTTTAATTTGTAAGTAAATCTATTTCAGACACTCTCGTGAAATTTTATTTTCATCACATACTGTATCCACGTGAGAGCATAATGTGAATGAGGGACTGGCTCACTTTTGTAAAGTTCTCAATCGAAACTGAGGGTCTTCAATTGGCGTAAGTGTGGATTTGAAAACATGGCATAACTATTTATTAAAGTTAGATCGTCAAAATTAAGATAAAGAAGCAAGTAGGCCAATGATATAAATTAAAATTTGTCAATCTTTAGATGGCATTGAGCTATATTATTTTCCTCTTAAGACAACTTGCAAGTTTTTAGTTTCTGTCATGCCTTTTGTGTAATTCCGAGGAAAGACCATATGCACTTATTTACAGCTTCCATGAGCATTTCTTCCATTCGTCTCTGATCTATGTCGTGGCTAGTATAGCCGCCAAATGTTTGAAGACTCTGATGAGGTCTACTTGCTTCCAGCCTAATTCACCAATCATCATGCAAAATAGGCCTAAGTTTATTTGTGGAATACATGTGCTGATCAGAATCCTACATGATGATTGGTCAATTAGATTGGGAGAAAATAGACCTGATCAGAGGTCTTAAACGTTTGGTGGCCATTCTGTCACGCTTACCTTATGTACAGCTAAAGAACCAAGATATCTAGCCACACAGTCTTAGATTATTTGAATCGCCCAGCAATGCCTCAAGACTTGACTCAAGAACCGCGCAGTTCAAATCCAAGTGTCTTCTCGTAAGAAAATTGCATAATCAAAAAGTAGATCAGCTGCTATTCACATCCAAACTAAGTCCCCACATGCTACCCATTCATCAGGGCAGTCTATGAGCAAGTTTATATCTAATGTAACGATCAAATCTATATAGACATTGCAGAGATCGTAGAGTGAAGTAAACTTCGCGATTTCATCGATTTCGCGATTTCGCGAGCCGAATCTTCAAATAGATAATGGTAACTGAAGCAAATCTTGAAAGACGATTGCCACTTCGGTATTGTCGATACCATTAGATTTGATAAATGAGACAGGCACTAGATTGCCAATTGTGTAAAGTGATGAGTTTATAATTCCTTCGAAATCTTCTTTGGGAAATCCTGTAACATCCTTAGAGTGCAAACTTCGAATAGCATAAAGAGGAATTTCCTGCAGAAATTTATCTACCTATTCATCATTACTTGTCAATAATTCAAAAGAAACGTTAAGTGTTGATATCTGATAAAGATATGTAAATATATCATTGATTCATTCTATCATTATTCCTATATTATGAAGATATTTGAAGGGAATGGATTCAAATTATAAAGCAAATGAGATATAGTTAACAGAGATTTAAGGATGATTAATTCACATCATACTCTGACATCTGTCCATAGATAGTCAGTGGAAGAAATTGATAACAATGTACAGTACCTAGCCTAACACAATTATAACAATCCATAATTTAAATAGTTGAACTTTCTGATTCTTGGTCCATGGTATTTACGCACAAGCGGTAGTAACGGAACATAGATACAAAATGGCGTCACAGGACTAAGAAATCAAAAACAGTTCTCTGAAGATCTCATTGTTCAAAAACGCGATCTACTTAAAGGGTGATCGATGTAAAGGTATCTAATAATATTGTCATTTCCAATTTTTACAAGTTTAAATTCATTGACTTGTTTGTTGTCCAAGTTTACTTCAACCCCCGTCACCTGCCGAGCGCATTCAGCTGTTCCCGCAGGAAAAATATGCAAATGAGCAGAGCATGTTGGTGTTTAGTAGCAAGCGCTGTGCCTTTGATTTACAATTCCTTTTCTCTGCACCAATAGAAACGCAACTTTGGCACTTCCTTTGTTTAGTGCAATCAAAAGAGGCAAAGCGACGCCCATGAACTTAGTTGCTGGGTGTCTCATCGCCTTCTATTTAAGTTGATCTCAGATCATACTTGCATAAAGGGCCCAACAGCTAGGAAGTAAGTTTGACAATCTAGAAGGCCTAAATCACGCACCGGATACAATATTTGAATAGTGAACAACCTTTATCTCAAATTATCGACCATCTACGGTTTATTGACATTACCTTCAGGTAAACAGAAGCACATATATAAATATATTACGAGAAATCACCTAGTTCTGTCATTCACCAACTCTTTCTTCCAAGAAGCTTCAAAAGTGGACAGATCTGCAAGGAGACAAATTTACACAGGTGAGAAGGAATACCTACCCACTTACTATTTTTTAATTTTATCTTATATGTGTTCTAAGAAGTGACTTAAATCTATCTTAGTAAAGTATTTCACGGGTAATATTTACAAGTTATCACTTTTGCAGATAGGTGAAAATAGGAAAATTCACGGTAAGGCCAAAAAATGAAGATTTTCCAACAAACATACAATATTCACTTTTTTGGATAAATTGTTTATCTAGTTAGTCAGTTATGTAAAAGTCTTTCCGTCCAAAATCTAACACTTAAAAAGAAGAGATAAACAACCCCGTCATTTTTCTGACAAGATAAGACATTGTCCGACAATATGGTAATCAAGGTCTACAAGGGGCTTTTCATCCCCTTCCCCCTTACTCCCTCTATCTGAGCGAATGATCGTTTGTATTGCGATATAATCATTTCAAACTTCTTCACTACTATAGAAAACAATAGGCTTAACGGATTTCTAAGTACATTATTCAGATCAAGAGTCTTCCCTGAACTGTAGCACTTATGCATAGTAATGTCACTCCTCATGTTCATCTCTTCTTATGAAGAGACTTTACCCCTGTTACGATTCTTTTCTGAAATAGAGTATCGATGCCAGCTTGCATTTGCCAAATACAAGTAGTTAATGGTGTTTGCTACTAGGGGCTGACCCACAATAGAACTCCAACGACGTGACGGCATTCAGCTAAAATACCCTTGCTTTAACCTTAACCTGCATGCACTCTCTAAACGCTTGCTGGGTTTGCTCATGGGACCTCGGTTTCGATCTGCTATCGTTTCTATTTTGGTTCCTTTCTCTGAATCCTATTACTGGGCATTACCATCTTTAGCCATCGAAAGCTCTAATGCATTCACTTCGCGGCCATTGAGGTATACAATAGTTGTAAGTAAGTAAGCGAACAAGTAGCAAGAATTTATCGTTTCCGACAGCTCCATCCTACAACAACCGGCTATTCTTTTCCGACAGCTTACTGTTGTACACACGCACTTTGGTGTTTGTACACGTAGAAGTGGCATTTAGCCAATCCTACACTTTCCAGTATAGAGTAGCGAAATGATTATATTAACTACATGAAGTTTCAAATTTTAATATAAAAATAAAATTATAAAAACACAATAACTATAACTATAATTGCAACTATATTATAATTCTAAAGATAATAAAGATATACCTTGCTGAGTGGCATTAGAAATGAAAACCATCTTATTACCTTTAAAAGGAAGATAAACGCTTTTAACTTTTAAGATTATTAGATTTTAAAAAACTTACTGCAGTTTTTAACCCCTATATTTGTAAGTTTTTCTTTTTGTCTTACAATTTTAATTTAGAACAGGACCCTTATTAATAGCAGTAATCTTTACTGAAAAGGTTATCATGTATAAATAAGGTATATTATTATTTTAATACTCTCATTCTATAAAAATATTTATTTAACATTTTAAGTATTACTACTCCTAGCTAGTTACAGGCAGTGCATGACTGGCCTGTATGTTTAAAAAAGTTAATTAAACTAAGCATAAGTAAAAAAAATTACACGTGCACACAAAGAAGCATAGATATACTCTTGCTTTCCGGTCAAGCGTCATAACCACTAGGCCACAGTGGCTTGTTTTGACTCTCTTGATTTTGCCACCTTTAGTGTTACTTTCGGCATTCGCTTTTTTTCAAGCAGCTCTATATATGAACTCAGTAGCTTGCAAGCAACCAGGATTTTTCTTTTCATGGTGCAAAAAGGAACATTAGTATTATCAGAAAAATCAGGATTTTCAGGAAAAATCAGGAAACAATTTATTTATAAAAGCATGCACAAACGCCAAAATGGTGTCGTTCAAAGAACATAAAGTTGCCTTGGAATGCCTTTACTAAAAAGTGCTGCAAGCGTGAGATTTTGATCAAAAATATGAGAACGGGAGATTTATTATGAAAAACGGATGTCTCCCGGAAAACACGGGAGACTGAAAATGATCCAGCAGCTATAATTTTTTCGTTTAGATCCTGGGCTCGCGGTGATCAATCTGTCAAGCAAATATTTGTGCTCTCTAGATCCAGCATCTTCTAAGACACGTGCTTGACGCTGCGACTAACGAATGTCGCTCAAATTCTACCGATGTTGATGAATTGTTAAAAATGTTAAGAGCAGACGTTTACGTAGAATCATGCTTCGCAAAAGTCCCCTCATCCCTTTACTCTACTTGTGAAAATTACCCGCATGGAATGAAAAATTATGTTGCTAAACTGCTTTCGTACTAGGTCCTGTTTATAATTAATGAGGATGATAGTATTCAGACTTTTAGCTTCATCAGCTGCCCATAAGGTTGGCAAACTGCAACAATGTCCTTAAAAGACATGTGTTTCATTGCCCTAAGCCACATCTGATCGTGGCTAACAAGAGCAGGAGCTGATAAGAATGGGGTAAGATCTCATGTTCATAAAGTTCCTTTGCTAAATTCTTTTGTACAGAACCATGGAAGAACATAATTAATTGTTCTTGATAATGAGAGACGTTGAATTATATGAATTTTCGCGAGTCAGACTTTTTCCATTATTAAACTGCCATTGTATTAAAATAGATAAACGCAGCTAAAATCTAATGAAATTTGCTCTTTGACTAAGTTTTGAGTTGATGTTCTACTGAGATTCAAATTAATAAGAAGCAAAGTATATATCAACTATATCTTTGTGAGTTGAGCTGCTCATAGAGATTACTTTTATCGTTGACTTTTTGAGAAGCTAAATAGGCAAAATATTGTTATCGTTTCTACTACCTTCCTTTTGACATTCAAGCATGCATTACATAAGCCCAACGCACCTAGCACATAACATATCTTAAATCTTCTATTAAAATGCCACTATCTAACTTACTGCGACGGAGAACTCTGTATTGCAGGTGTGGGAACCAAAGGAAAGTGATAAACTCAACTGTGCTATGTTTTTAGATAATGCGTTTATGAGTATAATCGGATTCCCATCGTAGGTTTCATTCACATCTTCAAAAGTTGTAAAAGAAATTAGCTTGAACCTACTGTTTTGTATCATGGGCTAATGTTTAATTTATCTATTTGTCAACTCTCAGCTTCTACAAGACTTCAAAAATCAAAAGAGTTCTTCCCAACCTGCATCTAGGACGGCATGTGTGGAATAAAAAGTTACGAGTAATAATACCGTAAACCCAGTGGTGTATAAGTAAATTGATAGCGATGGGTGCTCTTTTCGTAGACATATTGTGTATTAGAAACCAAGAATTCGATATACGTAATTATATAAGAAAAAGAGCACTTGGTCAAATTGTAGTCGGGTTGTGTTAGTGAAGTTGTAATAGTGAAGAGTATGTTTTAATATTTTAAATTTGGTGACATTTAGATTAATATTACAATGGTCCCGTTGATAGAATAAAAATCTACCTTCTAATGATCTTTGTGTTGCTTATAAAGTCTTTCGCTTCAGAGATATCCTTTAAGGGCGGGGGGCTGCGTCCCCTCTTTTACACTGCTAAATTCAGGAATTGAATCATACTAAATAAATCAACTTATTTCTAAATTCCTTTTTCATTATATAAAGCAAATAGTCTAAATACAAAAGTTAGCCTATAACTATGTCTTTAAAATCTTCTGTGATTGGGGGCTTCTTATGGCGAACTTTTAACCGAAATAACAAAATGAGTGAGCTAATAACAATGGAAGCTTCATCGATATCAAAAAACTAGGTTCATGCATAGTAACACCAAATACTAAAATTGCCTCTTTACACAGCTTAAAACGACAATTCTCTCCATCTCAATTTTTTCCACGGAATTTTGCATCATTTGGCAGGGAATTCCATAGGACGCTACCACGGAATGATAAACTATCAATGTCATAAGTAGATGTCTTAGTCTGAGGTGACTCCAATAGGATAATAAATTATATCTTCTATCCTGTTAAGGTACTACGTACTTCAAGCACTAGCTTTTGCAAGTTCCTTTATGAATAGTGCATTCCTTTCCTCTCTATACCAAGTTTTCATAAGATGATGTAAAATCATTAAAGAGAATTCGACGCGCTCTCGTATGAGTAAGATTCAGATTGATATTAGCAACTTATCTGCAAAATACTCGTATTAACGGACAGTAATTAAATTGGGACATTATCAGTAGAAGACATTACTATTCATTCAAGTATTTTGATACTCTGGAGAAGGCCCTAATCTTGTTGCTTGCTTTATGACACAACTACATGCTGGTCAAATTTTAGCTACGAATCTGTGGTAATCCCAAGTAGTTTAACACTATCCACAACATCAAATGAAAACTTTTCCAATATACCGTATTGTCAATACTCCTCAAACCGAGTAACATAACTTGAAATTTTGATGGATTAACTACCATTCGATTTGCTCTAACCAAAAGATTGCAATAGACATACCTTCTTCAAGATTAGAAGCCACTCTGTCAAACGTTTCTTCGCAAGAAAAATGGCATTATCGTCAGCAAAGTTGTACACTTCCGAATATTCAACGAAATTGATAAATCAATTTGAAAAATATTGAGTAGTATGGGCCCTAGCTCCGAACCCTGAGAAATTCCAATTTTTGTTTGCAGCCAATAGCTAAAGTCGCACCGACCTTCACCTTGTTTATTTCTGTCCGAAAGATAACTTGCTACAAATTTCAGACTCTGTAAGCAAAAACGATATCCATATAACTTAGCAATAAGAATATCATGTGGGGTTGGAGAATACCTACGTGAATTTTTAATGATTTGTGAAGACAAAATTGCATGAAGCTATAAATATAGCAACTTCGCGAGGTGTCTCCGTCTCCGCAGCACCCAACTCTTCCTCTTCGTCTCCTAGAATATAAAAAATTGAAGCCAATTCCTGACATAATTGGCATATTCTGGTTATTTTGACAGGCATATTTGTGTCTGTGGTGTGATACGTAGCACTCATTTTTAAGAACGGGCTCGACCAAGTCCCTGTATAATGCAAAATGCAGATCTGCAAAAATTCATACTGTAGGCTCTGCGTTTACCATTTAGTACATTTTGCATATCGCAGAAAACAGAATGTGAATTGTCTTAAGATCTTCTAATCAATTACTCTAATGAAAGAATTGGTTTATTTTCTATAGATGCACAATGAAGTCAACAATATATGGCCTGGTTTTTGTGATATGCTTGATAAATTTCAAGTTCTCACAAGCACATGAAAACAGAGAGTCTCTATCGAAATTGGCAGATCATGCAAGAAGCCTATGGGTTACTAAGGATCATAATGCTGATTATGATGATGATTATTATGATAATGATGATGATGATGATACTGAGGAATTCGATAGTCTGGACAAGAAACGGGGGGCAGACCAACCACCTGGAACTTGGGGCAAAAGAAACAATGCACCCTCAGGTGTATGGGATAAAAGAGAAAACCAGCCTCCTGGTGTTTGGGGAAAGCGCAGTAATCAGCCCCCGGGCGTGTGGGGTAAAAGAAGTATTTACCCTAAGAAGAGCTATAAATCAAATAATGAAGGAGGGAAGGAAGACAAGGGAGATAAAAAGTCATTTGGCGCACTTCTTCAAAAAGCAGCAACGACTAAAGAGAGAGGAGTGAAGTTCGACAACGAAGAATTACTTACAATGGCCAGGTACATAGAGAAGAAGCATGCACTAGAGAAAAGGAAATTAGCCCTAATTGACACTATAAAAAGATTAAAGAACACTTTGGGTAAGGATGACTAGTTAGCAAATGAACGCCACACGAGGTTTTCGAACTGCAATGGGTCTTTAGTTGACGATTTTATTGAAATGATATAGAATTTTATGTGAAGTTAAAGAGGTGGAATAAATCTAATAAGCTGGGAATCTGAAAGATATTTTGTTGATTTTATTAGTCCTCTACATTCTTACGTAGATTGGATTGAAGGCCCTTTCTTCTCACCTCTACTCACCTGGCATACCAATGGCAGGATCGTTGGTCATTTTCAATGTAGTAAATTACTCTGAAGGGTTATCATATTAAAGAGTTTGCTGTGTTTCTGGTTTTCACTAAACTAGCCAACATGTTATAAATTTTATCAAATGGTTCTACTCGTTTATGTACAGAGCTGATAATGCCCCTCTGTGTATTTCTGCTAAAAATATGTTCAGCATGCCCAATTGAGTCTACCTTGCACACAGGGTCATCACGAAGATGACCCTTCTGGAGGGAGGGTGTGAAATACAGTGTCGCAAGCGACATGGGCTCTGGCATTAAATGGTATGATTTCTGATAGCGCAGCCAACACTTTTCAATAGGCATTATATATTGCCGACAGCATGCTAGATATGCTATAGTGCATTCTGCGAAAGACACAATATATGATTACAACAGTTTTACTAAATTTAGTAGCTCATTTTAGCTAATTCAATTCTCATGACACTACTCCGTGTTTTGTATTTTTTCTGGAATACATACACCACAAAAGGGAATTAAAAATGACCGAATTTCTACTCTGTTTTGCTGATAGAAAGGGTTGAGAGCTATTTCCAGACAAACCGATATTGCTTTATTCTAAAGTGGTAGAAAACACTTTATTGAATAAGGGGTATTATATTGCATCCTTTAGTATCCTGTGGTGTACAAACGCCCTTAGGCCTATTGAATAGTCCTGAAAAAGGAAGAAAAAGCAAAGTTAAGTAGTAGGAGATGAGATCAAGTTTGTAGATTCTGAGAAGGAGGAGGAAGGCAAAACGTTCCATTGCTTGCAAGTTATAGGATTGAATGATTTAGGAGAAAACGCATATTTGCTATTACTGCATTACTCCACGTTCATTACTGAGAAGCTTTAGAGTTTATCTGAAGAAACCTATTCTATTTCATGGGCTTCTTCGGAAGAAGACAAGGCATTCCTTGGTTCTTGGACAATCTCAAACACGAACATTAATCATGTACTCATGCCTAATATGCGCTTTGATATTAGGATTGTATTTGCCAACATGTACCTGTTGTGCCACAAGTCTCAAGAATGGGTGCATTTTCTGTGCTAGTAAATGCAATTCTCCTCTCAAAGAGCTAAGTTCCCAATCTTCTTCATAATGCATAACTACAATTACGATTGCTAAATTCCAGTCTTTAAAAACATAAATTAAATGTTTTAATCCTTTCTCCTTCTGCATATTTACAACTCTCCTTTTCCATTGCTTGGGCCTCCAAAATAGATGCCTGCCACCTTCCTCGCACACCGATAAAGCTAACACATCGTTTCCAGTGTTGACAGCGAAGCAACCTTGAAATTGAATATAAATATATCCACTATTTTCTGGAAGAGAAACCTGCTGCTACACAGTTATAACTATTCTTACCTGAAGGAAATTATCTATCACTCCATCCATAGCGCAAGAGGCTCCTTAACAAAAAATCTACCTGTAGGACCAAATTTCCAGAGTGCACTTTTCCTATCGTCACGTTGTTATCATTCTATGTTACAGATTCAAAACTAAAACACACTTATTACATACTTCTGATTGTGGCCTTCACTATGGGAAAAGACTCAAGGTCATCATATTCCAACTTTGAGAGACCACCAAGTAAAAGCATTAAAACCAAACAAAAGTGTTTTTTGTGTTCATTAAAATCACATAACTCTGAGTTTTACGCTGTTTGCGATCATCACATGTGCTGGAATGTGTTAAATAAATATATGTTAAATTTTGCTAGGCAAAATGTTTACCATGTCATTTTACTCAGTAAAAAATGCCTATCGTGTTCGGCGCGGATGTTATGGGAGACTTTGTTTTACACTTGGTAATGCTATTGATGTGAAGGAAGAGCCCTGTGCTATTACGTTACATAACTTTAAGTTGGAAGAGAAAATGCAGGTGTTGGCAATGAATGATAAACTAATTTATATGTATGGACTGTGAAATCATCTCTGTTGGATTTATGCATAAATATATATATATATATATATATATATATATATATATATAAACTTCAAAAAGCTACAACCAACCAAGTAATTTATAAGTATAGATAGAATTCAAGAAATAAAATTACTCGATTTCAAATGTTTCGGCACAAGCCTTCTGATGAAGGCTTGTGCCGAAACGTTTGAAATCGAGTAATTTTATATCTTGAATTCTATGTATATATATATATATAAATATATAATATATATATATATATATATATATATATATATATATATATATATATATATATATATATTTATATTTATATTTATATTTATATATATAGACCCTCAAGAAAAAATTCCAACTTTTAAAACGTTTCGGCACAAGCCTTCATCAGTTATATATATATATATATATATATATATATATATATATATATATATATATATATATATATATATATATATATATATATATATATATATATATATACAAATACCTAGGAGTACACATAGATAGTAAGCTTAAATGGAAAGACCATATAAATGGAGTTGCATTGAAAGTGACTCGTGCTACAGCAGTGACTAGATATTCCAAGAAATTCATCCCTAAACACACTTTAAAGATGCTATATCAGGGCCTTGTGGAACCTCACTTTAGGTTTTACTGCTCTGTTTGGGGATCAAGTGGGGTCACTACCCGCCGCATTCTAGAAAAGTCACAAAAGCAGAGTTTTGAGAATCATTACAGATAGCCCATACGATGCGCCTGCCAAACCACTCCTTAGACAACTTAGATTACCTACTATAGCTGTGATGATTTGTCAAGAGTCTGCAAGCATGGTTTATAAAGCAATAAATAGCCAAACACCAACTTACCTGCCCAGTCTCTTTAATAGCATATCTGCAGTGACGAGCAGGACGCTTCACAATTCCAACTTGAATCTCAGACCCCCAAAATTGAAAATGAACCTTGGGCAAAACTGCTTTGCATACGGGGGGGGGGGGGGGGCTACGATCTGCAACTCACTGCTAAATGACTGTAAAACAGCCTGTGTTTTTCCAGCGTTCAAAGCGAAGCTAAAAACCATAGTTGCATAAAGACCATGCGTGCACAAATTTTCTGTATTTCATGTGATACTTTTATGTCTTTTTTCGTAAGATACTAGTTACTAGTTTTGAACATTTGTAAATTAGTTTTTGACATGGCCCACTGAAAAACAAATGTATGATTAGAGGGGTTACCATGTATAAACGTGAAAATGGATATTGACACCTGTATGTTGGCGACAAAGTCGCACAAATTTCATATTGTTAGATTGGTGTACATCTACTTGAACATTGGTGACAATTTTCTTTTCTGTCCTCTTGGACGAATTGATGGAAGAATACATCACACACACAGACTGCATGACAAATGCCATGTGCAATCCCTCTTCACGAAAGTTGATCATCATAGGCAGGGTTTTTTTCTGTAAATGACTAAACAAAGGCCTAACCTAGTGTTTTATTGCAGATTCCTAGCAAATTGACTATGGAGATTACATATCCGAAATGGGCCACTTGCCATCTTGACCGGAGGTAGGTCAATTGTATGACCAAAAATGGTGACAATTGCACATGTTTCTATCATTTATTTGCCTATATAATACTTAATATCACCAATATATGCATTTTTAGAACCAGCAACACAAGATCTATCGATTGATACCAATTTTACTTGTTTAAAGCAATGTTTCTATTTTTAGCAATGACGTCATCAAACGTTTGCTTGCACTTTGAATTGATTTCCTTGATGATACGCACATTATATTGCCCCCTTGAACTTTCTATGTTGTCCAGAACGTATTTCTCGACTCATAGGAGGTGCTTTCTTTCTATTTTAATAGATTATATCTGCTATCTAATAATGGATTAACTCAACAGTTGTTCTTGTATTCACTACGTGAAAAGCCCCTAAAATGATTAACTTAGTTGTCTATCTTGAATTCACATATTAAACTCATAATCACTCGTAGATCAAAATAATATCTGGTGTTTCTTTCTGTTACTCTTTGTTACTGTATCAATGGATGTATGCATTGATTCCTCATTTTCGTTTTCTGAAGTATCATTTAAGGTGTCATTGACAAACAATAGTGGGATTTTGCAATAAAAAATTATTCAATATATTCGCCACCTAGATATATACATCTGATTATGTAATGCCAATGTCAAGGCGTCGCAATATGGTATCTTCAGCACTGTTCACTCATTCTGTTTACTCCTGTATATAGACATCACCCTAGTGCAGATACATTGACGTAATGATCAACCTAGTCTAGGAAATCACTAATCCTAGCGAGAATACCTGTAGTTTAGATGGCAGCGTCATAGTTTGAAAGAGGGGCCTTCCGGGTTAGCATTGCCCTATGTTGTATAGCATGATATTAATTACGCATCTAAGCAGAGGAGAAGCCAGAAAATCGATTTCTCTGTAGTCGATCAAGTGAACTGAGCAAGGAAAACTACAAGGAACTGGAGCAATGAAGCATCCATTCTTCACGGAGTTGAAACTCTGAGGAAGCTACATAAATGAATAGTGTCACATGCCCATGACGATATGGTAACTTAAGTGTTCAAAGGAAAATTGGAAAGGAATTTTGATGCACTGAGACTTTGATAAAGCACAAGTATCAAGAACAAAAACTATGAAAAGTTCCTTAGGGAATTTTCCCTTAGTAGTATAAGGTATTTAAATATTTTGGCATTCTACATGTCGGTTCCTTATAAAGTGGTTCCTTATAAAGTGGTTCCTTATAAAAAGCGTTTTAGGTGAATGCTGAGAATAAAAGCGGGAGGATAGGAAAGAGCATGTGGGAAGTTCATCCTTAGCAAAAACCCAGCCAACCCATGCGCGCGAAACAGAGTTAAGATCTCGTTATCATGTTTTAACTACCATCATTGATAGGCCCCACATTCTCATATTCTCATTCCGCGTACAAATATGGCAATGTCTCCCTGGCCTGGAGTGTCCTTTTTAGGAAGTGAACTTTTTGCAGGTGACTCGACGAGCGTTGCCTTGGAAATACGAAATCGCGGCATTGTTTAAAGTGAAACACGGAAAGGATTTGGAGTTGTATTGCCAGTTGGATGATTCGTTAATATCCATCAGTAGATTTTTTGTTGAGGAAACTCTAGCGTTATGGATGGAGTGATAGACAGTTTCCCTCAGGTAAAAAATTGTAGCTATGTAGTAGCAGGTGTCTCCTTTAGCAAATAATAATGAAGATGCTTTAAGCGACCTTCGAAGTAATGGCCTACTGCTCATGTCCAGGACCCAGATGAATGCCATAGATGCGAGCTTATCAGTTTAGGTGTATGCTTTGTCTGAATGCAGTTTAATTTGAACATACGTTACTGAGGCCTCTCAGCTGCAGTGCCATTGACCTCCTGGCAAACATGGGCTCCTACAACAGACAGAACCATTAACCAATCGAGAAAACTATACTGCACGTTGATAGTTCATTTGTTGTTACACAGTGATGGTACACGAACCTTCACAGTTTGACAGTTGCGCCCTAAACCTCGTGGACAGTTTGGCAGCTTCCCACCCGAGATACTCCCAGGAAACGTCCACTGCACACTTGATGAAATGGACTTATATAAATCTGAAAGCCCAAGCTAAAGGGCTGTTCACTATTTACAGAGGGGTTGGTATCGAAGAGAAATTGGTTGAGTGGGAGAAATTTCTGATAGAAGAAGGTTGGGTAGATATAGGTAGATATCACAACTGCAGATAGTAGCCTTAGAATTTTCAAGAAATCAATGTGCCTTATGGTGCTGTACAGTTTTGAACAGTTTATTTAACCTTTTCTACAGTGGTGACTTCTAGAATGTCTAAGGAGGGAGGTTCCAGGTGTAATTTCATAATAGGTGTGGCATTACTGCAACCAGACCCACATTTTCAAAGATGAGAATATGATATCTTAGCTTAATTTAGCCCTGATGAAAATTTAACCTTAATTGAATCTAAAAGTACTTTCTTACACAATTTTACATTGATGCTCCTGATGTTGATTGGAAGTATATGCTTACTCTCCAGCCAGAATAAAGGGGGATGGCAGTAAGCCAGGGGGTTGGAAAAAGTGTAGACGTTCCTGAGTGGGGGAGGGGGCCTGCAATAAGCAGGGGGGGTGAAAAAGTTCCAAAGTGAATGTCTATGGGGTGGACTGTTCTAAATGGAGTTGGAGAGAAGGATAACATATGCATTGGATGAAAAACTTTAGCTTTTAATAGAGAGCTTATTACATTTATTACATATTTTCTAGTATACTAAAAATGTCTATCATTGTCTTTCATGATGTCATCATCATCGGCACAACTGTCAACTGTGTTCTCAGTGCTTCTTGCAGCACTCACGTCACGCAAGCATCTTTTCAACACAACATATATTGACCATGACTTACTTTCACTGGAAAATTCTCAATCTGGTTAGGAAAATGCTCTCTTGGCTCAAAATAAATAAGTGGGGAGGGGGGTTGCAATAATAGTGTCCTGGTATGCATTTTTTGAAAAAAATGAATAGTTGGGGGATTCTTTTCTGGACTGGAGAGTATGCCTATGAACTTTGCTTGATGGTACCCCTGAGATTTCAACAAGACCATGCCATACTCTGTGGACTGGCAGGCATGGATATTATATTATCAGGCCTAGTTTTCCCCTCAGGAAAGTAAAAGCAAAGATAAGATGAAAGTTCACATATAGGCCATCCCAACTTGAAGACCACAAAATCAGAAGGAAGCATTGTTCATTTTTTTCATTTTTGTCAATGTGTGCTACCCTTGACAACAGCAGATGCCTCTGCACATAGGCCACATCCCTTATTTTTAAAATCAAAATTATGACAAGAGGTGTAGCCTATACAAGGGTTTCTGTACCACACAGTGTTTTCTACATTTGTTGGGCCATATTCCATGTCCTGTTATTTACTCCTCATGGGCAGTTGTTTTGATTCAAGGGCAGTGCAGACATTGAGGATTACATTTTCTATTGTCAGCACCACACACAAGAAACTTGTCACTTGTAAGTGTTGAATTCCTTTTCATCTGATGATGGCCTTTACCCATCCTCTTCATTGCAGGCACTCTTCAAAGATGCTTCATCACTATCATATAAGGTTGGATTTCACCCAGACACAAAGCGAGCATGTAAAGAGGGCAAGTTGGAGTGAGTATTCTCTTGTCTTACTTGAGTGCATTTTTATGATTTTACTGCATCAAGTAAAATAAATAACTAGGGCAATGAAGAGTATTAGGAAAGGGCTCTCTTAAGACTCAGAGTTATAAACCTATGTCACTTTCTTTCCATATCATTTAGAGAGCTTTGACACAGTGGTGGACATTTTGGTAATTTTTTTTGTGGGGAGGGCCAAATTATAATGGGAAAGATCTTGAATAGTTCTGCCTGTGAGCTACAACTTTGGAACTTTTTATACATTTGAAATTATTGGGGGGGGGGGTGAGCACCTCCTTGCTCCCCCTAGATGTCAACCACTGCTGTGATATGAAAAAGTGACAGGTGCACAGTTGAAGTTCTCGTCTCATTTTGAATTTGGGAACTCTGTACATTCAAGTTTCAAAGAGCATTGTCTACTCCCAATGCAAATTCTTTGTTTCCCAGATTTTTTGCTTCACATGTAATCAAAAGTGATAGATAGATAGATTGTATTATGCTACCTCATACTCTTGCATAAAACTTAGCTACTTAAGCTCATTCACACAGAGAAGGATTACATTTCATAAGTTACCACAGTTTCTTAGCAAAAACCAGGAAATCACTAATTAACTGTAGGCAGAGGCAATAGATTTTAACCTGCAGGACATATTTTGATTGAATCCTTAATCACTCTCAGTTACAAGATAAGAAGCAGCTTAACATTATGGCCTTGTTTTTAATCTGCTTCAAGCAATCTGTAGCATATTGATTTCAGACCTGTCAGTCTCGGAAGACTTGAAAACTTAAGATTTTAGTGTTGTCCTAAAGAAGCTGAAGATTTGAATAGAAAATATAAGCTTTAAAAAGAAATGACATCATTCTGATTGGTGATGATAGCCAATTTTGAGCTGATGTTTGTGAGCAATTTCAGCTGAATGATTGTGATCAGAAAAGGGTAAGGCCCAAAAATGTTGATATGAGTTTAATTCTGTAAATCCTTTTGTCAATAAAAACGGTCTTGTATGGACATTGTGCACAAACGCAAGTATCAATGTTGCATTAAGCATTTGTAAAATAGTTTATTTCAGTGATAAACAGAAAAACTTTGCCAGTTACAATTTATTTATGTTCATTTATTCAGAGTTTATCTAAAATTTCATTTCTTAAACATCCTAAATCACCATTTCAATCTTATTTCTATCAGTGTTATAACATCAAAGATAATTGCTGTTGGTGATCTTGGTGTAGGAAAGACAAGTGTTATAAATAGGTGTGTGTTATTTGTGTCTTTGTACGACCTGAGCAGGATTTGAACTCATAACCCTTGACTTTGACATACAGAGTCAAGGGTTGCGAGTTCAAATCCCACTCAGGCTAGTTATTTTCTGGCACTTTTCACTTTTCATATATATATATATATATATATATATATATATATATATATATATATATATATATATATATATATATATATATATATATATATATATATATATATATATATATATATATATATATATATATGAGTAGATATAAGACGAAAAAATACGACAATGCTTTTAAGTGTGCAATACATGTTTCGGATTGTTCCAATCCATCATCAGTTGCTAATTACAATGAAAAACTTCTTGGTACATAAACAAACGTTAAATCATCAATCGAATTTATTAGTCGAAAAAGGAATCAATGTAGCGAAAACAGGTAAGAACGGTTAAGAAGAATAGCTAAAAACTTAATGAAACGTTGTAATGCTGAATCTGCTTATTTAAATCAGGTCTTTCCCATTGGATATGTAACGCTTCTTTAATTTTAAGTTTAAAAGAAGTGTTTGCAGAATCCAATACTGTAAAACAACTATCGTTACATGCCTCTTTACAAGCAGCTGAACCTTTAAGATGTTTAAAAATATTTGAATTTTTATCAGTAAATAAATGCTCTCGCACTCGAGTAGATAAATGTCGGCTTGTTTCACCAATATACACGGAATTACATCCGGCACATTTAAATTTATACACTACATAAGAGCGGAGCGTTCTGGGCACATAATCTTTAACCGAGATCAAATTTTTAACCTTAAAGGAAGAAAAAGCTAACTTTATTTTAATACTGTTACAGTATTTATTAACAAGCATACGCACTTTACCTTGAGTAAAATTGGAGAGCTTAAGATATGGCAATTTGAAATAAGCAGTGGTAATATCAGTAGATGAAGTTGAAGTTTTAGAACTACGAGCATTACCAAGATACGAATTGACTACCCGGCTTATAAGATATTCAGGATATTGATTCTTTTTAAGAACAAAATAAAGTTTTTTAACATCATCATTAAATTTGAGAAGAGTATTATTAATTCTGTAGGCTCTATCCGCTAAAGTACGAATAAGACCAATCTTATAAGAAAAGGAAGTGAAGCTGAAAAAGTTAGTGAGTAAACCAGTAAATGTATTTTTGCGATGTAATGACGTTAAGAGACAAGATGGGTCTTTATTATCGACACAGACATCAAGAAAAGACAACTTCTGGTTAATTTCCTTTTCAATAGTGAATTTGATGTTAGGGTGCTGTGAGTTGAGAAAATCAAAGAATGATAAGCCATCTTGCTCAGTATTGAAAAGACAAAAAATATCATCAACATAACGTCGATAAAGCTGAACAGAAGGACCTTGATACTTATTAAGCCATATATTTTCATGATGCCCAAGGAATAAATTAGCTAACACAGGGGCAAGTGGAGAGCCCATAGCAACACCATCTACTTGGTCATAGACCTTACCGTTAAAAAGAAAGTGGGTTTGAGAGGTTGCGATTGAAAAAAGCTTAGTGAGTTCAGTTATGGAAAGCTTGAGGTTAGGGTTTCCTTCAGCAATATATGAAACAGCAAGATCAATAGACTCTTTAAGAGGAATATTGGTAAATAAGCTTTCAACATCAAACGAGACCATAAATTTACCAGAAATATCAACACTGTTAAGCTCTTGGACAAAGGAGAAAGAATCAGAAATAGTATATGTATCAGGTAGATGAGGCTGAAGAAGAGTACACAAATATTGAGCCAATCTATAATTATATGTATTGACAGAAGACACAATAGGCCTAAACGGTGGTACAATAGAAGAGCTAGACTTGTGCATTTTAGGTAAACCATAAATCCGCGCTGGCTGAGAACCCAATGGATAAATGGTATTATATAAATCCTTATCAATTTTGCCTTTCTTTTTAAGTTCTCTAAGATAACGTTGTAACTTACCCTCTCTAATTATGGTGGGGTCGTTATCAAGTTCTTTAAATTTATGTGTATTATTTATTATTGTTGTTCTCAAGCCAGATAAAGGTAATGGTGTTGTTGTTCTTAATAGAACTGATTATACAAAAGGTATTATGGACATAATAAATAATACACATAAATTTAAAGAACTTGATAACGACCCCACCATAATTAGAGAGGGTAAGTTACAACGTTATCTTAGAGAACTTAAAAAGAAAGGCAAAATTGATAAGGATTTATATAATACCATTTATCCATTGGGTTCTCAGCCAGCGCGGATTTATGGTTTACCTAAAATGCACAAGTCTAGCTCTTCTATTGTACCACCGTTTAGGCCTATTGTGTCTTCTGTCAATACATATAATTATAGATTGGCTCAATATTTGTGTACTCTTCTTCAGCCTCATCTACCTGATACATATACTATTTCTGATTCTTTCTCCTTTGTCCAAGAGCTTAACAGTGTTGATATTTCTGGTAAATTTATGGTCTCGTTTGATGTTGAAAGCTTATTTACCAATATTCCTCTTAAAGAGTCTATTGATCTTGCTGTTTCATATATTGCTGAAGGAAACCCTAACCTCAAGCTTTCCATAACTGAACTCACTAAGCTTTTTTCAATCGCAACCTCTCAAACCCACTTTCTTTTTAACGGTAAGGTCTATGACCAAGTAGATGGTGTTGCTATGGGCTCTCCACTTGCCCCTGTGTTAGCTAATTTATTCCTTGGGCATCATGAAAATATATGGCTTAATAAGTATCAAGGTCCTTCTGTTCAGCTTTATCGACGTTATGTTGATGATATTTTTTGTCTTTTCAATACTGAGCAAGATGGCTTATCATTCTTTGATTTTCTCAACTCACAGCACCCTAACATCAAATTCACTATTGAAAAGGAAATTAACCAGAAGTTGTCTTTTCTTGATGTCTGTGTCGATAATAAAGACCCATCTTGTCTCTTAACGTCATTACATCGCAAAAATACATTTACTGGTTTACTCACTAACTTTTTCAGCTTCACTTCCTTTTCTTATAAGATTGGTCTTATTCGTACTTTAGTGGATAGAGCCTACAGAATTAATAATACTCTTCTCAAATTTAATGATGATGTTAAAAAACTTTATTTTGTTCTTAAAAAGAATCAATATCCTGAATATCTTATAAGCCGGGTAGTCAATTCGTATCTTGGTAATGCTCGTAGTTCTAAAACTTCAACTTCATCTACTGATATTACCACTGCTTATTTCAAATTGCCATATCTTAAGCTCTCCAATTTTACTCAAGGTAAAGTGCGTATGCTTGTTAATAAATACTGTAACAGTATTAAAATAAAGTTAGCTTTTTCTTCCTTTAAGGTTAAAAATTTGATCTCGGTTAAAGATTATGTGCCCAGAACGCTCCGCTCTTATGTAGTGTATAAATTTAAATGTGCCGGATGTAATTCCGTGTATATTGGTGAAACAAGCCGACATTTATCTACTCGAGTGCGAGAGCATTTATTTACTGATAAAAATTCAAATATTTTTAAACATCTTAAAGGTTCAGCTGCTTGTAAAGAGGCATGTAACGATAGTTGTTTTACAGTATTGGATTCTGCAAACACTTCTTTTAAACTTAAAATTAAAGAAGCGTTACATATCCAATGGGAAAGACCTGATTTAAATAAGCAGATTCAGCATTACAACGTTTCATTAAGTTTTTAGCTATTCTTCTTAACCGTTCTTACCTGTTTTCGCTACATTGATTCCTTTTTCGACTAATAAATTCGATTGATGATTTAACGTTTGTTTATGTACCAAGAAGTTTTTCATTGTAATTAGCAACTGATGATGGATTGGAACAATCCGAAACATGTATTGCACACTTAAAAGCATTGTCGTATTTTTTCGTCTTATATCTACTCTTATATCATCGAGAAATTTTGGGATATATATATATATATATATATATATAGCCACTATATATATATATAGCCATATATATAGCATCATAGCCACTAAACCTTATATATATATATAACTAATCACAGTTGTAGCAAAGAATATAATTTAGTTTGTAGATTGTTTTTGATTTTCTCATATCTAATAGGCATCAGTTTCTCATCCTTGAGATTGATCTTATGTCATATTTGCATCATGGTTTGCATGCTACACTTGAGAACGTTATTGACCCTGACTCACTCTTGGGCTGTGTCTTGCTCTCAAAGCAAGCACATTGTTATCAGCTGTTGCTATGGCATGGCCATAAGTATGAAGCATTTGTTGATAGTCACCCACTTCCATGTCTCTTTTGTCCAGATATCTTCGTAATGTATTTGAAACAGACTACAAGCCAACAATCGGAGTGGAGTATGATCTCATGAAATATAGTATTTTGAAGGCAAGATGCAACTTACAAATGTAAGTACCCATCAATGCTTCAAGTTGTGCTCTTTCATTGACCCTGTTTTGTCACTCTGCCAGATACATAGCCATTGTCATCCAAAGGAAAAGTTAGGGCAGCCCATTTTCGCAAAATGTAATTAAGATAGCTATAAAAAATTAAATTTGCACCAGAGGAAATGATAGAGAAAAGGAAGACTTGGTTAAATCACAAATTAAAAACATCAGCGTTTTTATGTAAGCACTTTACTTTTGTTTGAAGAATGGTTTAGCTATGATATAGGTCTATAAAGTATCCATTTTCAAGAACATTTTGTGAGGAAATGGTGAGAGTTGAAAAAATGAAGCTGGGAAATTTTTCATTTGAAACTACCCAGTATCAAGGTAGATCTTCCTGCTTTGGAAAATGGAAAGCCTAAGCATGACCACTGGTACACAGTTGATTTGTAAATTGAATGTAGAATCTCATACCATACCATGAAATCAGTTACTTTAAAGATTAGTATGTGATCCAATCTACCAACATGTTAAGACATGAGGCATAGATCACATTATACTTATTAGAATAGCAAATTCATTTTAAAATATCAATGTGTGCACAGGATAACATGAATCAATGTCTACTGAAGCATAAGATAGATCAGCTATTTATAAATGCATCATGATAGATTTTTGTAAATAAGGAGACTGTCATCATCTGTAACTTTTATCATTTGAAGTTGACTTAATCAGGTGTAGAATTAGCCAACCTCTCAACTGAGAGTTTATAGGTAGAATGGCGGATCAACTTAATGCCTCATGCTTTGAACTTCTCTTCAATAAATACAATATTTAACTTATAACCGGCAGCTGTAAAATGCAGGTTATCACTTCATATAGCATGCAGGTCATGCTGGCAGCTGCTTTCATGTTTATTAGAAGACCATGCAATTTGATCTGTGTCTTAGAGAAGCAAGGCTAGAGGCTGTCAATGAATCTAAAAGCATGTTGAGATGACATACCAATAACATATTCAGATGGGAATGAAGTGCATTCATATCATTATCCAGTCAATATCAAATTATCAGACTGCCCTGTACTTACTTTGTAAATGGCTGGGCATTTTGCATTGTGCAAGAATTTCGTAGGACACATATGAATTGATATTTTATGGAAATGAATATCAAATGTGCTGCATTTTACATGACCTGGTGACCTACATTATACAGTTACCCAATTATAGCCAGGAAATGATCAGTTGTTTTTCATAGTAGAGAGTGAATTGACATGGGAATATACATTGTAACACCCTTTTTGAAATTGCAAATGTTGTTTGAGTGATTTGTAGGACATAATATTTACATAGATTTCTGTCAAAATAAAATTTCTATTTATTTTTCAGATGGGATACATCTGGAGAAGAGAAATTCAAGGCAATAACATCTGCATATTATAGAGGGTCCAATGGTATAAACTTTCTTGATTTCTTTGTGTGTTTTTGTAAGTAAGAGTGTCAGAGAAAATTGAACTGACTGTAGCCAGCATTTTAATAGAAACCATATAGTAATGTCAAGCTGAAGGTTATTATGTAACTAAGTTTCCTTTGGCTTTGTCAGTTCTGTGCAGTTCAGATGTGTCAAGGGTGTGGCTCATGATTTACCTTTATTGTACACCCAAATTGTTTTTCTTATTGAGCTACATAGTTTGGGCTAAATTCTGACAAATTTGAAACAGATGTAAGTAAACATAAATACCCAATACCTAAAGTCAATTTTGGAACTCCTAAAAGGCCTCCCCCCAAGCAGCCTCATGCAAGGTGCTCAGTTCATTGTTGATGACTCCTAGAAAGTACCATATTTCTTTGCCTACTTGAATAATTCCTTGATAGCTCAGAATAGAAAAAGACCTAGTCAGTTAGATTCTTAATAGATAATCATTCTTGAGTTTTGTTAGTCATGTTTCATTACCTTAATCCAATATTTTTTTTCTTTAGCAATAGTGGTTACTTTTGATCTTTGTGACCCAAAGAGCTTGGTTCATGCCAGGTGAGATCTGATTTTGATTCTTTACTTTGTTTGACTTCAATGTATAGTGCAAATGCAATGCAAATATTTTTTGATCCTAGAAGACAGGTGTTTTTGTTTAGAGAAGGATTAGACATTGTACGGTATTGTACTGTCTTATGCTTATTTGACCCTGCATGAGAGTATGATTTGAACATCTTTGAGTCAGAATCGGTAAATGGAGATATGTGTAAACTGTTATATGTATTGAGTGCCACTGGTCAGAAGCCTATCCTGGAAGGTGAAAGTAGTCTAGGGGTGGCATAGTGCCAAAAGTGTTTTTTTCAGACCGTGCCCTCCAGGGTAACACTAGTGCAAGGAAATGTCATTGTTTGAAATGTTTTCTTCTAATATTCTTTTACATTAGCTATGGTAAGTGTTGCAGTATTTTACGATTGTATCCACAATAAAATTGTTGTAGAAAGGGTGGTCTGGTCCCCAACCCCCCTTGGTCATTTCACTTCTACTGGTGACTTGCTACTGGTATGGCAGAAGAGAGAATGGCCAAAGTTTTACAAATAAAGGGAGATGAGGGAGATCACTACTTTTTTAAAGGAGGCAGGAAAAATTTCTAAATTTCTATGAGGCATTGGGGAGACTGCTAAATTTTTGAAGGAAAAGAGAAGTTTAGATCCCTAGCATTAAAAAATCTGTCACAACAGGGCCTAGTCGTTGTGACTATACTTGACAATTAAATCTGTGGAACAGTCAGTTGACTGAGCACGCAGATTATTGACACAACGTGATTGCACTCTGATATGATTACGCAGTGGAAGGTAGTTTTTTGGAGGGCTAAAACCAAAGATTTTTGACAATTTCCAAAAAAATGCTAATGCAGAAAATCCGACACAGAAGTAGAATTTGTAATGTTCCAACTGATTTGTCCTCCTTCTCCCCCCCCCCCAGCCAATGGCCCACTGCTATGATATTAAAATATTCAGTGTATGGTGCTATGCTGGTATTTTTAAGTGACGTACTCAGCCCCAGACCCCATTCTGATCATATATCCGGTGTGGACTGAAGTGCGCCAATTATGAAGAGCAAGCGTGATTACTACTGGTATCTAGAGAACTGGTATCTAGAGATGCAGGTCCGCATGTGAAAACGAACTCCTGTACGGCATGTGGTCTCTACTCTTTGTTTACCCCTTCAGTGTCAACGTGTGAATTCATTTTTCATCTGTTTGTTGGTTTTCTGACACGTTAGACATCCTTCCCATTTCCCTGCCTGTTTTGAGAAAAGTAGGAAGAGCAATGCATCATTTCTTTTCTATATCTCTGTAGCCTTCTTGTCGTTCAGTATCCAGGACTGCCGAAAGGGAGGGAGGTGAGGCAGACTGCCCGGGCCCCAAACCTGAGAGGGGCTCCCAAAAGCTATGAAATGAGCCTTTGATGACTTTTCAATTTTATAATGACATCATCAGGGGCCCTGGTTTTTCCATTTGCCCTGGGCCCCACATAAGCTTTTGGCGGCCCTGTCAGTATTACACTGCCTAATTCAAGCCTTGGCTGTCCTGGTTCTATAATCCTAGTTCTAATATATTTTTATCTGTAACTGTTGCAGGACATGGACTGAAGACGCTTTGAAGAACGCAAGAACGACAGAACCAGATATTTATTTGGTTGGTAATAAGAAGGATAAATGTGTAAGTGGATTTTTAGGCATTTATCAATATATCACTTTTCCTTTAGAGAAGCTGAAGAGCAACAGAAAACTCACACTGAACACTCATAAAGTGCAAATTGGAAAACGGCGGCAACAGGGAATCACTCTTCTTGGCCATTTGCATATGGCATGTAGGCCGCCATTTGAATTAGTCCTGCTCTAAAACATTGACGAAACAGTTTTGGCCGACGTCAGAAAATATGAGAAACAAAATGGGGTGTCCTTTTTTTATTTTTATGGTAGTTGCCAAGTGAAATTTTGGAGCTCCTTTGGCTTTGCCCTACCTCACAGGCCACATCTGTTGTTACTGACCTATTCAGAAAGGGAAACTTAAGAAGGACATCTCACAATTAAGTATGAACCATATTACTAAAGCATATCAATGATTCGGCAGCGGTGATAATTTGTGTAAATATCATCCGCAGAGGCCTTTACGACAGGCGAATGCAGTAGAGACCCGTACGTAAGAACCTAGAATTTTCACTGAGTCTGTTCGTGTTCGTATATGATGAGGTAGTTCCAGTAATCGGTGTACAGGCTCTTAGCATTAATCTCATCTCTACAGACCTTGCCTGTTTTCTGCTACTATTAAGAAGTTTATATCTAGGCGAGATATCTCTGCTTTCTGGTGCGAGTTTTAAAGTGTACTCCCCTTGAAAACATTTATAAGAATCTAATTCTAACGTCAAGCTAAAGAATGGTTCTAACTAGATGGAGTCAAAATACACAATTCTAGGCTGTAGGTTCTTGACAAATAAAGGTTCTTATGTTTGGGCTCTTATCAAAATCAACTGCATGGGAGAAACTCTATTCTGATTTATTTATAACAGAAACCAAATGCACTAAAAGAAATACGAGAAGATGCAAAGGCATTATGTGGTGAGCTCCATGGGGAATATTGGGAAGTTTCGGCAAAATCAGGTTTGTTTTTGGCAATTTAATGAAGAATATATGTAGACACAACAGGATTTAGCAAACATTGTGAAGTGCCAGTGCTATGAGTTACCTAGTCATTTATTTTCTTACACTTTTCTCTCATAACTAGTGACGAGTGTCGACAGCGCTTGGCAGAATCAGTTTTGTTGAGTAGGGTCACCTTTCTTGCTTCGTTAAGTTTTGACCTAATTTTTCACTTCCTCGCAAGGAGAACCATCTCTCCAGGAGGGACTTCAAATTAATGCTGTGTTGCTATGTTGCTATGTTGGTGTGTTGCTATGTTGCGTCGTAAAACTCTGTTGAGAGGACATGTCTCTAGTGGCATAGCTAATAGCTGGTGTCGCACCCCCATTTTATCCAACCAACGAGCAAATTCGGGAAATATTTGAAAAATGCGATGTATTCGTGTTATAGTGGTGTTATCGGGAAAATAGTATTCAACCCTAAATATACAACTTAAGACTAAATATAAATATAAGGTTCTCCAGGTTGACGTGAAATAAATGCACCGTAATTTTTCACTGAATTGGATTCTTGCCTTAAATATTTTTGGCAAAATTTTGGGAAAATTTGCTGACACCGCATGATATTTGAAATGTAGCTACACCTCTTTGTTTCACTGCCATACAGTTAAACAGGAGTATTGTATAAATTCATCGAACTATCTGATCGATTCGCATTTTAGTGAATTCAGTATGACAGACAGATAATTGGAGGCTGTCTTTTTAGGGGAGAATGTCAGAGAGCTTTTCTTGCGGGTGTCTGCAATATGCTTTGATAGAGCAGTTTTGCGGCAAATAGAAAATGAATACAGTAAAGGACGAAAAGTGGGACCATCGAATATCATAGGTGGAAAGAATGGAATGCAGACCATAGGTAAGTTGAAAGAGTGCTTATGCAAAGAATTTTACTCCTTGATCTCTAGTAAATGGAGGGGGTTGGAATAATAGGGGTGATCGGAAAGAATTTTGAATATTGATAGAAAGGGGTTTAGAATAAACATGGGGGTTGGAATTTTCTGAAAATGATGTCTTTGTAGTTGTAAAAATGAGAATAGAACAGAAGTATTATGGAGACTGTGCACGTATCAGTCTCTGGGAATCTTAGCATCATTTAAAAATCACCGTCAGTGACTGTGCCCCCTTCTATTAGAGAACAAACAGTAATTCTCTACATCCAAAGAATATATCTTCTGTAGGGCTGGGTAGTTTAATTTTATTGTCATGGACTTGGAAGTAAGGACAGGGAGAGAACTTAGGGCATGCGCCCCACAATTTTGCATATACTAAGGAAGTGCCCTACAAGTCTGGAAATGTACCCTCTATCTGGAAAATTATTAGTGAAGCCCTTTCAAAGTCACAGAGAGTGCCCCTCATCACGTTTTTACACAAAGAAAGTTTTTATACACAATTAGTATCCTACCTAGACCCTAACATGGTATGGCTCCTAAACTGTAGTGTGTGGACAAGTTCCTTTGAATTCGTGTTTGTTGAAAATATATGTTGTTTGTTTGGAGAAAAATCTTCTGGCAAGGCCCTTGCAAAATCACATAAGTGCGCTTCTTCACTTTTATGGCACAAGTAGAGCTGTCTTACACATTACAAATAATGTTATTCATCCTGGATCCTCCCAATCTTTCTCTGTTTTCATTTAGTATATCAGTATAACTCAGTTTATTACAACTAGGTGTGGCTCTTAAGATGTAGGGGTGTAGCACAAGTGCCCTTCAACTCTTGTGCCCCTCCACCTTGTAGATGCTTCATACACCACTGTCTTCAACTAGTCAGGAAGAATATCATTTAAGTGGTGATGATGATGACAATGATGATGATGGGAAATAGGCCTTCTTTTTCATTTGTTTGTTGTTTGTAGAACTTGCAAATGAAAGGAGGCAAGAGAAAGGGGTTCAAAAGTCAGAAGGAATATGTTGCAAATGAATCTGGAATTAGGTGAAATTTAGTATGCTTTCAAACTATAGTTTTAGGCAATTTGAAAATTATAATTAGACTATTTCATTTTCAATTTCATTTACAGTCATATTGTTGTTATCACATCTATTTTGTCAATGACTTTAATCATTCCATAAGGTACATCATAAGGCGAACTGAATCTGAATTTCATACCCTAGCTTTGACAAAGTTTATAATGGGATAGTGAGTATTTTGGGATGCAACACTACAGGCAACGGCACCCCACCTTTTTCTAATAACTAAATTTATCTTTACCAAGTGATTAGAATGCCACCCAAGACTCCTAGTAGGTAACTCAGATTTTTCACTTTAGACTACAATACTCATGCCATCTCAGATGTCACTTGCCACCATATACTAGGTGTCATTCAAAAAGTATGCTAAGGAAACAATTGTCATTTTTTGACCCCCACCCTGTATGTAATGGTTTGTCACACTCAAGCTGATACCGCACAATATTGTCCATGATAGTCTATCACAAAATTGGCATATACCCACCCACGTCCTATCATTGTGTACTTTATGAATGACCCCATAGGACAATTGGCAGAGCATTAACATATACAGTTCACATTTGATAACTGAAATTGACATTGAAAATCAACAAATGTTCACACCATTGAATGTTCAAGTTATGAGAGAGTATTTCTTTAGGAAACCTAAATGAGGGGAGCTGAAGATTACTTTGAGGTAGCAAATGCTTAAGATATGGAGCAGTTGAGATGTTGAATATCAGCCGCTTTTATTGCCGTCAGATTGGTTTTAAATAAATTTAAGAAAAATATATTTTCAAGGCTATCATAGGTAAAGTTGATATCTGAAATATCAGACCTTTTCATGAAGTCAGGTGTTAAGATATCGAGAGTTTCAAGATGAGAAATAACCATAGTTTCAAAACCTTTATGTGTTGATAAATTTGTATTCTGTAATCTTTAACTGGCATTGCCATAAGACCTATAATTGTTTGATCTATATATTTTTGGCATGCTATCATCTCGTGCTGTCTTTGTATATATTGGATGTGGGTACATTTCAATTGCCATAGGTGAGGGAATATTTTCAGCTTTCATGAAGCGGTTCTGTCTGGAAAAGGGAACTGGCAGGATAACATAAAGCTTGCTCTACCCACTTGTGCCCTTTACAAAGTTTGCTATCTAACCCATGAATGCTACTATTCCACAAATCATCATTGATTCCAAGGACTTGAAAACTGTGGAAAATCACATCTTTCTCTTCCTACAGTCTTACAACATATCTCTTTCACTGCTATTATTGACATACTTGAACTTATCTCGACCTTATCTCTACTTAGCCTCTCACTTCCCTTCTTTGTTGGGGGCTCAGCTATAAGCCTCAGGGCATTTCTCCAACATTTGTCATACACAGGAGACAAAGCAGAGGGACTTGGATGGGCTGTGTTCCCAGTTTGGCAGTAATATCTTCTGAACCAGATCCCTTAAGTTTTAAGTCCCTCTGGGCCATGACTACAGGAATGTAAAATGATTAATTGCACATTCCAATATGTGTCTTAGAATATTGTCAGGTTTCCATAGAAATAAAACACACCTATGGATTGTTTGTTTCACAAGTCACAACAGCTAGAAAACGGACCAAATGTATTTCAATACAGGCATCATACTGACCTCTCTAGGAAAAATTCCTACAAGTTATAGATATCATAAAAGAGATGAAGTAAACTGACTACAAATGACAAAATGAAACATCTATGAAACTGCATATAAATATAAAGAAGTTTTCAAAGTAGTGAGCATAATGTTTTTAAAGTCAGGTATGTTTCTTTTTATCAGCTCCATGTTAAATATCAATGCAATATTGCCACTGAATAAAAACTACCCAAAGTTATCTATTCTACTATATTTCATACTGTTGACAATTTTGAATGGAGTTTAGAGCAGTTAAATCAAGGCAGGTGATAAGCTATAGTTATGAAACAAAAACAAAGCGTTAAGTTGCCACTGTTTCATAAAATATGCCATCTAAGCATTAAAGTTCTCTACTTAGGAGCATTCAGTTTACGCTGCGCCATAAAATTATATTACAGTAGTCATCCATCTCCATGAAGTGATTGCACAATTGCATACACCATTCTATGACAATGGCATGCGAAAGAATCATAATTGCATGCCATAATGTAAGAATCTCATGTGTACAAGAGTGTAAATACTTATTTCCCCACAGCTTAACTCTTTATTTCTGAGTCAATTAACTACTTGCTGGTGTAAAGTAATCTGAACCTAATGTAAGACACCTGGAACATGGGATAAATTTTCTGAATGTCAAAACCTGTGTAGCTTCATTCAAAACAGGATATGCTGAGCTATACAAAAAATAACTTTCAAATATTTGCCAACAAAAACCACTTACTAAAAGTCAAGTGTGGTGTGCAGGGTCTGTGCTCTGGTTTTGACATTAAAGTTCAGAATTTGGCTATGATGTTTTAACATAAAATGTGTGCTTGGTTGTGACTCTTGGAAAGAGTATGTAAAACATCCATATTAGGGCCTCAATGGTCTAAATTTTTTCTGGACATTGACGTTTACTAATTGAATGCCAGTCAGCAATTGAAAGTTCTTATGCCAATTGACGCATCATAAACCATTTTCCTCATGGAGGCTTTATTCTTGCTGTGATCATGTTGCATTATATTTGGGGTCTATAGGTTTTGATTTTGTGTATCCATTTGGAATGAAGAAGAGCCCTACAATTTAGGGATCTATACTATCAATAAAATCCAGTGGCAAGCACAGATCAGTGAAGGGATGGTTACCTCCCATAAATTTCCAGAAAGGGGTGAAATTTTTATTGAATTTTAAGCCCTTCCTTTGTAACGTACAAATGTGTAAAGAAAAATAGCCAAAGATTCACACCATAAGTGATCATCAAATCTTTAAGAGTCTATAATAAAATGTATTGCCAGCTTAAGTAAATTGACACCTCTCTGGCTGTAGAAGTGTTTCCTAATAAAGCAATAGCATCTCCAGATCCAGAGACTTGTCAATTTTAATTTAGTTACCATGGTGGGGTAAAGTGTGCAAGGTACAGCTAAGAAAACATATCATAAGAGCATTGCACATGCTTTCCTACAGCTCTAAAGGCAAAGTTTCCAGTATTTAACTTTAGGCTTTGCTTCCAGATCTGATGCTCCTCACCCCAAACCAATAAATAGCCAAGTGCCTGCCACTGAATATAACAATATACTACCTTACATGTAAATTTGGTGGATCTAATCCATAGCAAAACTTGTAATTATTGTCTCTATATAAGTTCTCTTGTTGTACACTCTAGGAATAAAATAGAAAATGAATTTAGCATCTAGCAACAAAGTGAAAAATATTGTGTACCTTCCCTTAAAAGCAAGATCAGTCACAGTTTCTATTATACTTTTTCAAATTGCATACAAGTTGCACCTAGCATCCAACAGATTCTGTCAGATGTCTTTAATAAGCAAGCACCAGGTTGCATTAAGAACAACTTCATATGTGTACATGACTGGTAACATTGATCAACTATTGAACATGACACCACAGGAAGCTTTACTTTTACATGATATGTTCTCACATTTTTTATTTCAAGGGACTGTGGAGTGAATCCTAAATGGCGGGGGGGGGGTGGGGTGTAGGCTGAGCAGCATATACTGTAGGCCATAGAAATACTATGCTGTACACACAGTACTTTGTTTAATAATACTAAAACAAACCTGCTTCATAGAAACTATCGGGAGATGTAAGCCCCAGCCCCCAGTTTCTGTGGTGCATGCTTTTTTGTGTACAGTACAACTTACCATTGATGATGTTCTACATTTTGAAAGGCACAATTCAAATGTGTCTGTTACTACCCGCAGTAGAGGACTTGGTTTATTGGCTTCCATCGATAGTACAGATTCCAGTAAGTGTCGCTAGAAGACAAAATGTGTACATTTAGCATGTAAGAAGTATTGATTTGCCTGTCTTTGTAGTAGTTTCTTGGTTTGATGGGACATCGGGGACTATTCCGTACACCTACTGTCTGTATTTTTAAGTACTGTAATAGATTATGATATCACCTTACACTGTGACACTTGCATTCATATGCATTTTGATGACATGTGCCTCCTAATAATAGCCACCTTTCAAAGACAGAAAGCAAAATTGTCAAAACCTGTAAAAACACTAACCTCCCACTGTGCCCCAGAATATATTATACATACCTTATCTGGTTGCAAACAGCATGAAACACAGTGCTCAAATATCTTGCAGCACCTGTTCTCAAGGCAAGTAAAACAACTAAATCGCTCAGTTGAATTCCTTTCTGGTATACAGCAGCCATTTACTGCCAGATCACCATAAGAGCAAATATATCCTGGAAGGAAGATTTGTTTAACTTCAGGGTATGGTTTGCTTTAAGTAGGGAACCTGAAGCTAACAAGTATTATTAGCTTCAACTTCTTCTCTGCTAGAAGCAAAGCATATTTTCATGAAATTAATTATCTCAAGCAAATGTGGCAGTGTGGGTAAGTGATTAGACCCTAAGCAACATATTGAAAGTGTGACAGCTAAGTTCAATGCTTGACAAAAAGGTTGAGGACTGCAGGGTTCAAATCCCACTTGGGTCAGTTATTTCCCCCCATTTACATCCTAATCTCTCCTAAATTCTGTTGTCTTTACATAATTGAGCATATGATCATGCAGTCCTGCAATATTTAAAGCAAATGGTATTATGAAAGAACTATTACAGATCACCATATTAGATTACTTGTCTTTGGACGTTGAAAGTGAAGTGTTTTGCAACATACTGACTAGTAATATTGAACATAGGTAACATGTTTTGCTATGCATTGTGACCAGTAAGGACTAATGTAACACATTTCACCGATATGTATATGTACGATATGATATATACAGCCTGATTTCACAATGTCATCAGTTGAATGGCAGTCAGTGACAAGACCCATATGCATATATATGAGAGCTATGAGAGCCAGAAACTGTCTGACTTGACCTAATAGTTAGCCATAGTGTCAACATCCAGAATGTATGATTTGAAGAAAATTAAGCAGTTTAAGTATTTGAAGCTGTGAAGAGATCCATGATGAGCAATGATGTAGTGTGCCCTCCACCACTGGGGGGGGAGGGGGGAGTATAAAGCAATATTTTACTGATAGAAAACTTAGCAAAATTGGTGATCTACCAAAAGGAGCCCCTCCTACATCTACTGCTTGGTGAAACATTAAGAACTATGAATCATGAGCAGATTTACAATCATTTACAGGGATCAGTGATTATACCTGAGGGTAGACTGAAATAGGAAGACCCACCATGGTTGGGTGGGTCCAAAGCAACAGAAAAATTTTGAACTTTTATCCTATAGAATGACTTAAAAAGCATTTCCCAGGCTAAAATTTGAAAGAGCAGATTTACTGAATAAGTACACAAAGACATACATTTACCAATTAGGTGTGAAACATGGGGGTTCTTATACCTCCATACCTCCACCCTCTCTGGCCCTGATTATGTGGCATATAGATTCCATATATGCTATAATGGATGCAGACACAGAACCATTGCTGAGAAGGTGGGGGCAAAGTCAAGCAAAAGTGCCAAAAATCTCAACATCTTTTAATATTCCCCTTTTATTTAGCATCAAATAGTACCACACTATCAAAAAATAATCAACTAATATATTCCAGGCAACAAGTTTTCTTGTGCCAAATTTTCATTTTTCTATGTTTTTAGGCAAAAAACTTTCTTCATCTTAATATTGATGCAGGGGCAAAGAGAGGCAGCATCTTTTATTGGGTAGATAATGACCCTCATGCCCTCCATAGCTCCATACTTGCATGGAAGAGGTGTGTTGAAAACATACTATGTTGTAACAGCATTGCAAAGAAACTGAACAATGATAACTGACAAAGTCAATTTACCTAGCTCATCTGCAATGTAAACTGGTCCTTGAACTGAGTTTCTACATTTATCCAATGCTGTTCTATTCTCAAGATCCAGCCATTTGAAATTCTTAAGATGAATATACTTCCTAATTGACGTCTCATCACCATATCTTCCCTTGAACAATAAGCAAAGCTAATTGTCAACCATAAAAAAGCAACAACAGATGGACATGGCTTGCAACAGAAAGATACTGCCAAACTAAGTTTAATTCTATTCACGACAAACTAGGGAAGGAAACATAATCATCAGTTTGAAGTTTTCATCTAATATCTATACTTTTGGAGACACATTTAATAGCTTTGAAAATATCAACTATCGATTGTTGGTCTTCCAAATTTGATGCCCTATAAACAGTGCCTACACAATATTCTCCAATACGAAAACTTTGACTAGCAATAAATGCACAGTATTCACGTTTATCGCAAATCCGCCTACCGCTATACCAGACTGTAAACATTTCTGCCAAGGTTGACGACTTTGATTAACCAATACGCTAGATACAAGTATACTGGTAGAATCAGAGTGTAAACTTTGTTTCCGTTACACTCAGCGTGACCAGTAAATGATAAAGAATATTTACCTTTCTTGCAACTAATATGACGATGATAAATAATGATGAAACTGTGACCAGAACGGTAAACCATCGCTTGACAAAAGCCCTGCTCATTGGCATGAGTGGGAGTTAAGATTGTGATCGCCAACTGAATCCAATTCTTCGCCTTCTCAGTGTAGGCCGGTTGGCTAACAGGCCAACTTGCTTATGTATCTTTTATAGCAATTCTCCGACTTGTTACTTGACTATAAACTAATCATAGGGATGTCTGAAGAACCTACAGAGTGAATGAGGTGAAAGGAATTTGTCTAATGTGAAAAACAAAACTACGATGCCAATATAAATACATCCTTTTACTTGCACATCTTGGCTATGGCGGGCGAAGAGCAACTAAGTAGAGGTTATACTTAATGGCGGGCGACGAGTTACCAGCAATCGTAGAGGCTGTTTGCCCTTCCAGCCTTTAACCTAGCTTTCGAAAAGAATGGGGACTAACTGTGAAGTACAGTACCAAAAACCCTCGAAAAAGCCCCCCCCCCCCGGAGCCTATCTTTATTTGATGCTTTCCGGGTGGGGGCTTGTTCGAGGGGAGGGCTTATTCGAGGGAACTTACAAAGTACTGTACTTGAAACAGGCTGCATAAAAATTTACAGTCTACATCAAAGTCTTCATCATCATATGGGGTGGGGGCTTATTCGCGATGGGGGCTGATTAGCAATTCGTAGTTCTAGTATGGGGCTTTCTGAAGGGGGGCTTTCTCGCAGGAGGCAAAGCGAGGATTTACGGTACTTCCCATTAAAAGTCTCTCGATTAACCGTCCCTCGATTATTCGGCAGTGAAAATTTTCTTACTTATTCCATCGTCTACATCACATCATATCCAATTATGGCGTTGACGAAACGCAGTGCTACACGAAAGCAGATGTGTACTCTTAGGTTCCTAATAAACGCCCCGGGATGCTTATTAATTTTTCGATTTTTTCCCGACCCCCTCCGGACCTTATTAGGACCGCCCCGTTTATTAATTTTCAGGTATTTGACAGATGAGGTTGTCCTTTTTGTCTTCAACTTTTAGAATTTGTTTGTCTTTGTGTGCTCCGTTAATATATCAGAGATATTTCGCTTCTTTTTCTTCTTTTGAGACAGTTGTATATCTTTCTTTTGACTAGACAGAAATACTGTTTCTTTTTTCTTTTGAGAGAACCGCCCCCCTTCCTCCTCCACTAGACAGACAACAATAAATAATATTTGCGCTGTAATATAAGTCTCTATATGGTTATGCGTTTCTGCATAACTTAGATTAGATTGAATCCGCAAGTGGTTAACATTACGAAACAGTACATTATCGCACGACAGAAACGAATTCAACACCAGAAAACAGCAAATGCAAATGACACTGTAGCAACGGATAACCAACAATCCGACATCCTCGAAGATGATTTCGGAAATGCTTTTGATAATCTATTTGACCTTAAACTAGTTTTTTGCTTACAGTATATACATAGATTTTCATGCTGTACTTGGCTTATATTTCTTATTCTTGGGTTATCTTAAAAGCTGTTCTCATTAGTTTCTCTTGTTTTTGAAAAGATATCCTCTATGGAATTGTGTTTTTTAGATATTTTGACATTCTTCCGAAATTCCGAACCCCCTCCATTTATTAAGACCCACCCGTTTATTAAATTTTCGAAACTTTTCCGACCCCCATACTATTATGACCCCACCGATTATTAGGGCCCTAAGAGTATTACGTCTTGGTTGATAAAGTGAACTCAATTTTTGTCTTAGCACTTTGATAAGAATTTTACTTAGGTATGCTAAAAATATTTTCTAATTATCTTACCTTTTTTGTGCACCTACTGTATGTCCAAAAGCATAATTTTGCTCAACCGACCTTTTTGGATTATCCAACCCCATCTAAAAAGCCCTTCCCCATGATCGACCAGATAGTCAAGGAAGCACTGTAGAGAAGATCCAGAGAGGTTTGCAGAAAAGATGAAGCTTGGAGACAGTGTTTCAGCTTGAAATCAACACAAACATCCCTCAAATGGTAAGCTTGTCACACATCTGAATCACATGAAGAAGCCCTAATGATATTTGATTTAGAAAGGAGAAATCTCTACCCTAGAACGCGAGGTTGCATATAGACAAAGTTTCATAATCCTCGCCTCGCTAGGTCTATTTCTGTTCATAGCCTTGGTATGAAAAAGATTTGTTACTTGTTGCTCATATTAATGGCAGCAGAATTTTCATGGCATCGTGCAATCCATGGTATCATCTTTTCAGTGCAGTCAAGTAGATTGTATGTAGTGCAGTAAGTAGATGGTATGGCTTGTATTTGAAAAATTTTGTATTGAATGAAAAAAGGTTTGCTAATGCAACGAAGTTGTTTAAACTAACAATCCAAAACTTGATAAATCTATTCTAATCACTCGAGCTAACCAATGATTCCTATTTCACACTGGAAATAAAAATTCAGGACAATTAGGGGCAGCCAAAAACTTTCAAAAATAGGTGAGGGAGGTGAATAGGGTTGAGAGCCTGTAGCTTCCCCAGCTGGGCAGAAACCTATGCCATTCGGGCAGTTTCTTAATGAAAAGCAAGAGTATATACGACAAATAAATGCAGATGAAGCTAGAAAGCAATCGGCTTGGCAAACCGGCACCCATTCTGGCCGCTCTTCATTCGGGTATACAGTTTGTAGCCCTCCCTAACATTAGGTTCGACGATAATTTGTGACATATCTGATACTTGTACTAAGGCTATATTTGGGAACGATTTCATTTGAACCGTTCCGTGTAGGTACGGATAGGCTTCCTGTTTACGCGATGTTTTGGAATCGCTCTGTGTAGAACCGCTTTCCCATGTATTTATGCAAGGATGCTTCAAGAGTTGTAGCCTACAACTGGCTTCCCCTTGCCTCATATCTAAGCGTGTCCGACGAGAGTCGTTCTGGAAGTTTACACGAGAACTTTTGGGTACGGTTCCAAACGGGGCCTAGTTTCTAAGTGGGCCTGTCTGGGTACGGCTAGCGGTTCTATTTGGAACGGTTCCATCGGTTCCCATGTAAACGGGGCCTAAATTACAGCAATGGGTACTCTACTCTTCAGTCGCGTAGTTGATAAATACACAGAAGTAAGTGCAACAATCTCATGCTGATTTAAGACTATCCATACCTCGTTCTAGCACGTGTAGATGAGCAACAGCCAGTTATGATCACTTTTATTTAGGGGTCCACATACAGACCCCTTTGTTCTTAGAGGGCTAAAGTCAAAGTCCTACTACGCTAGTGATGATCTTGATAAGACATAATGAGTTTGAAAATCAAATCGGAATGAAAAATTTCGTGGTTCATAAAGTAATACAGCTCAAAGGGTTGTTTTCTTATTTGAATGGTCCGAGTCCTTCCCAGATTTACAAATCTCTAGACAACGAAATACGGCTTCCCAATGACATCCATGTCAAGTTCAACGCCCAATCCTGGCCTATCAGTTGCTGAGACTTTTCCATCCTTCTTAACTGGTGCACCTTTTGCTACGTGTACCGTACAATAGCTGTTAAAATCTGTGGATGAGAACCTGAATTTTTCTGGCGTGCTATGGGCCAAATTGATTAACGCCGCAGTCGCAACATCGCTGCCCCAAGTGTCCTCTATGCACATTGGTAGGCCAAGTGATACACAAAGGTCTCGAGCTTGCTTTAACTTAGATATCCCACCAAACTTGCTGATCTTAAGGTTAACAACATCAGCTGACTGATCTTGATGGACTCGTAATAGTGTCTGTACGTCGCATACGACCTCATCCAGTATGAAAGGCAGGTCAGTGTGAGATCTGACACGAAGACACTCGTCGTACGTTGCACAGGGCTGTTCGATGTACACATCCAAGTCTTTCACTTGGTTTGCTATCTTAATTGCTTCGTGCGATAACCAACCTGTGTTCGCATCTGCAACCAGAAAGTCACCAGGGTCGAGTACAGATCGAACTTCCTTAATACGTGCAATATCGTCTGAGATACGTCCTCCTACTTTCAACTGAAACTTCTTATAGCCCTCGGATTTGTACTTAAGGACATTTTCGGCCATTTCTTTAGGAGATCGTATGCTTATGGTTCGGTAAAGCTGTACGCTTTCACCGAAACGGCCACCAAGTAGGTTACATAGGGGAAGATTTGAAACTTTACCAAGAATATCCCAACATGCCATATCAATGGGGGATTTAACATATGGATGGCCTTTTAACTTGTAATCCATCAGCTCATTGATAACACTAATCTGGGTAGGATCATAACCTACTAAATCCTTGCATAACTCTTTCAACCCTGTCCTTACGCCATTGGCATAAGACGGAAGATAACTTGAGCCAATGGTGCACACCTCACCAACCCCTTTTATTCCAGAATCTGTCAGAACTTCCACCAAGGTAGTATCGAAAACTGACACAGATTTGCCATCAGACCAGCTATACCCTCCTTCATGCTGGGGGAGATCGACTTGATACACGTTAAATCCAGTGATTTTCATTCTACAGCTGTTGTTTTACTTCCAGGATTACTAACGTTTTCCCCAGGTATAGGCGTTGCTAAAAGAAACCAAACAACGATAAATCATAAAAATGTATTGGTTATATCTTCACAAGTTGGTCTATCATAAAGTATCCAGAATACATGCCATGCCCTCAGGCATGAACATCTACTAATGTAAATCCTCGAATAAGCCCCAACCTCCGAATGACCCCCCCCTCGAATAAGCCCCCACCTAAAAAATCATTTTTGCAAATAAGCCCCCCTCGAATAAGCCCCCATGGGGGATTATTCGAGAGAAGCGTAATTGTAAAATAATATCATATTTCAAGAAGCCCTCACAGGACAATAGCTGTACAGTATTACTTCCGTTGAATGAAGGCAAGAAAGGAAAGAGGAACCTGACTTTCGTGATAATAGAAACATTATAATGTGTGTTAAATCTTCGCACAACACTTTGTAACTCTTTTAGCGATGTGAGCTTCTGTAACTAGAAGCTCAAAATTTAGTTGATTGAGAAAATTATGTCGTTTTTTATGTCAACCTGGAAAATTCCAGACTTTGAAATATGCTCTCCTCTCGAATAAGCCCCCCTGGAATAAGCCCCCACCCAAAACTTCATTTTTGCAAATAAGCCCCCGGGGGCTTATTCGAGGATTCCGAGTACATTTCATGACCTCAGGCATCAACATCTACTATGTGCAGAAAACTTTCTTCAGCGTCTGATGTAAATACATGATTGTTTTCTGTAGCACCTTGGACGCTCAGGTTGCATTGTATGCACTCTGGCAAGGCATACATGCTTTTCCTATTAGTCACTTGAAGACTTGAGTTATTGGTGAGGAAACTAAATGCAGGACCTTGACATTTTGCTTGAGGGTACAAGCGAATGGCTTTTGTTCCTTTCTGAAATACGCATACTATGGTTTGGTTTATAATTGTCTGTCTGCAAAAGAAAGTAATGAGATATCTTATTTGCTGTTACCGCTATAGAAATAAAGCTGCTCATTCACTGATGTTATTTTTTTAGATTCTGAAATACTTTGGCCTAAAGGCTGGTCTACACATATAACTTTTCATGTGAGACTTCATGCAACTTATCACATCAACCAAAATATCTCATCGAGTTGCATATGTAAATGCGTGTGCGACTTGGTGCAACTTTCATACTGCAACCTACTGCGACTTGGTGCAACCTGCAACTTATTTAGGATTGAGATCCTATTTTGCAACCAAGTTGCAGTAGGTCTTACGGTTTTGGTCAATGAGAACCCTGCAAAATAGCATGCGACTTTTACGCCATGTGCTCTTGTGGCCACAAGTAAGAATTGGGCGTATTCAGGATGGGTACAGACAACGTTTAATTAGGCTATCAAAGTCTTGAGTGGGCATTTGAGGCATAAAGCAGACTTTTTAAAATCATAAGAGACACCCATGCCTCTGTAATGCAAAATTGGCTGAGTACAAAGATAGTTCGTTTGTTACAAACGAATTGCAGCTAGAAATGATTTAACTCAATTTCTTGGTACCTCATGCTCAGCTTTGAGTAGCTGACTTTGACAACTGGACAAGGAAGTTATCGCAAAGCAACTCCCAGTCGTTCTCCTACTAGTAAGGCATGAAATATATGGGTTTGCATACTTGTTTCCGTCTCCACTGTTCTTACAATGGAATCCCGATATGATGGACCCCGGATATAACGAACTACCGATATGTTGAATTATTATCTGGTCCCCTTCAGAGTTTATATCTGGATTCCAACTGTACTGCCTCCAAGTAATACAGAACTCCCTCTGAAAGCATTGCAACTTCATGCGACTTATTGCAGCCAGATGAGGTGGGAGATCGCATTTGTTTTTCATCTGTAAACACCGGAAGAACGTTGCAACAAGTTGCAGGTTGCAGCAACTTGCAACCTCCTGCAACCAAGTGTAAACCGGCCTTGAGTCACAGCACAAGGGTCTAACACGAAGCTATGCAGATGCGTGCCGTTCAAACTTAACATATTCTCTTCGTTCACAACATAAGTAATAATGTTTATAATATCACTACAAAACATGCATAAATACCTTTTTCAGTGTTATTTCCTTGCGATAGTGTATCGTAACTGACAAGCGATTAGAAATTAGAGAGTTTCCGAAACACTACCCGGCGATCTACTACTACGCCTCAGGGGGAGACTGAGTACTACTTGGTCTGAGGTGTACAATTACTAGAGAGTTTCCGAAACACTACGCGGCGAGCTACTACGCCTCAGGGGAGACTGAGTACTACTTGGCCTGAGGTGTACAATTACTTTCCGAAGCACGAAGACACCTCAGCAATGGCGCTGTTCCAGACCATTATGACCCCTTGGACCAATATGACCCCTAGACCAGTATGACCCATGCTGGACCAGTATGGTCCTACGGAGCATGCCTCATTCACAAAATATGTTAAAGTCATATGGCGACCAAGCAGCAAGACATAGCAAGATGAAAAGTTTGGTTAAGGCAATACTGCAAAACTATAAAAGTGCTTACCATTAGCGAAGAAACGACTGTCTGTTTTCTTATAGTATTATGTCCTTGATACTGGCTACGACAACCACAACGAAAACGGCAATGGCAACAGCATATACTTTTCTACACAGTAAATGCTTCTCGACTTTACGGAATCATGACAGATTTAACAAAATAAATAGTACAAAGCATATGAACCGAATGTCTACTTACAGCCCTAACACCGACGAGATCTTCTTCTTGTTGTGCCCTATCTTATGATATTGGCGACCAGTTTATGCCATTCGTTCCTGTTTCCTGTTCTCTGAATTAGCTCAATCCCTGACATCCCACTCCATTCTGCAATTCTTTGGATAAATGTGATCCTTTGTCTCCCTTTTGCCCTTTTGCCTGCTATCTTGCCCGTGAGTATTATCTTTTTCATTCCGTCCTTTCTGATGCAATGACCAAGGAACTGTAGTTGCTGTTTCTTAATAGACTTCATCAGCTTTCTTTCAGTGTCAGCTAGAAATAAAACTTCTTCATTTGTTGTATGACTTGTCCAACCTATCCTCAATATTCTGCGTAGAAACCACATCTCTACTGCATTTATTCTCTTCTCCATTTCTGTATACCCAGTCCATGTCTCACCATCCATATTTTAGGATCGGCAACACATAGCATTCCAGCACCCTTAGTCTAGTTGGTATGGTGATCTTCGGATTGCACAAGATTGTCTTCAACTTTGAAAAGGTCTCTCTTGACATTGCAATTCTTCTTTTAATCTCCTTGTCGCACCTACTGTCTGCTGTGATCAAGCTTCCTAGATAACTAAACCAATTCACTTGCTTAATTTTTGTGGTGTGAACCCAGATGTTACAAGTTGGAATATCCCTCTGTTTGGTTACTACCATGCACTCTGTCTTTTTTGAGTTAACACACAAACCTTTTTTGCACCTTCTACAACTACCTTGTCTACTAATACTTGAAGTTGCTCCTCCAACGTAGCTATCAGTACCGTATCATCTGCATAGCGAAGGTTATTAATGTTGTTCCCTCCTACAACAAGTCCTGGCATAGCTTCTAACTCTCTTAATATTCTTTCACTGTAGAGATTGAATAAGTCTGGTGACATCACACATCCTTGTCTTACTCCTTTCTTTATTTCAACGTATTCGCCCACATGACTACTGATTCTTATAGCTGCTGCTTGTTTCCAATACTGGTTCCTAATTATTCTCAAATCCTTGCGATCTGTCTGGATATCCTCAAGCATTTCAAAGAGTTTCTTGTGTTTGACATTATCGAAGACTTTGCTACAGTCTATAAAACATAAGAACAGTTTTTTTTGCATCTCGATAGCTCTCTCTGATAGCATTCTAATCATAAATATTGCATTACGTGTACCACTATCTTTTACAAATCCACATTGCAGTTTCGATATTTCAGGTTTAGTTTTGCTTCTTGTTCTTCTCATCAGTACCTTCAATAATACTTTCACCACATGGCTCATGATGCTAACTGTCCTGTGGAGCTCACACTCTGCCGCAGCTGGTTTTTTTTTGGCAGTGCTATAAAGATCGACCTACTTAGATCTGTAGGGATATTTCCCGATTCGTAAATGTCGTTAAGCATTTTCGTCAGCTTCTCAATGCCAAAGTCACCTATACTTTTGATTAATTCAACAGCTATTTCATCTGTGCCAACTGCATTGTTATTTTTCATGCTTTGAACTGCTGCTTGAACTTCAGATGTCAAAATCTTTGGGCCTAACATGTTGTTCGATATACCTGGCATCTCCTCTCTCATCATCAAATAAGTCTGTAATGTACTCCATCAACCTTTCTATCATTGCTTCTTTCTCTATGATGATACTTCCGTCGTTTGCCCTTAAGCATCCGCCTGCTGTACCATACTTTTTCTTGGTGATGTAATTGATATTTTGAAACATTTCTTTTGGACTCCTAGTTTTAAATCTCTCAATTTCTACACATTTTTTGTCTAGCCATTCTCTCTTTGCCTCTTGACATAGTTTCTTTATCATTGCATTTACTTGATTGTATTTCTTTGTATCTTTGTCTTTGTACAATCGTCTTTCATCCATCAATTTAAGAATATCGTCTGTCATCCATTCTTGATGTTTCTTGCTTTTTCTAGTTGGAATCACCTCCTTTGCAGTTTCCACAATTGCTTCCTTAAATATTTCCCAGCTGGACTTGTCATTTGATTCTTCAAGGGTCTCAAATCGATTACTAACTTTCATTGCATATGTTAGCCTCAATTTCTTATCATCCATCAATGCTGCATAGTTTAGAGCTTGGTGTTGTTTTGGCATTTTTACACTCTTCAACTGCATCTTTATGGTTGTAACGACAGGAACATGATCACTATTAACGTCCGCTCCAGGATAAGTTTTAGCTTGTTTTACTGCATTTCTATATCTCTTCTTGATAGCAATATAATCTATCTGATTTCGTGTTCTATCACCTGGGCTTTTCCAAGTATATTTTCTTCTTGCTGGTTGCTGAAACCATGTGTTTGCTATGATTAGGTCATGCGCACAACACCATTCTATCCATCTTTCACCTCTCTTATTTCTTTCATCCAAACCATAAGGGCCGACGATATCATCTACTCTTTCATTTCCTACCTTTGCATTAAGGTCTCCCATTACTATCAATAATTCGGCAGATTTGCATTGTTTGATTCCTTCCTCCATCTCCTCATAAAATCTTTCAAGCTCAGATTCTTACAATCAGCTGTTTGTGCATATATTTGCATGATTACTTTATTAAAAGGCTTTGCATTTAGTTTGATAATCATCACTCGTTGTCGCGATCATCGTCGCTGTTGGTGCATATATTTGCATGATATCTGATACACACAAATATCCTAATTAGCATCTTGAGGTATTTTTATCTGAAATAATTCCTACTCCTCTTTCATGTTTGCACCCACCTGAATATATCACGGTATTTCTCTCAGATTTTAATATTCCGGCACCTGTCCATTTGGTATCACTAATTCCCAGGATGTTTATTCCAAATCTGCCTATCTCTTGCTTCACATTGTCTAATCTTCCTGCTTGGAATAGTGTCCTCAAATTCCATGTGCCTGTTCTCATTTGATGTTTTCTTGTATTAATTGAGTATCTCGCAGTAGCTGGCTGACGGTCTGGCCTCACCTGCTTAATATGAGGGCACCTACCGGGCGAGAGATTGTTATACACTTGTACAACCTCCTTAACGCCGTTATCTCTAGTATTAATTATTGGCATAATCATGGTATTACCAGGCTAAATACTACAGTGGTTCGCCATTGCCTACTGTAGGGTGAACTTAGGATGACCACCATTTCCCTTCCCAGCAGTTCCTCCGCCTGTATTAACAGCCGTTGACTATTGGGGTCGTAGGTCGTCCGCCTTCATCTCTGAGTTAATGCAGAATCCGCCGTTGGCCATCGCTCGTAACTCTGAGCAGGGACCCAAACCAGGTACTACCAGCTGGGTTAATTGGACCTGGGGGTCGCAAAAGGGCAGGTGCGACCACTACCTGGGAGGGACAACCCTCCTGCTACCCTAATCGACGAGATAGGCACTCTAAATAAAGAGATGATGACATATTTTTACTGGGGGGCAAACCCTCAAAACGGGACGTGAAACTAGGACAAAAAGCCTAATTTGAAATAAAGTTGATACATGTGATATATTGAAACAATGTTCATAAATGTCAAGTTTTCATGTCAAAAAGTTTGGAGATGATATCTCAAGTTTTGTAATAGTTACAATAACGTACTGTTCGTGTATTATAGAGTTTTCTAATGTTGTGCAAAAATTTTATTGTGGTTCATTCTTTTGCCAATGAAACTCAAGGGGTCCCACTCATAGCAATATGATGACAGCAGTAGTTATTTGACAACATAGCTGAGAACCTATACACAAAGGGCTATGGCGGGCGAAGAGCAACTAAGTAGAGGTCATATTTAATGGCGTGCGACGAGTTACCAGCTATCTTAGAGGCTGTTTGCCCTTCCAGCCTTTAACCTAGCTTTCGAAAAGAATGGGGACTAACTGTGAAGTACAGTACCAAAAATCCTCGAAACAGCCCCCCCCCCCCCGAGCCCATGTTTATTTGATGCTTTCTGGGTGGGGGCCTATTCGAGGGGAGGGCTTATTCGAGGGAACTTACAAAGTACTTGACACAGGCTGCATAAAAACTTACAGTCTACATCAAAGTCTTCATCATCATATGGGGTGGGGGCTTATTCGTGATGGGGGCTGATTAGCAATTCGTAGTTCTAGTATGGGGCTTTCTCAAGGGGGCTTTCTCGCAGGAGGTAATACGAGGATTTACGGTACTTCCCATTACAAGTCTCCCGATTAACCGTCCCTCGATTATTCGGCAGTGAAAGTTTTCTTAGTTATTCCATCGTCTACGTCACATCATATCCAATTATGGCGTTGACGACACGCGGTGCTACACGGAAGCAGATGTGTATTACGTCTTGGTCGATAAAGTAAATTCAATTTTTGTCTTAGCACGTTGATAAGAATTTTATTTATGTTTGATAAGAATATTTTCTGATTATCTTACCTTTTTTGTGCACCTATTGTATGTCCAAGAGCATAATTTTGCTTAACCGACCTTTTTGGATTATCCAACCCCCATCTAAAAAGCCCTTCCCCATGATCGACCAGATAGTCAAGGAAGCACTGTAGAGAAGATCCAGAGAGGTTTGCAGAAAAGATGAAGCTTGGAGACAGTGTTTCAGCTTGAAATCAACAAAAACATCCCTCAAGTGGTAAGCTTGTCACACATCTGAATCATATGAAGAGGCCCTAATGATATTTGATTTAGAAAGGAGATATCTCTACCCTAGAACGCGAGGTTGCATATAGACAAAGTTTCATAATCCTCGCCTCGCTAGGTCTATTTCTGTTCATAGCCTTGGTATGAAAAAGGTTTGTTACTTGTTGCTCATATTAATGGCAGCAGAATTTTCATGGCATCGTGCAATCCATGGTATCATCTTTTTAGTGCAGTCAAGTAGATTGTACGTAGTGCAGTAAGTAGATGGTATGGCTTGTATTTGAAAAATTTTGTATTGAATAAACACAGGTTTGCTAATGCAACGAAGTTGTTTAAACTAACAATCCAAAGCTTGATAAATCTATTCTAATCACTCGAGCTAACCAATAGGTCCTATTTCAAACTGGAAATAAAAATTCAGGACAATTAGGGGCAGCCAAAAACTTTCAAAAATAGGTGAGGGAGGTGAATAGGGTTGAGAGCCTGTAGCTTCCCCAGCTGGGCAGAAATCTATGCCATTCGGGCAGTTTCTTAATGAAAAGCAAGAGTATATACGACAAATAAATGCAGATGAAGCTAGACAGCAATCGGCTTGGCAAACCGGCACCCATTCTGGCCGCTCTTCATTCGGGTATACAGTTTGGAACCCTCCCTAACACTAGGTTCGACGATAATTTTTGACAGATCTGATAGCTACAAATGGCTTCCCCTTGCCTCATTTCTAAGCGTGTCCGACTAGAGCCTGTCTGGGAGTTTACACGAGAACTTTTGGGTACGGTTCCAAATCGGAGCTACTTTCTTCTAAGTGGGCCTGTCTGGGTACGGCTAGCGGCTCTGTTTGGAACGGCTCCATCAGTTCCCGTATAAACGGGGCCTAAATTACAGCAATGGGTACTCTACTCTTCAGTCGCGTAGTTGATAAATACACTGAAGTAAGTGCAACAATCTCATGCTGATTTAAGACTATCCATACCTCGTTCTAGCACGTGTAGATGAGCAACAGCCAGTCATCATCACTTTTACTTAGGGCTCCACATACAGACCCCTTTGTTCTAGAGGGCTAAAATCAAAGTCATACCACTCCTATGATCATCTTGATGAGACATAATGAATTTGAAAATCAAATCAGAATGAAAAATTTCGTGGTTCATACAGTAATAGAGCTCAAGGGGTTGTTCTCCTAGTTGAATGTTTCGAGTCCTTCCCTGAGTTACAAATCTCTAGACAACGAAATACGGCTTCCCAATGACACCCATGTTAAGTTCAATGCCCAGTCCTGGCCTATAAGTTGCTGAGACTTTTCCATCCTTCTTAACTGGTGCACCTCTTGCTACGTGTACCGTACAATAGCTGTTAAAATCTGTGGACGAGAACCTGAATTTTTCTGGCGTACTATGGGCCAAATTGATTAACGCCGCAGTCACAACATCGCTGCCCCAAGTGTCCTCTATGCACATTGGTAGACCAAGTGATACACAAAGGTCTCGAGCTTGCTTTAACTTAGATATCCCACCAAACTTGCTGATCTTAAGGTTAACGACATCAGCTGACTGATCTTGATGGACTCGTAATAGTGTCTGTACGTCGCATACGACCTCATCCAGTATGAAAGGCAGGTCAGTGTGAGATCTGACACGAAGACACTCGTCGTACGTTGCACAGGGCTGTTCGATGTATACATCCAAGTCTTTCACTTGGTTTGCTATCTTAATTGCTTCGTGTGATAACCAACCTGTATTCGCATCTGCAACCAGAATGTCACCAGGGTCGAGTACAGATCGAACTTCCTTAATACGTGCAATATCGTCTGAGATACGTCCTCCTACTTTCAACTGAAACTTCTTATAGCCCTCGGATTTGTACCTAAGGACATTTTCAGCCATTTCTTTAGGAGATCGTCTGGTTATCGCTCGGTAAAGCTGTACGCTTTCACCGAAACGGCCACCAAGTAGGTTACATAGGGGAAGATTTGAAACTTTACCAAGAATATCCCAACATGCCATATCAATGGGGGATTTAACATATGGGTGGCCTTTTAACTTGTAATCCATCAGCTCATTGATAACACCAATCTCGGTAGGATCATAACCTACTAAATCCTTGCATAACTCTTTCAAACCTGTCCGTACGCCATTGGCATAAGACGGAAGATAACTTGAGCCAAGGGGGCACACCTCGCCAACCCCTTTTATTCCAGAATCTGTCAAAACTTCCACTAAGGTAGTATCGAAAACTGACACAGATTTGCCATCAGACCAGCTATACCCTCCTTCATGCAGGGGGAGATCGACTTGATACACGTTAAATCCGGTGATTTTCATTCTACAGCTGTTGTTTTATATGTTGTTTTACTTCCAGGATTACCTACGTGTTCCCCAGGTATAGGCGTTGCTAAAAGAAACCAAACAACGATAAATCACAAAAATGTATTGGTTATATCTTCACAAGTTGATCTATCATAAAGTATCCAGAGTACATTTCATGCCCTCTGGCATAAACATCTACTGTGTGCGGAAAACTTTCTTCAGCATCTGATGTAAATACATGATTGTATCCTGTAGCACATTGGACGCACAGTTTGCATGGTATGTACTCTGGCAAAGCATACATGCGTTTCCTATTAATCACTTGAAAACTTGAGTTATTGGTGAGGAAACTAAATGCATCACCTTGACATTTTGCTTCAGAGTACAAGCGAATGGCTTTTATTCCTCTCTGAAATATGCATACTATGGTTTGGTTTATAATTTTCTGTGTGCAAAAGAAAGTAATCAGATATCTTATTTGCTTTAAGTTGCCGTTAGAGAAATAAAGCTGCTCATTCACTGATGTTACTTTTGATGTAGAATCCGAAATACGTTGGCCTAAGTCACAGCACAAGGGTCTAAGACGAAGCTATGCAGATGCGTGCCGTTCAAACTTAACATAATTTTTCGTTCACAACATAAGTAATAAGGTTTATAATATCACTACAAAACATGCATAAATACCTTTTTCAGTGTTATTTCCTTGCGATAATGTATCGTAACCACTGATCGTAACTGATTGCCTGCCATTATGAAACCTGTCACATGTTGTTGTAGTGAAGCAGAAAGGCCGGGGGCGCTAGTGGGATACGAAACTTATGAGATCTGCCAGAATTGTTACCATAATCTTATAAAATCCTAAAACGTATTTTCAATTTGTTACTTGTAGTTAGTAATAACTATGTACACTAACTATCTAATATTCAAAATAATGACTAAGATAGAGACCTAATGTCGGTGCAGATATGGCAGATATAGCACGTACAGTCACTGTCATCCCAGCTACGTAAACCATTTTGAATTTAGCGAAAGAAGATGCTAATTTTAGATCATTAAATGTATTCTACAAAAGACTCATTCATAGCTAATATAATGTTCCTTGGAAGCATTTCATGTATATTGTTGCACTATCTACAGTTTTAATTTTCACTCCATTCAACTCTTCCATCGAGCACTTGAAAGTACTACTGCTTTGCGTCAAACTTTCCTGTTTTATAAAGAGTATAGGCAAAAACATGATTTCATTGTGAAATTAGTTAAAAAACAAAGATCGGGGGCAGCCTGAACCCCCATCTGCATTGTCCATGGTAACTTGTATTGTATGCTGTTCCCAAGCTGATAGGCGCCGCCGGCGCGTCCATCTTGCTGCACGTGCAGGTTTATGGTTGATGCTGCCTTTTAAAATGGCGTCCAGGCCAGTGTTTTACACATTGAGGAAGCATTGGAAAAAATCCATATTTGCAGCATGCTTGTCGTTGTATGGAGCTTATTATGGCAGCGGTAGGTTTAGAGAATATCTAGTCCGGCGTGAGATTTGCAAAGAAGCAAAAATGGTTGGGCAGCAGCCTATTGCAGCTTTAGAGAAGCCACGCAGGATGTACGTTCTTCTCAACCCAGCAGCTAACAAGGGTACTGCCTTGAAATTGTACGAGAAAAATGTTGCCCCAATACTTCATTTGGCGGCAATTGATGTCACATTGATTAAAACAGACTACGAAGGACATGCTAAAGCAATTTTAGGCTATATTGATCCTTCTATTGATGGGATAATTGTTGCAGGAGGCGACGGCACTCTCTTGGAGGTGGGTGTATTTCATTTCATTTAAGCTACGTTATGCAGACTATTTCTCTTAACTATGCCCTATATATACGCACTCATGGAATCCTTGCGCTATCGTTTGGGCTAGAATCATATTGGTGAGCCAAGGACATATTGCACTTAACATACTTACACATCTACTGCATGCACTGCTAGTCTTCAGAGTGATATTTTCTTTAGTTGTACCATTGCAAATTAGATAGGGATCTTGATTCAGAATGACAATTGTGTCCTTTACGTACTTTTTGAATGGTCCCTTTATCAAATCTTGATAATTCTCAGTATATGACTTATAAATCCAGCTTACTAGACTTCTAATCATGCTCATTATTGTAAATTTTGAGAAATTGTGCTTTGGTTCAACAGGTCGTCACTGGTTTTATCAGGCTTCAAGATAAAGATGTTGTCTCACAGATACCAATTGGAGTGATTCCATTAGGTAGAACCAATAAATTCTTCTACAATAAATTCAGCACTGCTAGTCAGAATGCCAGAACTCTTGGCAATGCAGCAATGGCTATTGTTAGAGGTAAAACTAAGCATGTTGATGTAATGGAAGTTTCCTCTGATGGAGTTCGACCTACGTACTGTTTGTCAGGCCTCAACTGGGGTTTGTTTCAAGAGGTGAAAACCAAAATAGATGCAAAAAAGCATTGGTGGGCTGGACCATGGAAGAGGCACATGGCCTTTGTTACAAGGACCCTTAGAAATTGGCCCTCTTTTTACAGTGGATTGCTATATTTGGATGGCCATAGTGTGGGTGAAGTGCCCCAACCACACATTGAATCAGAGAGTGATAGTGTGAACTCATTAAAGAGGGACAAAAGTAATAGTTTATTAACTCCAAAAGTAGAGAATTTGAAGGACCATGAAAGTACACAATCAGCCATTAAAGCAGGAACTATAAACTTAGAGGTTGCAAACATTGATGAACACTCAGAAATTCATGTGCAACTCCTTGACAGTGATATATCAAGGACGGACTTCATAGCTAAGGGGGTTAAATGGATGGAAAACAATTTTAGTATAGTGCAATCTGATGGCTGCAAGGAGTTTTTTGCTGAACATGTAAGATTATCTCCCAAAATGGACTATGTTACATTTTTCCACATTGATGGGGAAGAATTTGAAGCAAAAGATGTCTCAATAGAGGTTCATAAAGATAAGCTTCTTTTCTTTGATAATTGTCAGTAATAGTTGGCATATGAAATAGGCCAGCTGTTTAATTTTGAAATAATTTTTGATGCAGTTGTTCTGTGATAATTACAAATACAAGTTTCCTTAATCCAATATGGACATGTCACATGTGTAAATGATAGAGCCAAGTCCATACCCAGCAACCAGCACACTGTGATTTTATTTAGCAAGAGAGGTGCCAGGTATGTTGCAATATATATCACTGGTTAATCCATGGGTTCTCACTCAGCTTGTTTAAAACTGAATAAAACTGAATAAAGTCTTGGCTTTGGGATTTGATGATTGCAAGTATTTTTAGATGTTGGTGGAATATTTATCTTCATTGTGTCTCCATGATCAAGTTACAAAATGTGGAAGCTCTCTTGAAAGGATTAAAAAGAGCTAAAGATCACATCCATATGATATGTCTATCAATCTCTGCTTCATGTCTTTTGATGTAAACAGTTGTGGTGCCCAAAAGATACTTGTCTTTTGTACTGTTTATGCTATTAGCATTTATCCAAGACAGTTCATTTCTTCTTTCCATACTAACAACCATTACTGCTACCACCATAACCATGTCTCTGCCTTCCACATATTCTTTCTCTATCAGATTTTTTTCTGTACTGACCAGTTATTCCAGATTTCCTTTTTTACAGACATGACCAAAATATTATGCTTAATGCTTTGTAGTCATTCTGTGGTCTCTGGGACACTCCTATCATTCTGCTATAAAACCACAGAGACTACTTCTAAGGATGCTAGTTTTTCTTCCATTTTCCATATCTCATACAAATAATCACTCTATTTTTATTTCTGGTTTGTATTAGCACAATGACAATTGTGCCCTAGAGTTTTGTTTATTTTAATTTAAAGTTAGTAAAAGAGATTTGTTGCAAAATATGATTTTACCAAATATATTATAGTTTTTGGATGGGTGATGGCGTTCTTAGAGGGTGAGAGGATGGGTGGACTGTTTTCAGCAGCATTCAGTGGTACAGCTGTTTTTAGCTGTATTCAGGTGCAGTCTGGGATCAAAACTGCAGGGTTGCTAGCAAAGCAATAGGGGCCATTTTGGGCTGTGGTGGAGAAAGTGTTAGCAGCACCTAGTAAGGGAAGCCTGTAGTTATGAAATATCAAATGCAATAAGGCCAGCGTCTTGGTGCAGCAGAGAAAATTGCTTAGGTAGGCAGAATCCAGTGAAGGAAGGTCCGCATTACGGACGGACCTTTGTCAAAAGGCCCTGTTGCGATAGCCAGCGAGCATACTCCACTGGTTTCAGAAAAGGAGATCTCCTTTGCTGAAACCAGCCGAGTCTGCACGCAGGCTATGTTGTGATCGCCACTTTTCCAACCTGGCCAGATTGTGCCTGGCTGTAAGGCCGTATTTAAGTGGAATCTCATATTCCACATTTCGTGAATGATATAATCTTTGGAATGATACCAAATTGCGGTCTTGCATATCAGCCTGGGAATATACTCATAGCATGACATAAATATGTCAGGATATGCCACAATTCATCAATATAAAGAGAACCGTTTTGGTATTGTTACATAATGCAATGCTGCAACAACAACAAGTGTAATGTGGATTTCAAAATGGCGAGCATGACGCGTGTGTTTGTGTACGGCACTTTGAAACGGAATTTTCCCAATCATAAACTTCTCGCAAATGTGGCAAATGATCAATTTGTTGACTTTGTAAGCAACGCGAAGACGCTGAATAGATATCCACTGATAGTAGCTACACGGGCGAACATACCATTCCTACTGGATGCTCCTTCAAAGGGACAGGTGAGTTGTGTCTATTTTATCACATATTAAACATGTTGCCACCGAAGAATAATTCCCTCAATATCGGAATATCCCGACATGTAGCTAAACAGTGTGCAGTTGACATTCGATAACTGTACTACCCGATAACTCTACCATTCACTACCTCGAACAATTCAATTTCCATGGCTTAGGTTTCCTATAGAACAATGCCAGATAACTCGAACAAACTTCGATTTCTTATGGCAGTTTGAGTTATTGAATGTGAACCGTAGGTAAAGAGTGATTACATAAGGCCAATTCCTTTTCACTAAGTTTTTTCAGTGAGGTAGAATGCTCTTTGTTTTGAGGTCAGCGGTGTTTGGTTTTTGATCGCAGGAGTCAATACTAAGCACGTTGCTAAAATCTGTCTTGCGCAATTTTGGAACTCCGCGCGCAACTTTATCCCTTAGTCTATGACCGGATACACCTGGTTGCTACTTGGGGTTGCTAGTGTATTCAAGGGATCCCGGTGAAAGATTTCCTGAAAAGTGAGACAAAATTGCCAATAACATTTGTGCACTTTAAGACTAAATTATCGGCCCTTTTTACGCTGTCCCTTATAGTGCTTATAACACTGTGACGTTAATTTTACTTAAACGGCGTTAAAAGGGCCGGCGTACAAGGATCGGCGTTTTACTATTTCGAACAAAAAAGCGGCGTTAGTTTTATAGCTTCAATTGTAGGTGTACTTGCAAATTTTAGAAGTCTATTGGAAAGTGATAGATAAATTGGGGCTATACTGCCAAGCGGCGAGCTGTACAGAGTCTGAACTGGGCAGTTTCTGCAACTGTGCGTGCTCTTCGCTCTGTATAGAAAAGATTGAAACTGAGGAGGAACAGTTACGACAAAAACTAAGTCTGTAGTGGAATCTGGCGACGAGAGCGAAGGTGACCTTAAAGATACTGACGATGTACTGAAAATGATGACACACGGGTACTGAAGTATTTTCGGATTTCACATTCCAAAGAAACTGAACAAGTAAGATGTGTTTATTCATGGAACTCTTGGGTTTGTACGGCTCCCCTTTCACTCTTAGCTTAGGTCATTGGATATCACCCAAATCAAGGAAGCCACATAGAAGAGATTTGCTGTGGATTCTCTTGCTTTGGTAAATGCGTGCTTCAAGTGCCCCGAGTGCCACAGCACGAAGCGAGGGGTAGCCATATAGAAAGGGTAGAAATGAGGGGCATTGCCTGTCCAACTGAGAAGTGTTGCGCCTCTTTGGCTGTGAAAATATGTCTTTGCTAAAAAACCTAGAAAACGTGGAAACTCTGACACAAGACAACCTGTAGCGAGGAACGTATTAGTGCCTATCGTTTTGTAATTATCGTTCTAGCTGTCATCATACCCCTGGCCCCAGTGGGCACTAATTGACGAGGGTAGAACTACTTATGATTGCGTATCATGTATGAGCAGTTTAGATTGGATTGATAAAAGCAGTGAACGAAAAGTCTTGTGTCTCTTTCTCTCTCTCTCTGAAGAATCCTACACGCAACAGTCTGATAAGTTTCTACGTTCGGTTGCTCAGTGGAAGAAATTTGGGACCTTTGCTCACCTTTACCCATTCACGTTTTCATCGCTGGCTTCATGCCTGCGCGTGCCTCACTGCTTTATTCTGCACCATTACGCGCCGCTAAGCAGCATTGTACAATCTTGGACATAAATTATTGGACTTTTGCTCATTTTTCCGTGACCCCCCTCCGCCTTTCCCCGTAGATCAATGTTGTTCTCGACGAAGATATTTATGCTTGGTACAAGGAGAAGCTTCTTTCATTAAAATCTTAAAAAAGAACAACATTGATAGGTGGGGGGAAGGGGGACAACTAGTGTCAAACTCTTGAACAGACAGACCGGATATATTTTGTCCATGGTTGTAGTCCATACGCTCTGTGTTTCAAGTAAAGTGCTGCTATTGGCAAGTAATCTTTATTTTTTGTATTTTGCTCTTTCGACACCATCTCTATTAGCGATTCTTCTGATGCACTTTTGTTGCAGCATGTTCTTGGAGAAGTGTACCAAGTCTGCAAAAAGACACTCGCAGCTCTCGATGAACTTGAAAATGAAGGTATACTCTACAACCGCAAGAAGATCCCAGTTGTCCTATCTGATGTTAATTTTAACGACGAACAAGTTGATGTCTTTGCCTATGTCCTAACTGACTTCAAGGAGTATTTGCTTTCCTTGCCATTGCTTCCAAGTTTTACTAAAGAGCATGCACTGCAATATCGATCAAAGCGCGATAGAGAGTCGGATCAAGAAAATATACTGTCTGTGGTGAAAAATTAGACGAAACAATTTTACCGTAAATCTTCAAATTAGCCCCCTAGGGGCTTATTTACTTTTGATACTTTTTGGGTCGGGGCTTATTCGAGGGGAGGGCTTATTCCAGGGGGTCTTTTAAAGTTACTTGACACAAGTTGCGTATGAAGCTCATTGTCAAAAGCTCATTTTCCCCATAATATCAAACAAACAGTGTAAATTTGAGCATTAGTCTTTGTCAAGGTCTTCATCATCAAATGGGGGCTTATTCGAGGGGGGCTTTGTCAAGGGGGCCAATTCGAGGATTTACGATGTGTATCTCCACTCTACGGTCATGTTGCTGTCTCGATAGATGTGTAGCCACTTAGTGGTTATTTATTTATACATGGATCATTTATGAGATATTCGAATACATGATATATGAATATATAGTTTTTTTAAGAAGTTTTTTCACCCAGTACTGAAACTTTCTTGGGTCTTTCATGCGTGGCGTTAAGAAGGCCGTGGAATCTTCAAATAAGTATTTAGTTTTGGAAGAATCAAGTTAAGTCAATATTTAAAGTTGGTATTTAGGGTAGTGTCAAGATGACACTTATTCAAACCAACTATTTACAAACATAATATATACAAGAAGAAGAAGAAGAGAAAGAAGAAGAAGAAGAGAGAGAAGACGAAGAAGAAATTAACGTAATGACAGGGCGGGATTTGATAAAAGGAGTGCCATGCCGTGAATTCCAACCTCTTCTCTGTGATTTAATTTACCTATGTAAGTATTTGTACGTACTGCAAGGATTTCAAATATTGAAGATGGATCTTCTCTGGAACCGAATCGTTTAAAAGTCACTTTTCTAATAGAAATTGTAAGTTAGCAATTTATATCTTTCTTTCTTCCGTTCTCATTCTTAAGCTGAATTAGAGATTAATGTTTGAATACTCCAGCACACATGTGTCAAACTCGAGGCCCGTGGATCAAATGTGGCCCGCCAATCCATTTATGTGGCCCGCGAGAGTTTGTCCATGATTTTGATGATGTATCGTGATGATGTGCAACATGATCTATGAATGAGGATGTGTTGGAGAGCATCTAAGTATTAGGACGACTCTTACTTGTGTTTGCTCAGGGGCAAGCAGCGTTATCTTATTGTTATGTAAACTGACACTTGCCATATGTTGGTTTTCCCATAGTCCCCCTTCCCATTGACTTGAATACTTAGTAAGTACAGAAACAGTTTAATACAATACAATAAAGTGCGTTTTCTGCTCATCTGGCTCTATCAGGCCAAGCATTATGCTGATGTGGCCATTGGTGAAAATGAGTTTAACACTTGCTCTAGCAGGTTTGCTTCTAGTATATCATAAAGAGTTCAAGAGCTCAGTTTAATAACCCATCTTGTGTTGTCGATAGATTTTGAATAAAATGCTATATAGAGTACAGTGAATTGGTATCCGTTGATCCGAAAGGTTTCTGTTACTTGGGAGTCCTGTTTGTATTCAAGTGTTGCATACTCTTTGAGGATAAATTGTGCTTTTTAGGTCGAAACTTTCAGTTTTCTTAGGGAAAGCAGGTGCAATCATTTGAGCTGTTGCTGAAACGATTCTAGCACCTTGAGATATGCAACGCCCTTGTGTAGTATTGGAACATTTTTGCGTGTACAGATTTCGACTGATTAACTTTCGGAATTGATTAGATATCACCATTAAAGAGATAGTGCTCTATTTTGATAAATAATATTATACCATATTTTATCATTAAATGTCGTATTCGGCCGTGTATCTTTGAATATTTACAAGATTTATTTGATAAGCCGCTAGCAAAATTTCGACTTTATCTGCTGCTCTTTTAATCTTCACTATTGCGTTGTGTTGGTGCCATTTTTGCCAAACCTATTGACTCGCATGTTTGTAACAGTGTGCTAGAAAACGTCAAATATTTTACACAATGCTCGATTTCAGCTGATCAACAACACTCTCGGGTATGAAACCGAATTTATTTGAATCCGGAGAGTATACCCATAACCAATTTGGTACTTTTTGATCTTTCAAGTGAACATAGATAGCATCGCCTGCAGTCACTGGTAGCTTCCCTTGTTCGTTAGTTCGATAGCTTGATAAGGCAACTAGTTTTATGCTATCTTTCAACATCCTTTCCTTCTCTCTTTCTTGCCAAAACATGAGCTCTTGGGAAATTGAGTTTGACTCAAATTGATCTGAGTTAGATGAACTTGATCGTACACTCGATTGTTTTGAAACTGTCTTCGTCCTTCTTGGGCTATTACTGTTTATATTGTCGGCCTCAAACGACTGTTGTCCTTGTGTTAGGCTGGACCCTTCTTGTTTCAAGCTTTTGGAACTATTCGTCCGAGTGTTCGTTTGATTTTCCGCGGAATTCTGAGGATCCCCGAGAGAAGTACGTTTCTGGTTCTGGAATATCGCATTAGTGTAGGTACGCATATAGGGGACCTGGTTTGCTTCACTGTTGATTTCGTATGACGATGTGTAGTTCATATCTAGTCGATTTTCAGAAAGTAACGGATCAGAGTTGCTTTGACTGGCGTTGCTAGCAATGGGGCTGTCTTCCCTCTGCTGCTGTAAAGGAGAATTATCGGCGGAGTATTTTGTACTCGATCTAACGCTTGCTAAGCTTGACCTCGAATTAGTGCTAGTTGATCTCGGAATGGAAATATTAGAGCTAACTTCATCCTTCTCCAAGGCTTGTCTCCTTCCAAGTTCTTCTTGCCTGCATTCTAGTAGATAAAAGAGAATATCAATAATCGAGTCGTTTTTTAATCTTATAGAAAATCACAAAGCAGTGAGAAAGCATGTTTCGAATAACACAAAAGTAGAAAAACGCAGCAATTTCCAGATCCTTGCTTTCAAAGGAAAAGTGTTGGATAATAAGCCATGATAAGATCATGCAGTAGGTTATATCAAGACTACCTTGCTATGAATGCAGACGATTAAAGAGATTGACAAGCATGAGCCAAGAAGGAGATAGAGCCATGCGTTTTTTTCATAAGTCGTTTTATAGGGAAACTACGTACGGAAAGCCAAAAGAGTAAAGGAACTTGCACTACTAAGGACAACATTCCTAAGGAAATTTTCAATTTTGTTTCTCAGTTGTAAACAAATGAGAATTTAGATGTCCAATTCGCATAAATTTTATATAATCCTTTACATTACTCTGGCCTGGACCTCGTGGGTCTCTAAAACACCAAAAACGAGCCTAAAATATTCTTATTATTTCTTTGTTGTGGTCAGCTTCAACGATTCTTAAACAAAGGGTTCTTAACTATTTGAGTAATAGTCAGCCTAAATTATGCCGGAGTATGTTATTCTTAACTTAAGAACGAAAAGGTTTGTGCTCTGTCATTTGGCCTCGATTGACACACCACATTGCAATATCCATAAGAGTGAATAAGTTTAAAGCAAATACGATAGAGATCATATCACAGATATCATCTCACAGTCCTATAAAACTGGTGATCTTGAGTCTTTTTGATTCTTAAATAGTTCTGAATTCTTTGATGATTTGCAACCTCGTGATTCTTTATAAGAATTCGTATAATAAATACTTTACTTGCAAATTAAGCCACTAAAACTGCTTATGAAGTCAAGAGATAAACTAAAAAAAGCCGCAGTTAAAAATAAATCTTCCTCTCTTATGGAAGACTATAGGAAAGTTCGGAATAGGGTGAATAGCCTTAATATTTTGCTAAAGCAGCAGTATTTTGTGGATAAGATCAGTGAAAATAAAGGTAATATGAAAGAATGCTGGAAAATAACTAGCAAGCTTTTAAATAAATGCAGTAAATCCACAAATATCACTTACATTAAAGATGGGGATATTGAAATCAGAGAGAAGAGGGAAATATCCAATACGATGAATAATTATTTTTGTTCAGTGGGAGAAGATCTTGCAAAAAATGTTGAGAAATCTTCAAACCCTCTCCTGACGGGCAAATACACTGTAAATCAAACTGCCGTCTGTTTTGAATTTAAAGAGGTCGAGTGCACACATATTAGAGATGCCATATGCAAGATGAAGACATCAAAGGGCTCTGGAAATGACAATATCTCTAGCTACTTTTTAAAAATTTCCCTGCCATTCATTACCAAGTCACTATGCTGCATCTTTAATAAATCAATACTAAAATGTGTCTTCCCTGCCCAATGGAAGATTGCAAGAGTCACTCCCATTTTTAAAGAAGGAGATAAAAACGCAAAATCGAATTATAGACCAATATCAGTTCTCCCTGTAATATCGCGGCTCTTTGAAAAGTTAGTTTACAACCAGCTATATGAATATATGAGCACTAATGGCCTCATAGCATCCTGTCAATCTGGTTTTAGGGCCCATCATTCTACAACAACAGCTCTGTTAAAATGTACTGATGATTGGCTAAATGGTGTAGATGCTGGAAAATATGCAGGGGTCGTATTCGTAGACTTAAAGAAAGCCTTTGACACAGTTGATCACGGAATTCTTCTTCAAAAGCTCGCACACTATGGTGTTCAGGGCCACGAGCTAGAGTGGTTTAAGTCATACCTGTCAAAGCGCACTCAGTTCACAAGAGTCAACGGCTGCGACTCCAGAGTCCAAAGTATAAGCCTAGGAGTACCTCAGGGTTCATGTCTTGGACCCCTGCTATTTTCAATCTACATCAATGATCTCCCTATGGTCATCGATAATGCTAAAGTTTATATGTACGCTGATGACACTTGTATAAGCTTCCAAGCTGATAGCGTTGCTAAGCTAAATGAGGGATTAAACAAGGACCTTGAAGCTTTGGATTCATGGCTCAGTGGTAATATACTGTCCCTGAACGTAGCCAAAACGCAGTCAATGACCATTTCAACAAAGCACAAGCAAGCTGCATTAGAAAAGAAAAATGAACAACTTTGTCTGCAAATGCGCAATGAAACCCTAGGAGCTGTTCAAAACGCCAAGTATCTAGGAGTTCACATTGATAATTCTCTTGACTGGAAGAAGCATATTCAGGAAACATCTAAAAAAATTTCACGATCTCTTGGTATGTTAAAATATGCAAAAAGATATCTTCCTTTCCATGCGCTTAAAAATCTCTACACCAGTGTCATTGATCCTAGCTTCCGGTACTGCTGTTCTGTGTGGGGTGTGTGTGGTGCAGCCGAAATCCACCAGCTACAGAAACTTCAAAATCGAGCTGCCCGAATCATCACAGGTAGCAATTACGATGCCCCTAGTAAACCATTAATAGAAAGTTTGGGTTGGAAAACGATTAATGATATGATACAGTTTGAATCGCGAGTTATGGTATTCAAATCATTAAATCGGCTCACCCCACAATACCTCTCAGACCTGTTTGTGGCAAACTCCACCAATCCCTCATACAACCTAAGGAGTACGGACACTGATCTTACGCTGCCAAAGAGGAACACCTCGACTGGCCAGAAAAGCTTTTCGTATAGGGGTGCTAAACTTTGGAATGGTCTCCAAGATCCATCAAAGCGAGCCTCTAGCCTGATCTCCTTCAAGACGTTGTTATAGTCACTTTATGTCATTTCAGTCATCTCCTTTATTTTATTCCATTTTTTTTTCCTCTAACTAGTATTTTTAATTTTTCAAATAGAACATTATATGTACTTATTGTAATTAAGAAAGTTATGTAGGATTTTACTTATTGTACTTAAGTTATGTAGGATTTTATTCCTATTTTGTAGTATATTTAGATGGAGGGCCCCTTGAAAAGCAGCTACGGCTGAAGGGCTACCCTCCCTAAACATTTATAATAATAATAATAATAATAATAATAATAATAAAAGTTCACATGAGAGTGACACCAGATAATTGTCAAGAACAATGAAATTCTTAGTGCGTGGCTGTCTCCAGAGCTTCACCTCGGGCTCTTGTGGTCTGGTTACCCCCACCCCCAATAAACAGCTAGGTATCCACCAATGGATGTGAGGTGTAGTCAAAGATTAATGCATGGTTGCTAATACAATTGGAGTGACCTGTGCGGGTTAGGGCGCAAGAGTTGTATTTCTAAAGGCTGATTATTATCTATTACTATATAAACATCTTGGTTCAGGAGGTTTTAAGAGGATTAAAGAATTTGATTACATAACCTCTCTACCGATAATGGCAGGTGGAAATCTGATAGATGTTTGGTTAGAGCAAAGTTCTGTACAACTTTGGCAAGTTTCTATGAAGTACTCATCTTCTGTTCAAACTTGACAGGTTTTTCTCTTTCTCTAATTATTATTTTTCTCTGCACACTCACATGTGGCGCCTATCTCCACTTCATACCTTGTAGTTACCATGTAGACTAATATTATCCTTGTTCCGTACAGAACATGGCTTTGCTCAACTCCGCACTTGCAACCGTACAACGATTTGCACATGCTGTTGTCATTGTTTTTGTCCACGGTCTTGCGGATAAAGAAAGACCCTGAACAGAAAATGACAGGCAAGACTGGAGTTTCAAATACCCTCCAAGCTGTAAATATTGTGCAGGTTATTTATTGATATTAAAAGTCATTATTTGTAGGGTAGCGGTATCATTTTAAGAGATATGTAGGGAATATTACTCGTCAATTCATCAGCGACTGGTAATTACAGAAAAAGGTTGCAGGGACATTTTTGATTGCAAATAACTTCATGAATTAGGCACTTCTTGCCTACCCTGCACACTGTTCTGGACCTTCAAATGAAAACGGTACTTTACTTATCAACTCACCATCTTCTCAGAAATTATTAGATAAAATTTTTTGTAAGAAAATGGCTTATAATAGAGATGCTCTCGACTGCTCAAAAAATTAGAAAGTTTATTACTGGGTTTTTGTAACCTATGAAAGTCGATAAATTCATATACATTAAAAATTTAAGTTTTCACGCAAAACTATCATATCATTGATTTAATTTGTTTGCATTTCCTGTGTTCATATATGCATTACAATGGTATGTTTCTACAGTGCAGGTCTGTGTAGCACTAGTGGCAGATGGACTCAGAGTCTTGCCAAGACAGTCTTAAAAAAGTTTTGACGCTAATATCATGGAACAACTAGGAAAGCCTTAATGTTTGATCAAAATCGAGCCTTATAAGAACCATGTATAGCTATTAATCATTATGCCTCACTATCCGTCATTTCCTTACATCAAATTTAATGTAGACGCACTAATTTTCTTACAAGCACAATGGCTACAAGCATAACTAAGGTAAAAGTGGAGTACATGTTAAGCATAATGCTATGCTTAAAATGCTACCCTATAGTGTGATAAAGGGAAAATTTTCAAATTTGGCAAAATTGATGCTGTATCAAAATTCTACAGCTTACTAGGTTGTTGAGCTATATGAAAAACAATTGTTGCAACAAAGAAAAGCAAGAAATTAAACATTAACTTTGAAGATTTATCCTAGACCAGAATTCGAGCTCACTTTACCCTAAATTAAAATGAAATATAAGGATAGGAGTAAGTATAATTTTAGGGTAAAATGTTAAAATTAGTCATGTATAACTTCGGTAAGGATGAACCTGTGAATATAAAAAAAATGCGTATAAAAAAAGTTAGCTATGCATATAAAAACATTAGGGTACTGTCCTTGCAATCGTTAGATTTCTATCAGGAAGCTACTGAATCGCCTACGTTACATGAACTTAATTTCTGAATGCTGATTGTATCCTGCCAAATCTTGGTTTGATTTGCAAACTTCAAGTGTAATTTAGCAGATTTACACGAGAAGACTTTGAGATTCAGTGGGCTTTCAGTAATTTATGAGGAATTCCTTGTCAAGAATAAGATTTGATATTTGATCAGACGGCTTCAAATTTTTCAATGCTGAAGTTTCTATCGGGAGTTAATTTTCAAGAAAACACAGTTTTGGATTACAATTAAGTATTTAAAGAAAATGTCACCTACTCAGGACTCCAAATATCCAGTGACTATTGTTCTGGAAAACAGAGAACACACGCCTTCTTTGCGACAATTTTTTTGGACCAGTCTTGAAACTTTCTTAACCGTTTCATGATTTCAGTGCTGAAACTTTCTGACGACTTTGTTGGCAAAGACTGCTGGAGTTTGTGTAACATAGTGTTTGTTACAAAGACAAACAGGCACTACATAGGCATGACACTGGAATGTGCGGATAGATACAGGAAATCTATGCATGTTGAATAAAAGAGAAACTGAATTGGATGAATACTGTAATTTAAATATACATGAACCGATGGACTTTCGTAGGTTTCAATATCCAGTGTTGAACTTTCTTGTCCTTTTGAGTAGTCGAGCACTGCATTCCTATGGACCACTATTAGTTATTAAAAAAGGCGTATGCGCCTAAATATATAGTGGCAACTATTTTGGAATATAGAGAATGTATTATAAGCGCCCTCTCATACAGGAACACCCCAACTCATAGAACGGTATGCGGTACAAACCTTTACCATTCATAGAGAGTGTTGCTCTGGTTTATTAATGCTAAAGATAGCCAGTGCAAACATTACTTATCATCAACATATTTGGGTACTGCTTTCGGTATCTCTGCAATCTCTTTATTTACTTGTTCCTAATTGTGTTCGAATTGCTTACTGAGAATTCATGTCATTATTCGGTATTTTTTGTCAAGGATAACCACTCTTGTTCGTTCCACGTTATGATTCCGATCTAGGTAAATATGTTTGCTGTCGTAAGGGTGTCACGGGCAGGAGTATTTTCCAGACCCATTCCCCGGACGCTGTGTGAATGGCTTTTTGACAGGAGGCTTCGATTTGACTTCAGTTTCCGATGCAGAAACTCAAGCGAAGCAAAGTTTTAACATGCTATCTGCGTGCTTTTCGCTTTTTGTACACATTGGTTACGTTATTGGTCATACACACTTTTTTATAAGGAACCACTTTATAAGGAACCTACATGTAGAAGGCCGAAATATTTAAAGAACTTATACTACTAAAGGAAAAATCCCTAAGGAACTTTTCATTTTCAAATTCCGAGTGCTGCACTCAGATGCAAGTGAAGATTACATTACATTGGATGATATCAATGGAATAGATATGATACTTCTTGATTGAAATTATGCTTTTGCATGTATAAAACGTATTTCCTGCCACATTTGTGCTTTTGAGCTTGAGTTCTAGCCAGAATTAAAGGTAAAATTCAGAATTTCAATGCTTTTCTAGTGTCTGTGCCATTTTTATGGCACTCTGTGTGCAGTGAAAATTAAGGAACTATTAAGGAACTTTTAGTACTAGAATTTGATAAAAAGAGGTCCGATAATAAGGAATGTTTAGAACTAGGCCTTTAGCTAGGTTCCTTATAAAAAAAAGCGTGTATGCCTTGCAAGTATTGAATAAGAGAGGGGTGGAGGAGCCCTAAAAAGACTTTTCCAAAAGGGAACATTGTGCTCAACTTTCAGTTGTTTTGTATTACTAGCTACTGAATGCTTAGTCCGATACACGTGTTTTTAAAAGAAAGTTTATTTTCACCCAGTACTGAAACCTTCGTATCTCTTTCATGATTTCAGTACTTAAACTGTCTTAGGGCTTTCTAGCAAGAATATTCGGTTTGTGTATCACTGCAGTGTTGTGAATTCAGACAGGCACTAAAAAAGGAAAACATTGAGATACATAGATTATCACAGGACAGTACACAAATTAGGATCCCTTCACACCCTTCGAAATACCTCTACTGATTTGAAGCTGCCATTATACAAAACTGTAAATGGCCAGAAATGCTTCTCGTTCCGAGGTGTAATATATTGGAATAGCCTCTCAGCTGAGTCCAAACAAGCCGTAACATAATATAGCTTTAAAGCATCCATATAAATGAGATTTTTTCTAGCATTTCATTTTTTTCTCCTTCTTCATAGATTTTAATATTGTATACTGGAGTATTATTTTAACTTGCATTTTACTTTTAGTTTAATTTAGTATATCATTAAATTATAAGTTTTTAGCTGAGGGCCCCTTGTAAATCAGCGCTTGCTGAAGGGTTACCCTCTTATATATGTACAAATTGAAATTGAAATTGAAATTAGGAGAGATGTGGACTTGCGTAAATATTGGAGTTTCATATGTGTATCAGCTTTGAACTTTCTTGGATCTCAAAAGTCCAGTACTGAACTTTGTTAACCTTTTTGAGCAGTCGATTACTGGTAGCCTATGAACATCTTTCTTACAAAGCAACGTGCGGTTGCGTTTGTATTCTTGAATGGGAATGCTAGCTTTATATGTGTCATTCAATCGCTTTGTACTTTGGCAAGCAAAAACATATGGTCTGGTGTTTATAGAATTTTGCCAGCATCATATCAGTATTACTGGTGACATTAAATAAATCATTTTGAGTTTTTAGCAAAGTTAGGCTAATCTATATTCTCCGTTCATACGTGTAAAAAAAGTGCCCGTACCTTCACAGTAGCAATAGGGCGCGGTCAGGCTCCTTGGTACGTAACCTTCATTGTTGGTATCCGTTGCAATCCATACCCAATCTCTGTCCCTGTTGTCTAGCAGTAGAACAACTTCCCCTTTCCAAACGCTGATGTCATCTTCGTGCTCGGCTTTGAAGTCGTACAGCATAATTAGATGTGGCCCACGAATGAATGCTTCGTACACTTCGTCTTCATGACCTGGGTCCGGCAGCATGTGTTCGTCAGCGCACTCCCCACTATCAGCGGAACCTACCAATTCACGGGTGAATCCACGAATCCCATTGTTGGCTAGGTGATGTTCTACGGAATACGGCATCTCTGTGTAATATTCTTCTTCATGCTCAAAATTGTCTATACTAGCGGCAGATATTGCACTAGATGAAGTTCTACTCCCTTTCAACTGCTCTTGTAGCTCGACGTCAACTTTCGCAACTTCAAATGCATGATCGTCTTGCAAATTCTCTCCAGTATCTACTAATGTTTGCGTGATTTCACATTCTGAAGAATACATGCTGCCTTTTTCATGAAAGTTCACGTTTTTTTCCCGAACCTTTGAGCTAAACATGCCATAGTTCTTTTTGTTTGTTCTATCATTGAGATTGCTATCTTTTTGGTGAGATGCTTCTGTTTTAACAGTTCTTTGTGCGTCATTGACTGAATCGACAGTTTGTTTTTTCGATTGCTTGTACTTAGTAGGCAATATATTGTTGTTCTTTCCTCGACATATCTCACAATTGCGGCCACAAATTGCACTGCTTCTACACCGCCGATACGGCGATTCACGCTTTTCTAACGGTTTACCAAAGTTTCCCTCATTACTGACATTGTCAATCGCTGAACATCCACTTGCCGCTGTATCATCTTTTATCATAATTCTCTCTAATGAGTCAGTATAGTCATCATGATTCGTATCATAGGCAGAATCTGACTGGTAATACCCGTCACCTCCAGTGTTAAAATCGCTAGTTACCTGCTTCATAAAATCATCTCTCTTTATATCAACATCACATTCAGTTTTGTCGTATTCTAAAGAGCTTTGTTTACTGCCACAATCAAATACTGAGTGCTTTTTCTTTATTATCGTTCCTGTCTCATCATCATAGTCAAAGTAATCTATTCGTTCGTGTAGATTGGCTATTTTCTCCGCGTTATCAACCCTTGATTTACGTGCGGAGAACATGTCTGCGTTGTTGTGCTGGTGTCCACGAACCTTGCTGCGTACCGGTCTCTTTGTGCTGTGCTCGCGTTTTCTCGAATGTTTACCAACTCGTAATCTCGAACCTTCGTTAATGTCCACACTCTTTTTGTCCTTTTGTTTCGTGGCAAAAATCGCGGCAATTTCCGGCGATTCGAAGAAATCTTTAAGCATAGCGTATTTTAGAACGGTCCTTCAAAAAAGGCCAGCGGTCACTTGTTATATTATTACATGTGTAAAATCTGAAATAAGTACTACCTTGTCCTTGTCTAACCTGATTGGCCGATCTGGTATCCTTCCCCAGCACTGTGTAGGGACTCCTTTTAACTAGCTCGAATTTTCACAATGGGTTTTCGCTAACATTAAGCAGTTCTTTACCAAATTTACGACCGTGTTTGATTATAGGTGGGAACAATTGGCACCTTGCTTGCTTTTGATCCTGTTAATGGTTATATAACGCAATCAAGTCCATTGGTATTTACATGCACGAAGGAACAGTTTGTATGGCCGCTACATTCTGCTCAGAAGACTCATACTTCATGGATGGATAGTTGGCCAAAATGTTAAAATTTCCGTGTTGTGCTGAGTTCATTTCTTTTGGTGTTTCGGATTAATTCTACTCCTTGTGGCACTCCAAATCTACGTAGAAGTCAATGGTGGGCCAATTGTCAGCTTCACGCTTTACTTGTACACCGTTCTGTTGTTGGCTGGCAAAAAACACCAATCTTCAAAAACGCATCGATGATCCATTAACGATATGTATTAACACGTTTTAGTCATAAGTATAATCTGTTTTGTAGGGTTCACGGTAACACTGTTTCAAAGCGAGAATATTCTTCTCCGAAGATAAGTTGCAAGGTTTTACAACTCTGTGCGTTTTACGTTGGCCTGTGCTTTGCGTTGTTTATTAAAAGTCACATCCTGGGTCAACATCCCTGCGATATCTAATAGATCATGTGAAGAATGCTCGTTATAATTACATGTCTGTAGGCACTCAAGATACAATCTCTTCTTTTTCTCTTTCGATCAAGATTCAGAATCCATTCTTTCTTTCACTTTCAGCCTTGATCCCTTCTGCAATCTAACCATCCCAACATCCTTACTGACTCGTTCTCTAGCCCATTCTATGATTGATATGTGCACATCGTGGCCTTTCAAGCACTCACTTTGGCCATCTCATTCTTTTCTATTGTACGTCGTATGTGTACATTCGGAATCTGTTAGGTAAACTTTGCTTGTGTGAACTCAATCTGTTGGGACAACTGCGAGCATTACTTCCAGCTCTCAAAGAAAACTGACCAGAATTATGAAGCCACAACCACAACAATTGAAGACTTATCAAAGTAAGGACTCCACATACAACGCTTATCTCAAATCTAATCATCGAGAGGCGTTTGGTTTCTATGAAGTGCCTTATCCTATCGTCAGATATAGTCAAACTATTTACCCACCTCATTGTCTGACTTTTCTATTTTCACCAACCGTCTCTACAAAAGTATATATTCCTTCTTGCTACCTTCATTTCTCTTACAATACGTACTGTTCTGGCTTGACAGCTGATATACATCAACAAGAGGCCCTAAATTCTTCAAAATGTTGCAAATGATCCTCAGCTTACGGGTCAGTCATTTATAACTCTGGGTACCGGGGCGGGCTAGAACTTACAAAATGGTCAAAAGTTTTACACCCTTCAATTTTTGTCCAAAAGCTTTCATACCCCGTTGAGAAATAAGTAAACAGTTTCACACCCCAGTTGCTATCTACCATGTAAGGATTTCCGGGTAGATTTCTTCCTTGGTACTTTTAAAGTAGCAATTGCCACTTTCATCTACTTAAAAGATCACCTATAAAAATGTTTTCTGCAAAATTACTTGCTGGGAAATTATTGCAAGAAAAGCCTTAGTACACAATAATGGAAATATCATTCTTTTTGAGATTTCTTTGCATAAGGTATAGAAAAGTTTTCATGATGGATTTATGCTGGAAACATTTCATTTGAACAAACTGCTGTGATGAGTGCTAATAAGTGCACTACAATAACACAGTATACCTCAGAAAACTTTTATAATCAGAGACAAATTGCCATTGGAGAAGCTCTGACAACTAGACACATATAAATACAGTGGTCAATAGACTTTGTCTTTAAAGGATTTCATATTCCGCAAAAATTCTGCACAAAGTTTCATACCCCCCCAAGTTTCCTTGGAAAAGTTTTCATACCTTCCCCAATTCTAGCCCACCCCGGTACCCAGAGTTGTAAATGATTGACCCCTTAGGAAAAGCAACACACTCAATGTTTCAGTGTATTCAGAGCTATGAATTTGTCTCTTATTTTAAAATACTACAGCCCTGTCATTGGTCTGAAACTTAACCTCTAACAATGGATCAACAGGAACTGGCTGATATCGCATCTGTTATCTAAAGATGATAAGTAGGACGTTCAAAGCACGGAAATAAGTTTGAATCAAATTCGTGATGCGTCTCTGTGTCACTGTAATAGCTGTAGGCCAATGACATATATCTAGAAATGTACAATTATCAATTTGCAAAAGCGTCTAGAGAATGGAAGCAGTATTTCAAGGGAACAAAAACTGCTTTCTGACAGATAAGGGACTTTTCGCAAGATCTAGTAATCATTGTTCTGTAAATTTATCTGTTATAGCTCCTTGCTACGTGCAAGGTTAACGCAATGATTGAAAACACTAGTTTATTGGTGCTAGAACTTACCATTGAAGGTGCAATGCTCTTGACACAATATTTTTAAAGATACTTAAAGATAAAGATGCTTATGAACGGAGCCTTAAGCAACATTTTGCTTGAACTCCAATTAACTTTAGCTATACACCAACTTTTTATTTAAAAGAAATTTTAACTTTTTGCTATCTAGTTTTTATCTGGTTTTCATTAGACAGGACACACATTGATAACAGCTCTTAAGTTGAAGTGTTTTAATCCTGTATAAAGATTTGTATTATTATTATTATTATACAATGTTTGTAATACAGGATCGGAGAGGTTTGGTTATGGGAGCACGATACCAAAGGTACTTTGCGAGGTTGCTTTGCGACAATACAAGCTGTCTTGAATTGGAAATTACTGCCACAGCAAAATACCAGCTTAGTTACGACATGCTCACAAAACTAGCTGGATTTTTGCAGACTTTGCACTATTCTCTGTAGAAATCTGTAGGAGCCAGCACCCATCATAGATTATTAGTTGGTGGAACATCATTCGCCATAATTATTTTGCAGAGTTTGACTACTTGACGGAAGATTTTTTGAGCTACACTATTCTATGCACTACCAGGCTTATGAAGTATGTATATAAATAAATGAATGTTATATCCATATATAATTATATAATTATATTATACAGACAGACACGAATATATATATATATATATATATATATATATATATTTATATATATATATATATATATATATATATATTTATATATATATAAACACACACACACACACACACACACACACTCACACACACACACACACACACACACACACACACACACACACACACACACACACACACACACATATATATATATATATATATAAATATATATATATATATATATATATATATATAAATAGATATTTTATATATATATATATATATATATATAAATAGATATTTTATATATATATATATATATATATATATATATATATATATATATATATATATATATATATATATATATATATATATATATATATATATATATATATATATATATATATATATAAACTGATCCTAAGCCGCATCCACAACGTATATAAATTGTATACATAGAGTAAAACACAAATATACTTTTCTGTCAGAAAACGTTTCGATTAGAATCTTCATCAGTACTTTCGATTAGAATCTTCATAAGTACTGATGAAGATTCTAATCGAAACGTTTACTGACAGAAAAGTATATTTGTGTTCTATTATATATATATATATATATATATATATATATATATATATATATATATATATATATATATATATATATATATATATATATATATATATATATATATATATATATATACGCTAATATATATATATATATATATATATATATATATATATATATATATATATATACAGATGTATGCATATTTTAAATACATGCATACTTGATGTGTCAGTCTAGTTGTGCACGGAATAGTGTGGCCAGTAAAAGGGTATTGTTGTACAATCACATTGTTTGCCATATTATTCAGTTAATTACATTGACCAATGAATATTTCTTGAAAACCACTCTTTGACTTGCTCGCAGATCGGCCAGACACAGATAATAAATGTTATGGCTTTATCGATAAGACAATTTGTCGAATAAGGCGAAAATAGATTTGAAGTCGCCTTTTCCTCGCATAATCCAATGGAATTTATTCATGAATTATCAACTATGTGTATATGCTTACCGCTAATTTAGGCTTATGATGCTAAGATGGTGCGCCGATAGTTAGTTACATTTTAATTTTATTTCACCCTTATTCACCTACTGAAAAGTCTACGCTAGTTATAAGTTATAAATAATAAGATATGTCTGTGGTTGTATTTTTGTGAGGGATCTGATTGAGAAGAAGTCGTGTGAGAATGATGATGCACTAGTTTTGTGTATGCAATGTGTGTGTTTGTGTGTTTGTGTGTTTGTGTGTTTGTGTGTTTGTGTGTTTGTGTGTGTGTGTGTGTGTGTGTGTTTGTGTGTTTGTGTGTGTGTGTGTGTGTGTGTTTGTGTGTGTGTTTGTGTGTGTGTTTATGTGTGTGTTTGTGTGTTTGTGTTTCTGTAAGCTATGTTAGTCTGATTGTTTTACAATTGCTACCATTATAACGCATAAATAGGCACGAGCTAACTTTTCAACAGCACTGGAGATATATTTTAGCGCTTTACGCTTATCACCATTTAACTGAATACGAGGCAAGACCAGGTGAATACGAGGCAAGATCAACTGAATACCAGGCAAGATGCTGCAGAATTTATCAGCATTTTTCACTGATCTGAAAATCTCTGTTTTGGATTCACTGTTATTTTTTCCACGTATACTCGGTCTATCTGAATCAAGGCTTAGTTATGCCACGAAACGAAGAGCTTGTGGAGGATCTTCTCAGCTTTGTTTATGGTAGAGGGACTTGTCATTGGCTGTAGAGGTATAGACACGTGATCGCTCATCGTTTATTCAATTGAAGGGCATTTACTTAAGAGACAAGTCTGTTTTCTCATTGTGTTGAGTGCGTTCACTTTGCAGTTTTGCTAAAACAGCAAACAGAATCAACTGAGCATCTTTTTCACAAGCGATACATTATACCAAGCATTTGAGTTTTCAACATTTGCTTACACAGTCCATAGAAAGATAACGTCATTGCAAATATTCCCATTTTGCATTTGCAATCTAGTATTGTATACAAGTGCAAACAAGGGTTCTAGCCGGTAGATTCTCTTTGAAATCCTGACGTTAATGTCGATAACAAAAAGGAGTGTTTGATCGAGTTCCTGCCAGTGATTTAATTTCCATATGCAAACATTTACCAAGATACAACCTTGCTCAATCGCATAGAATTCTTTCTGAATGGATATCGGTGTTAGTAGAGAGTACATCCTTTATCTATAAGGAACACAGTTAAACGACTTGTTCTTGCAGTTGCTTAATGTTTTGGCCTGTTTTGATCACATTGTAGCAAAAAAGTTTCTTACGAGTTTCTTATATTCATTTGTTCATTAATTCTGATATAGAACATGGCAAATGTTCAATGCTAAGACATGACACTATAGACTTTATAAACTTCAACTCAAATTCACTTATGAATCACTGGTGTTACAATTCATGGAAATATGGTTGCAATGAGTGATTTTGAAGGGTTCTCGATAGATTTTGGCTTAGTAATACTTTTTGGCCCTCTAGATACTAGGCTGTGTCTCTTGCGTCCGGTCTTACTCCTAAGGGGGTTTTTTTGTACTACAATGTGGTAAAAAGACGTGTAGCTAGAATCTGTATGACAATAATTTGATCACACGCTTTCAACACGTAACTATAAATCGCATGTTCAAATCAGTTTAAGGATTGTGCCGCGCGTTTGTGTTGCGGAAAGCGGTAAAAGGGAAAAGGGGATTGGAACTAGACGCGCGGTTTAATTTGAATTTTAATCAACAAGACAACAACAACAGTCACCCACAGCCATTTTGAATTGCTAACTGAATTTTACTGATAGAAGCATCTTTAAACACAGGATATATAATGATAGTAGCATGAGCTGGAACAAAAATGGGGTAAAAGTGGGGTAGAGAGGGGTGTAAATTAAAAATGGAATAATTTATAATAAATTATAATGGTATAATTTAATAAATGTAAAATAACAGAATTATAAAATTAGGTATAAGAATGGATTATTAAAATAATATAATAGACTGGTTTATGAAATGATTGGTAAGAATTGAATGTGAATGAATGAATGGTGTAAATGAAATAGTTTTATAAAATTAGATTTATAAAATGAAATTATAAAATAGATTTATGAGATGGATTACAAAGGACTAGTATAATTAAAATGGAATAATTTATAATAAATTATAATGGTATAATTTAATAAATGTAAAATAACAGAATTATAAAATTAGGTATATGAATGATTTATTAAAATAGTAATTTAAAATAGTAAATTAAAATAGTAAAATGAATTAGTATAATAGACTGGTTTATGAAATGATTGGTGAGAATTGAATGTGAATGAATGAATGGTGTAAATGAAATAGTTTTATGAAATAGATTTATAAAAATAGATTTATAAAATGAAATTATAAACTAGATTTATAAAATGAAATTATAAACTAGATTTATAAAATGAAATTATAAACTAGATTTATAAAAATGGTGTTATAAAATGGATTTATTAAAATGGTGTTATAAAATGGATTTATAAAAATGGTGTTATAAAATGGATTTATAAAATAGATTTATAAAATGGTGTTATAAAATGAATTTATAAAAATAGATTTATAAAATGGATTTATAAAATAGATTTATGAGATGGATTACAAAGGACTAGTATAAATAAAATGGAATAAATAATATGATATAAATGTAATGATATTAATTTAGAATAAATGGATTAAATACAATGGTAAAAATTATTAATATAATTTAAAAAAATCTTCCTATGGTATACAAACCACTTCGTTATTAATGGAACATATTTTATGGTTTCATGGATTGTTCTCTTTTATTTTCATTTTCAATTGGGGCGGCAACTCTAATCTTGGTTTCTTAAATTGGGTATTGAAAATAATCAAGGATTATGATGTCCTTGTTTTCATAAGAAACATTTATTATAAACATATTTCCATTTATGTTATGGAATTCTTATTTATGATTTTATAGAAATAATTACTTTTATTGGTTACAGACACTGCCCGCGAGCCACTAAGCTAGGTTTAACGAAGTTAAAAACCGTTAGGTTTTTGACAAAAGTTAAACCTGGTTTAGTGGGGCGAGCAAGACCACGCGACGCATTAGTATTAGCGCAGCTAATACTACATAAAGCGTTAGCTTTATGTATCGTCGTGTGATACTGGTTTCAGTCACTAGCTTATATAAAATAAGTATTATTCTATAACATAATTTTATTGGTAAACATTTTATTGTTTTATAAACTAGCCATTTTCCACTGACTTTACTAATTAACCCATTTATCATTGGCGTTAATAAATAAACCTTACTTATAGGGTTACTTAATGGGGCATGGATTATTTGTTATTTATTGGTTTTAGACAATTTAGTCTTAAACGGGGGTGAATAATGGAATCACCCGGCCAGATTATTTTAGCTTTAGCTAAAATAATGTGGCCATTCAATCAGTCAATTGTTTTATAAACTAGCAATTTTCCATTGGCCTTACTAAATAACCTTACTAAATGGGGTTATTATTTGGCATCAATTTTTATTTCAATTTTAATTTCAATACCAATTAACCCATTTTATTGGCATTTTAGCTTAGTCACAAAGAATAGTATTATGTATTTGCAGCATTTTCGTGCGGTTTTAATTCATTTGTTATTGGTTGATTGGATTTATTGATTGGTAACATGGGTTGTGAGATTAAAATGGGGCGCGTTTTATATTTATATATAAAAATATATTTATATATATATAAGAAATGAAAAAAATTTGTGATAATATTGAATTATGTGTTTCAAATTGTGATTTTGAAAGCCTTAAAACGATTTATAATTTATCACAAGAAATAACAAAGACATGTCAAATTGCAGCGCGTGATGGTAATTTAGAATGTCTAAAATACGCTCATGAAATCGGATGTCCATGGGATAAAGAAACTTGCACACAAGCAGCAATAAATGATCATTTAGAATGTTTAAGATATGCTCATGAAAATGGTTGTCCATGGGATGAAGAAACATGCTCAAGGGCTGCTAGTTATGGTAATTTAGAATGTTTAAAATATGCTCATGAAAATGGGTGTCCATGGGATTCTATAACATCCGTCGGCGCAGCTAAATATGGTAAATTAGAATGTTTTAAATATGCTGTTGAAAATAGATGTCCTTTAGAAGATTACATTTGTGAATTGGCTGCTGAATATGGCCATTTAGATTGTTTAGTTTATGCTCATGAACAAGGGTTACCATGGGATCATTAAATTATTGATTGTTTTTTTATTTAACCACTAAGTGGGTATTCGTAATATTATATTTTATTGTAATATAAAATATAACAATGAAGATACCTAATTTAGACTTAAATAAAAAAGAATGTGATAATAATTATATATTAAAATGGCCATTTCGATTATTGGTCGTTGGTGACTCATCTTCTGGCAAGACTAATTTGATCGTATTTATGATTTTATCATGCAAGTTCTTCGATCGGCCTGATATAATTTATTATTATGGTCGAAATATTCAACAGGATAAATTACAATATTTAAAATCAATTAGCGATAAGATGAAAGAGAAAATTGGATATGATTTTTTTATATTAATCGATGATATAAGCAAAATACCATTTTGTGATGGGTATAAAAATGATTGCAAAAAATTGGTTATTTTTGATGATCTTATGACGGCTAAAAACGCTTCAAAAAATGTCATAGATCATTTTATCTACGGCCGCCAAAAATCTATCTCATCTGTGTACTTATCACAGTGTTACACAGACGTCGAACAAGCTATAAGATTAAATAGCAATTATATGATTTTATATAGACCTAAGACAAAAAGGTGTATGAAGATGATTTTGCGAGAAAATTTAATTAACGAGAACGCTTTTGATAATTTAAAAGGCATGGAGCATAAACATGACTTTATTTTTGTCGATAAAGATAATGACAGATATTTCAAAAATTTTGATGAAGAAATATAATAATATATATATGAGTGATATATATTGTGTGAAATGCAAAACAAAAACACCAACTGTAGATGAAAAGGTCGTCATAACAAAAAATAATAGAAATGCTATCACAGGAAAATGTCAAAATTGCGGAAGAACAAAATATATGTTTATTAAGAAACAATTATAAGATATAGTATAATAATGGAAATTTATTGTGTTAAATGTAAACAGAAGACTGATACAAATAACCCTGAGAAAATACAAACTAAGAATAATAGATTGGCGATACGAGGTAATTGTAAAATATGTAATACACAAAAATATATGTTTGTGAAATCGTTAGGATCAGGGATAGATATTCACAAATTAATCGGTAAATTACCAAGGCCTACAAAAGGTTGGGTGCCGGGTGATTACAAGTTTCTTGGGCCTTATAATCCGCTTCAATCACAAGTGTCTTTTGATGAAAATACAGGCGAGATACAAAAGATACATACGCAGCCTAAAAATAAATTAGATGAAATCGCGATGAAACATGATATTTGTTATTCAGTAAATCCACAAAATAAGGGGGATTGTGATCGTACTATGGTAAAGTCAATTGATAATATGCCATATAAAGACATGAATAAAATGGCAATGCTGACACGAACGATAATCAATAAAAAACAACAGCTTGGTTTAGGAGTCAAAAAAAAAACGACACGAAAATAGTTAATAATCAAAAACAGTACGCCCACGAAATGCATAAACGTGCTATACATAAGTTTCAAAGACGGTTTGTTTATACCCCTGGTATTGATGAAATATGGACAGCAGATTTGATTATTTTAAATAGGAAAGAATATGTAAAACAAAATAATGGGTATAAATATATCTTAACAGTTATGGATACATTTAGCAGATATGCTTGGGTACGAGTCACAAAAAACAAAGATAAAAAAACGATTGCTGATGCATTTGAGGATATTATCAAAAAAAGCAATCGTATTTGTAAAAGATTATGGAGTGACGACGGCGGTGAGTTTTTCAACAAATATTTTGAGAATACTTTAAAACGACTTAATATTATTAGATATACGACAAAAAGTCGGTTAAAAGCAATCATGATAGAACGTTTTAATCAAACGCTTATGAATAAATTATCATCGTTATTTACAGAACGTAATAATTATCGTTATATTGATGACATACATAATATTGTGGAAAAATACAATAATACTTATCATAGTACTATTAAGATGACACCAGTTGAGGCAAGTAAAAAAGAAAACGAAGGGTTGGTTTATTATACGATTAATAATAAAAGAATAAGAGAAAGATATATACAAAATAAAAAACCTAAATTTAAAATAAATGATCATGTGAGAATAAAAAGAACTAAAAAACATTTTGATAAAGGTTATGACAAACGATGGTCTGATGAAATATATTTAATTTATAAAATAAATTTAACACTACCTCCAACATATAAAATTAAAGAAATATTAGAAAATGGAAAATATAAATATGTTTCACGAAATTTTTATGAACAAGAATTACAAAAAACAAAATTTTAAAAAAAGACTTAAAGAAAATTTTATATATATAAATTATATGGATAACCAATTTGAAAATTTTATTACTGTATATAAAAATATTCTGAATAAAAAAAATAATAGGGATATTAAAAAAATAATATTTTTTGCTTTACAAAGTATTAAAAATTATGATATTACAAAATTCAAACCTAAACAGCAAATAATTATAAATCAATTAAAAAATTATTACGATAAACCGTCAAAGAATCGAGAAAATGTTGTTAATGGTTTGATTATGCAATATTATATAGATCAAGATGATGAAATAAACGAAGACGAAGAAGGTGTAGATATTGAATTAGATGAACAAGATAATGAAGTTAGACGATCAACAATTTTTGATGAGAATAAACAGAAATTGTATTATGATATTGAAGATGTCATTAAATTAGAGGATTTTTCAATGCAAAAATTATTGAGCGTTTATAATATTACGTTAAAGCCACATTTAGACGACGAAATTGGACAATGGTTCTGTGAAGATCAATTAGAGTTCTCCAACCCGTATAAACGTGTGTTTATAAAAAAATATATAAAAAAACATGGAATTATTAAATGCAACACTGTTGTTAAAATTATAATGATTTCTGTTCATGATAAAAACAAAAAAATATATCCAATATTTCAAACAAAATATACTATAATAAGAAACGCTGAGGATGTAGATTATTTCTTGCGTCAAAGTGAATTAGATATAAAATCACGAATTGGTAAATTTACAAAAAAAATGAATACGAAAGAATCAACTGACTCAGTACAAGTCCATCCATCTGGTTATACAGACATGGGTATTGAGTTTGAGAGGTTAAATATTGTTAAAATAAAAAATGTTTTCGCATCAGCCTATATCACACTACCTGATAGAATAATCCACACGAAATCGTGTATTAATATTAAAAATAATGACGAAAAATGTTTCTTATATTGTCATTTGTTACATGAGAGATACAGAAAAAACGGATTTAAAAAAATACAAGGCGCGGAACGGCTTCACGGAGAGAAAGCATTTAATTATAATAATGAAATGATTCATTTGAATTATGAAAATATTCATTTTCCAATACCATATAATACGTTTTATATCATAAAAAAAATTGAAGAACAGAATCAAATAAGAATTAACGTATTTGAGTATAAAGAAAATAAGAAAAATGACGTTGTGCCGATATATCATTCTAAAAAGGAGTATGAAAATTGTATGAATTTATTAATTATTACTGATAAAACAAAAAAGAAATATCATTATGTATATATTAAAAATTTAAATGGATTATTGAGATCAAATTTTAAACGTATTGATAATAAAATTTGTCAAGACTGCTTTAAACAGTTTTCAAACAAAAAAGCATTTGATTCAATAAATCATAAATGCAATCACAAGTATGATTCATCAGAATTGCCAAGTCATATGGCAATCGTCGATAATAAATTAGTTAAATGTCCCATTGATATGTATGTGAAGGAATTTAACAAAAAACATACGATATATTTACCGTTTGTTATGTATTGCGATTTCGAGTCTATATTAAAAAAAACAGTAGATGAAAAACATCCTGATAAAAGACAACATGAATTATCAAGTTATTGTTATAATTTAGTCTGTCGTGAAAGACCTGTTTTTAATCGATTTAAATTATATCGAGGCAATGGCGTAGATTCTGTAATTGATGATTTTTTGAATGAAGTTAAAACAAACGTTTTAGAGCACATAAAACAATGCAAAAAGAAATTCTATGCTTTACCTGTTTTGACAGACGAACAATTGAAACGTCATAAGAAAATAAAAAAATGTGAATTCTGTAATGTAAAATTCGATACTGAAATTAAAAAAGTGCAACACCATAACCATATTTCGGGCGATTTTATTGCTACAATATGCCAATCATGTAACTCTAAGATTCGTGTTGATTGTACTTTATATATCGTATTTCACTATCTAAGAGGCTATGACATACACTATATCATAACTAAAATAAATGATTATTTTAAGGATTCTAATATTAATCTTTTAGGGCATAATAGCTCAAGTATTTTCCATGTTGGAATACAAAATAATATTAAGATCATTGATTCACATGAATATATCAAAGGATCGTTAAAAACTTTATCAGAAAACTTGAAAGTTAAAGATATAATTCACATACGTGAATTAGTTGATAAATACGGCCGTGAATATTTAATTAAAGATATTTTCCCATTTCGATATGTCGATGATTTTTCAAAATATAATGAAAATACGTTTCCCGACATTGAATATTTTGACAACATAGATAAAGATATATATAATAAATACAGAAAATTTTATTATTCTATGTTTAATAGCTTGGGTGAATATTCCGATTATTATTTAAGCAAGGATGTGAAATTATTATCTGATGTAATGGAATCTTATAGAGGGTTGTTTATGGATAAATACGGTACTGAAATATTTTCGCATTATAGTATTAATTCTTTGACTTGGGAAGTCATGAAAAAATGGTGTCCGGTTCAAATAAAGATTTTAGACAATTACAAAATTTATAGCGCATTTGAATCGATGGTAAGAGGAGGATTATCTGATATTTCAAGTATTCGATATGCATGTGCAAATAATAAATATATGAAACATTATGATCCAACCATAGAATCTTCATATATAATGCATTTTGATATAAACTCGATGTATGGACACGTTATGAGATCTTATCCGTTACCATATGATGATTTTTCTTATTTAACAAACGAAGAGATACAACAATTTAATATATGGGATCATGATATAAATAGCGAATATGGTTATATTCTTAATATTGACATTAGTGAAATCGATATAAAATACCATGATTATTATAACGATTTACCACTATTTCCTGTAAAAACTAAAATATTGAAAAAAAATATAAGCGATTATCAAAAAACAATATTAAAAGACAAAACATTTATTTGTACAGAAAAATTGATATGTGATTTAAATAAAAAAGAAAATTACACCATACATTATCTTACTTTGCAATTTTATTTAAAAATGCCTGGTTTTAAAATTAAAGATATAAATTATATCATTAAATTCAAACAAGCAAAATTTATGAAAGATTATATCGAATACAATCATAAAAATAGAATTGAGGCTGACAATAATAATGATAAATTAATGTACAAACTTATGATAAATTCATGCTTTGGTAGATCGCTTTTAAATAAAATTAAATACTCAACGAATATAAAGATGTTTAACGATGTTGATTATGAAAAAGTTTTAAAAATAATATCTAGCGATAGATTTAAAGATTATGAAATAATCAATGAGAATAATGCTCTATTAAATATTGAAAAACAATGTATAAAATTAGACTCGCCTTCGTACATTGGCGGTTGTATTTTAGACTTGTCGAAAATAATTTTCTATGATAATTTCTATAAATTGAAAAAAAGATATGGTAATAATATTTCATTAATGTATTATGATACTGACTCGTATTTATGTCATATTAAAACTGATGATGTTTACAAAGATATGAGTGAAATGGATATTTTTGACATGACATCTTATAAATCTGATTTTAAATACTATAAACAAGGAGTTTATGAAATGGGTCTATTAAAAGATGAAAATGCATCTAGTAAAGATGAAAATTCTGTGTATAATTCACAAATTGTTGAGGCATGTGCTTTGAAAAGTAAATTATATGGATATAGAAAAGAGAATGAAAAAGTTAATTTTAAAGGTATAAAAAATGAATTAGATTTTCAATCATTAAAAGATGCTATATTTGATAATGAAACAATTAAAAGTGAATTTTATACAATAAAAGCTAAAGATCATAAAATATTTTCATATACAGATCAAAAATTATTAATGTCATATACAGATAAACGTTATTTATATAATCCTGTTATGTCATATGCTTATGGTCATTATATGATTGATAATAATTATGAAAATATGATATAAAAATTATGCATTTATCTTATAATATAAGTACAGTTAATACACTTATCTCGTTAATTAATTACAACATATGTATTTATCTGATGAGATAATTACATATCATGTAATTATTATAATATATATTATAATGAAATTAGAAGAATATCAAAAACTTATTGAGTTACAATTATTGACTGAATCAGGGTTGCAAAATATACTTGAAGCTAATAAGGCGTATCAAAACAATGAAATCAATAAAGATTTTAATAATGCAAAATTGTTTAAGCCAATTACAGATAGTAATAAAGAATTAATTGATCGTATTGAAAAAAAAACAGATCAAAGTGATGAATTAATAAAACAAATAACACAAGCTTTGCCATTATATAATCAACAAATACAACAAGAACCATTAACTTATGATGATGGTAATGAAAATAATGAACAAGAAAAATCATCACAAGAAACTAAGGACGACCAGACAAGACAATTAGGTCCCATGAATATTTTTAATAAAGAAGAATATAAGTTTATTGATGATTTAATACACAATAAACGAGTTTATTTGTACACTAGAAAATCAGATAATACCGATATATATACAAAAATAAAATTATTAGATTTGAGAAAATTAAATAATTATTCAAACGACGAATTATCAGAATATTTAAAATCAAACGATCTTGAAAGTTTTACAAAACAGTTAAGTGGGGCAAAAAAATATCATGATGGATTTGATATGAAAATTGAAGCTCTAAATAAATATAAAAAAGCAATATCGGCTTATATAAATAGTAGTGATTTTGTAAAAAAAGACGATAAAAAACCAGATGATAAAGCAGACGATAAACCAGACGATAAACCAGACGATAAACCAGACGATAAACCAGATGATAAACCTGATGATAAAAATAATGAGAATAAAATTACGGAAATTGAAGGTCAAGGTATTAAAAAACGAAGAAATGGTTATAAGATAGAAAATTCGAAATATGGAGAAAAGATTAAAATAAACATGGACAAATTATTTAACAATTACTATGTCGAAGCATGGTATGGTGATCATGTTATTTACGAGAACCAGGGAGATAAGGATACTTATGATTTACTATCAAAAGGCAGAATTAATAAGAAGAAAAAATATAGTAAATTAAGTCAGCAAATTTTCAATGATATGGTTATATTATCAGGAATGGTTAAAAAAAGAAATGGTAAAAATAAATTATTAGGCACAAGTAATATTATTTTAAACGAGAATGACTTAAAAAAAAGGATCGCTTTATTAAGAGGTTCTGTTATTGCTGGTAACGATAACAAGAAAATACAACAGGAATTAGCAAGTCTTAGTAGTCAAAAAGACGTGGTACAAAATAAATCGATCGATGATTTATATAATGATCTTAAAACATTAACACCGATATTAAAAACGAGTCAAGGAGACGAAAATGTTCATAATCAAGTTTATAATATTATTGATTATCTCAGAACGAATCGACATATATCACGCGATCAATATCATAAATATATAAAAAAACATTTAATGTAATATAATATAAAATGGATTACCCTATATATATCGATACAACAAAAATTAACGAAACCCCTAATTTATACGGTACACATAACGACTTTTATGTTGTAATGGAAGGCGATGGCTTAGAGTTCCCTAATACTAACGAAAATTATCTTGCCTTGGTTACTTTTAATCTTAATTATACATGGAATAACATCGATTCTACTAAATATAATAATAATACTGTTAGATATAGCTCGGATAACGGTTCTACGTTTAAAACGATTACATTCGCTGATGGTAATTATAGCTACTCAGATTTAAGTAATTATATATCTAATTATCTTGAAAGTCAAGGTGACTCAAAAACAGGGATACAATTGTATTACGTTAGTAGTTTAAAGAAAATCTTCATTGAATTAGAGACTAATTATAAAATCGATTTTCGATCCAATAAGAGCTTCGCAAAATTATTAGGTTTTGAGAATTCAAATGCTATAATAGTAACAAGTGGTTATAGTAACGATACACCGGATATTACGAATTCTTTAGACAATATAAATGTTCATTGTAGTTTATTGTCCGATGTAATTTACAATGGTGCGAGATCTGATATTTTATATACATTTGGCGTCAGCGAATACCGTATAGGTTATACAATACCAATAAAAGAGCAAAATGTATTAACTTTTCATAAGATGAATAATTATATAGTAAAAAGAATGCGTATTCAAATTAAAGATTCGTTAGATAGACCTGTTGATTTACGCGATCCAATTACAATGTTGTTATTTATACGAAAATATTAATTATATCATATAATATAAGATGAATAGAAGTTTTCGAGATGAGAAAATACGAGATACTTATGGTTATGGCATTTCTGACGTGTTTAAAAGTATGTTTAATTCTGCAGCTAAAAATATAGCGAGCGAATCTACAAAAAAAATAGCTAAAAGCGCTGTTGAAAGTGCTGCTAAATCATCTGCAGATGTATTAGGGAAAAGGGGCGCTGAACATATAGCAAATAAAATATTTAATAATACAGACAATAAAAAGACTCAACCGGTAATTGATCAATCGCAAATAAATGATGATGTAATACCAAATAAAGGCCCAATTATAGAAAAAGAATTAAAGAAGATATATAAGACAGAAGATGATATTAATAATAAAAGTGACATTTCAAAGAAATTCAATGAATTATTATAATATATAATATAAGAGATGAATTTTGATTTTCGTAAAGACACTGAAAAATGCGATTTAGTAATTCAGCCACCTATTGATTCTTCACAACCAAAAAAATATATCTTCAGAATCGGTAGTTCACAGGATTATTTGCCGATTGATTGGTACAAGTCTTATTTACATGTTACATTAGATGTTAAAAAAAAATCAGACGGCTCTGCTCTTACAGGTAGTTCTAATATAGCGCTTACCAGTGATAGCTGTTCTTTAATTAATAGCTTCAAATTTGAATCTGACAGCCGTCAAATTTATTATTCTACTGACATTAATTATGCAATGACGACTAAAAACCTTATGGAAATGAGTAATGAGTATATAAATACTGCAGGAAAACGTATGTTTATGTATCCAAGCCTTAAAAATGGTACAACAATTGCCAAATACACAATGGATACAACGACGAATACAGTGAAATCAGATAATCCATTATATAATGCTAATCATCATAAACGAATGATTTTAACGAAATCAACGATAGATATGATAATTCCATTAAACTGTATGGAGTTTTTTCAGTCCATGAAAAACACCCTCATCCCACCTACTAAAGTCGAAGTTACAGTTGATATTGAACAGGACGATATTCTACTTTACCGTAGTGGAGGCACTGATGCTAAAATAGTTATCAAGGATATATTTTTATGTTATGAAAAATTGACTTTATCAGCAGCAAATCGATTACTGTATACAAAATTCTTATCAAGTCAACAAATTATTAATTTTTACAGAGAATCTATTGTCTTCCAAACAAGCTTGAAAAATCGTGAGAAAAATATCATTCTATATGAAACAATAAATAAACCAAGAGAGCTGTTTGTTTGGTTTACTTATACGGAAAATAGAACTGGCAGACAGACCAATGATTCGTTTCAAATAGATACAAATTCAATGGTAATAATGAATGCAACTGTAGTTGTAAATGATAATATTTATATACCAATGACTCCATATAATTGTTCGACAAGAAGTATACAAGCTTATAATGAATTGCTCAAATATATGACGGATAAAAACAAACGCGAAAGTACATTTATTGATTATGAATTATTTAAGACAAAATACATGATTTTGTATTTCGATCTTAAGAATAATATTTCAGATACGTTACGAAACAGTTATTGTAAAATAGAATTCAAATATATTTTAAAGGATGAAATGGCGAGCGAATATACAATATATTCATTGATGCTTCATGAAGATCAATATAAGATCTCGTTGATTAACGGAAAGAGCGAGATTATGAAATAAATCAATTAATCTACAATATAATATAATAGATGAAATTAATTAATGTTACATTCACACAAAATCAAAAAGATAAATTAAGAAGAGCATATAATAAACGTGAAAATATTGGATTGAAATTAGTATATAATCCTCATGGAGATAGAATTTATGTTAATGATAGGCAATATAACAAATTAATGAAAGGCAAACCTGTGATTATTAATTTTAATGATTCACATTTCCGCGCAATGAAACAAGACGGAGGTAATTTATTATCATCGTTAATAGGGCCAATAACAAAACTCGCAACTAAAGTAGCACCTGCTTTAACTAAAACAGTTCTACCAGGACTCGCTACAGGCGTTGCAAGCGCCCTAGGATCGTTGGGTATAGACAGTTTGTTCAGTGGAAAAGGGATTGATGGAAAAACATCAGATCTTATAAAAGCACTCGCTGTTATTGAGAATGAAGTCAGAAAATTAAGTAAACCACAAAAAAGTAAATTTGATGAAATCATGATGACTGGAAACGGACAAAACGGTCAGACAGGAGGGTTTCTCGGGACCCTTCTCGCAAGTATAGGGTTACCGCTCGTTATAAAGGCTCTAACGGGCTCTGGTATCCATAACCGGCCGTTTGATATGCAAAGTTATAAAACACATCCTAAGAAAATACCAATACCAGAAAACCAACAACAGCCTATTGTAAAAGAGCCTGTAGATGGTACAGCATTAAAGGAATGGGAATTATGGAATCCACCGCCTTTTAATGATAATCATGAAATGATTGAATACAAAGGTAAAGGTGTAAAAAAAAAAAGATCAAAAACACACGGAGACGGAATCTTGTTCGGAAAACAGAGCCCGTTCAAAAACGTGCCGTTGTTAAATATCCTGTTTTAAAATTTAAAGACACTAGTACAAGTAATACATATTTACAGTCATGGATTGATCACATGAAAATAAAGAACTTCGGTGGTGTTTATGCAAAAGATCAAATAAAACCCGATTTGATTAAACATAAACATTTTTATATCATAAATTTAGACGATATGTATTCGCCTACAAATGGCACGCATTGGGTAGCGTTTTATGTTGATGATGAAAGAATCGAGTATTTTGACAGCTATGGATTAAAACCGCCAGAAATCATCAGTGAAAATTATGATTATATATATAACAGTTCGCAATTGCAGTCATATGAAAGTAAGGCTTGTGGTTATTATTGTTTATATTTTATTTATCATCGATCACATGGTTTTAATTTTTATGAAATTATAAAACAGTTTAGTCTTATTGATCTTGAATACAATCAAAATCTTATTAAAGAATTCTTTAATAATTATAATTAATATTATATATAATAATGGGTGTGCATGACGGTTCACATAAAATCGAGAATACAAACGATCAATATATAAAAAAACGTGAAGATATTGATATGCATAATAGAAGAATTGATAATTTAAAAACGATTTGTATGACAGATTCAACAAGTAATTTAAAATATGCTATTAATATGGAGTGTTTATTGTCGTACACATATTCGCAGATCAGCGAAACATTATTTTGGGAATATTATCAACAAGCCACTGCGTTTTATAAAATAGATACATCGAATACGCATGAACTAATTTTTGATTCAGTAAGAAGCGTTTCAAAATTATTCGATCAAAGCCTATCAGGCGATAATTCTGAACAAAGCACATATAATTTACAACCGACAATTTGTACGAAAGCAAATAGAATAAATAATCGTTACTATCTTGAATTTAATGGGTCACAAAGGATGATTTCAGATATTAACTTAAACGTACAAACAGGACAGGAAGATATTGTAAATGTATTTATTGTATATAAATTAAATTCGTTTAGTACGAGCTATTGGACGACTAACGGGCTTTGTGGGCAAGACGCGATGGGCTTTCATCGCTTTTTAAGCTTTAGTCATTATGGCGATCTTATAATTTCATCCACTGTGAACGATATGACTGTAATAGGCAAGAATACAACGAATGGACGATCACCTATAAGCGATTATAAAAATAAAGCAAACGCAGGTGAAACTGGTAAATGGATATGTCTCAGTTGTCACTGGAATATTCCAAGTGAAACTAGTTATGTTTATTGCAATGGTAAAATGATTGGTGAATTTAACTCGGTTTCGCGGCAAGGATCGACACAGACGACTTTCGGCGATATAAATCCATTAGGCAAAGCAGGGTTAAATGGACAAATCAGCGCTTTTATGTTATACAAAAATAAACGTATGACAGCCAGAGACATTTTACTTCACCACAAAGTCTTATGTAAATGGTATAGTGTTGAACATGATGAAATTATATTATAATATAATATAAAAATGAACCATCATACATTAATATATTTTATTCGCCGTTTGATTTTTACAATACCCTTACCATTATTTTGGTTAATAATATTTCAATTATTATAACATATATTATATGGGAAAATACGATGGAGTAATCAGTGATAACAAAGATTTTGAAAATCAAATTAAATTTAACATGAACGATTTTCATTGGAGTAATAATAATATGATAAATATTAACAAAAATCTTAAATTTATTCTTCATAAATCACAATATAGTGATAAATTCACGATTACAAACGACGTGTTAGACATCGATAAAGATAAAGTTGAAATCAATGCAAAATCAATTATACCAATTGATCAAGCCACAGGCCTCCCTAATTCAATAATAAGCGTTAATAATAATGACAAATTAAAACTTAATCTATCTAGTGATTTTATGACATTAAACAATTCTCTTTATTGTAATTTAGGCGCAGGATTAACGAGAGATGATCAAAATCGTGTTACAATCAATTTATATGGCTGTAATCTCAAATTTATCAATAACAAACTCTGCTTTGACAACAGCAGTCTAATTGATAATTTCAATTGTATAAAATTAGATGATAAACAAAGATTAAGATTAGATTACTCAGATGATTTTATAAAAAATAGCACGGGTAAATTATACTTAAAGATATATGATAAGCATCTTAAAAGAACGCAAAACGGCGTGGAGATTAATATCGATAATGACACGATTAAATTTGATACAAATGAAAGTAAATTAATTTCGAGTATTGATAAATATGTTGTTCCTCAATATTCGCAAAATGGTGATATATATCTCGATTCAAACAAAAAGATGAAGATCAACATCAATAATTACGTGGACGATAATATTGGTAGTAAAGTAATTATGAATACACAGAATAAGATCGATCTCGATATCGTAAATCAACAGTCAGGTGAAATATATTTTGAAAAACCAAATGAACTTGCAATTCGACCTTCGCCGTATTTTACACGCGATTCATCAGGACACCTTCTACCAGTCGTAAACAATGACCACGGGTTAAATCTCAATAACAAAAAACTCAATTTAGACGTGAGTTCGGGATTGACTTTTAAAAATCAAAAATTAACATTGGATTATGATGCCTATTTTAAAATAACAAATAACAAATTAGATATCGATATTAATAAACTAACAACAGACGTGGTTATTCCTTCAACAGGTCTTAAATTAAATCACGACAGAACGTTATCGATAGACACATCTGTTTTAACGTCTTTAATTAATGTTGCTTCGTTATCAGGCCTGAAAATCGTAGGAAATCAAATGATTATAGACGAGCCTCTCATGTCCTCAAATTTATTTCATTTGTCTAGCAATTCACCAATCAAAAGAAGGGCTAATAATTATTACGAGCTGGAGTGCGATAGGACGTCTATAGATAGTGACTTTACAACGGGCGCTTTGAAGGTTAAAGATACATACGTCCCATCAGTTGTCACATCGGATTATATAAAAAATAAAATAATTAACGAATCGTACTTTAAAGATATGTTAAAATTTCAAGGCCCAGTTATTTTAAAACGATGTAGTTTATGTTGGTGGAACCTCGATTATGAAGCAGATACTGAAAAAATAATTGGAACGAATTCTGTTATAATCAATAAATTTCAAAATGAAAAACATGTATTCTCTGATTATTATTATTTTATTACTCAAAATAATCCGACCTATCATTATAAGCATTATTCATTTGAAATTTTCCCTGAGGTTATAAACGATAATTATATATATTTTAATAATACTACACAAAAAATAAAATATACAGACATATTCAATAAACCAGCGAATTTAACATCCTTCGCATTCAATTTCGTGATAGAACCTGAAAAGAAGAATGTAGATTTAAACAGTACGTTAATGATGTGTGAAACCGACAATTATATAAAGTTATTATACAATAATCAAGGCTTAATATTTAAGTTCGGTAAAATGATTAATTTAGTAGAAGCATCTATCCCGAATGAAATTATTGTATCAACAAATTCAATGTTAAATAAAAAAAATGTTATAACGTTTTATTATAGTTTTAATACAATATTAATTATTTTAAATAGTCAAATTGTATATAACAATGCAAATATTATATTATTTTCCTATGAACAAGGCAAGGATAACTTATTAACACATAAATACCATGACTTTTATCTTGGTAATAATAGTGATAATACACAAAGCTATAACGGTCGAATGTATGATTTTAGCATGCTGCAAAATATATCACGTGACGAGGCAATAAATTTACATGAATATTATAAGTATATCCATAATATATAATAAAATTATAATATATATTATAATGGATTCACCGAGGAAAGTTATCAAATTTATGAATGAAAATTTTTATCTATTTGAAAAACAATATGTGAATATTGATAAAAATGTCTTAAAAGCCGCGATAGCTTATAAATATTTATTAGCTGTTTATTTAGACATTAAAAATATAACCATTGACCAAATCTTAATTGAAAACGATTATGACATTGGGCTTATCGGGCCTGGTCATTCATGTATAACGTCTATATGTGAGAGAATCTGTCCAAATCGCGTCTGTCATTTGCATTCTATTCTCCATGACTGTTACGGGCGTATTTACACGAAATATAATAATCAAGGGCGTGGTTATGTTTATATGTTTAACGCCCCCAAATGGATGAAGAAATGTCCGTTATTCGGTCATATCACCGGTTTGTTGTATTCGATATATTATAACATTAGATATTATCGTGAATATCAAACTTAAATATTTCTTTAATCTTTTGCCAAGTGATTAAATATTCGTTTGTTTTTCTAACATTATTCCGTATTTTAATATTATGACATTTTCCATGTTTTAAGAATTCAATATATATTTGTCTGATAACATATTTTAAATTAATTTTTTTAATCATATTATTATCTTTTTGCCATTCGATAATTTTATTACAATATTCTAAGATAATATACTTTTGATATTCGCTCATAAGTATATTATATTTTTTATTGACTTCATTCAAGGAGTTTAATATATAATATTTTCTGTGATATATAGACTGCTTCTTATTATAATAGCAATCATACGGTTGTAAATCAGCGTTGAAATAATTTATTAAACATGAACAGTTTTTACAATATCTACCATTTTCATGAACATAATAATCAATACTATTACAGTTCTCACATTCATCGCGTTCTTTTGTGATTTGATATTTTAATATCTTGAGATATTTATCACAATAAAGACAATAGCTTTGATCCATTTTAAGAAATCGAATATGAATGTCACGATTACACATATGTATATTATATATTATATTTGTTTCTTCAATATGATCTTTTTTTTGATAAATGTTCTACACTTCCCATGAGATTTATCATAAGTATTTTGATCATAAAAACTATCGAATAATTCTCGATGACAAAAGACATAACTTAAACATTTTATTGAATCATTTTTTAAAATAGATTCAAAATCATCTTTACTTATGATAAGAGAATATTTCTTTATAAAATATTTTAAGAATACTAATTTATCATATTTAATTATTTCTTTCATAATATCCTTTGCCACAAATGGGCAGCCTTGATCAATAAGATATTTTATAACACTGATTTTTTTATTTTGAACAGCTAAACGACACGAGTTGTCATCAAATAATAAAATATCATTTTTACGTAAATATTTAATGCAATCTAAATCACAATATTTGACTGATGTTATGGCAGTATATAATTCATAATCACACATTGATTCAACCAAAAATTTTATACAATCTAATAAATTATTCTCAATAGCCAATGAAAATGTATTATGTGTTATTTTAGATCCATTTTCGTGAGCATATTCTAAACATTCTCTTTTACCATCTTTCAAACAACATAATGTAGCGCTTAAATCATCAAATTTTAAATCCATAATTTCATGTAAATATTTTAAGATTCTTAGATCATTATTTTTACATGCTTCATTAATCATGTCTTCATCTGTAGGACATCCGTTTTCACACGCATATTCGAGACAACCAAAATTATTATTTTGAATTGCCTTATAAATAGTCATTTCATCCCATGGACAGGAATTATCATGAGCATATTTTAAACAATGTATATAACCGTACTCAGCCGCAATATCACACACTTGTGTATTCCATGGACATTTATTATCATGTAAATATCTCATAATACCTAATGCATCAGCTTTACAAGCGTTTTCCATTGTTTTTTCATCAATTGTATCACCATTATCATGTGCGTATTTTAAGCATTGTAAATTACCATAAGCTGCTGCTATATTACAAATACCTTTTAATGAACAACATTCTTCTCTATGAACTTTTTTGAGACATTTTAAATGCCCCATTTGTGCTGCAGACTTAGAACGATTTAATGAATAATCTTGATCTTCTTGTTGGTATTTTAACTGAATATCGAAACATTTTTTAAAATCGCCCATATTCTCTTCTTGTGTGATTTCGCAAAAATAACAACTACTCATTATAATATATATATGGCGATATTTCTTTAAGTATTTTAAACGCATTTATATTTTATATATTGTAAGCAATCTTTTATTTCAATATTTCTTGGTTTGATATGTTTTAATATTTTATTTTTGTCATAATAATAACCATTTTCAATAGCATATTTCATAATTCCATAATCTCCGTTATCTACGGCAATATAAACAATCTTTTTACTCATTGGGCAACCATTTTCATGAGCATATTTAAAGCAATCATAATGTCTATTTTTAACAGCCGTTTCTCCTACTCTCATATTCCAATGACATCCAATGCTACGAAGATATTTTAAACATTCTAATTCACCATATTCACAAGCGAGCAAACAGACTATTGTTTGTCTTTTGTCTATTTTTAAACCATTTTCATAAGCATATTTTAAACAATCTAAACTACCTTTTTTAATAGCACGATAAATTGTTCTACTTTTCCATTTACAGCCATTTTCATGAGCATATTTTAAACATTCTAATTCATCATTACTTGCAGCCATTTCACATGTTAAACTATCCCAATGGAATTCGTTTTTATGAGCATATTTTAAACATTCTAAATGACCAAAAGCAGCTGCATTTAAACAAGTGAAAAGATCTTTTGGACATCCGTTTTCACAAGCATATTTTAAACAATCTAAATGCCCATTGTTTGCAGCACTTCGGCAAACATTGTCATTCCATGGACAGTTATTTTCATGAGCGTATTTTAAACAAGCCAATCTCCCATTTAAAGCGGCTATAGCGCATGTTTCATAACCCCAAGGACATCCATTTTCATGAGCATATTTAAGACAATCTAAATGACCATTTTGTACAGCTGCATTGATTGTTTCCCCGTACCACGAACACCCGTTTTCATGAGCATATTTTAAACATTCTAATTGACCGTATTCAGCAGCTGTAGTACAAATATCAGCCCAATCATATCTTTTAATATTTAATAAATATTTTAAACAATTCAATTGCCCATATTTTGCAGCTAAATTTAAATAATGATTTTCATTTATCATAAATATTTCATAGTCTTCATTATTATTTTTATCAAGACCATATTTTAAACATTCTAAATGGCCATTTCTTATAGCCTCCTCTTCATCAGTTGTTACGCAACATTTTTTATAACCATGTTGTACAGGAATCGAATTATAATCAATAATTTTTCTCGCACTTAAACATTGTAATGAAAACATCTCTTATAATTTATATATATATAATATTTTTTTAAGTTATTTTAATCTCACAACCCATGTTACCAATCAATAAATCCAATCAACCAATAACAAATGAATTAAAACCGCACGAAAATGCTGCAAATACATAATACTATTCTTTGTGACTAAGCTAAAATGCCAATAAAATGGGTTAATTGGTATTGAAATTAAAATTGAAATAAAAATTGATGCCAAATAATAACCCCATTTAGTAAGGTTATTTAGTAAGGCCAATGGAAAATTGCTAGTTTATAAAACAATTGACTGATTGAATGGCCACATTATTTTAGCTAAAGCTAAAATAATCTGGCCGGGTGATTCCATTATTCACCCCCGTTTAAGACTAAATTGTCTAAAACCAATAAATAACAAATAATCCATGCCCCATTAAGTAACCCTATAAGTAAGGTTTATTTATTAACGCCAATGATAAATGGGTTAATTAGTAAAGTCAGTGGAAAATGGCTAGTTTATAAAACAATAAAATGTTTACCAATAAAATTATGTTATAGAATAATACTTATTTTATATAAGCTAGTGACTGAAACCAGTATCACACGACGATACATAAAGCTAACGCTTTATGTAGTATTAGCTGCGCTAATACTAATGCGTCGCGTGGTCTTGCTCGCCCCACTAAACCAGGTTTAACTTTTGTCAAAAACCTAACGGTTTTTAACTTCGTTAAACCTAGCTTAGTGGCTCGCGGGCAGTGTCTGTAACCAATAAAAGTAATTATTTCTATAAAATCATAAATAAGAATTCCATAACATAAATGGAAATATGTTTATAATAAATGTTTCTTATGAAAACAAGGACATCATAATCCTTGATTATTTTCAATACCCAATTTAAGAAACCAAGATTAGAGTTGCCGCCCCAATTGAAAATGAAAATAAAAGAGAACAATCCATGAAACCATAAAATATGTTCCATTAATAACGAAGTGGTTTGTATACCATAGGAAGATTTTTTTAAATTATATTAATAATTTTTACCATTGTATTTAATCCATTTATTCTAAATTAATATCATTACATTTATATCATATTATTTATTCCATTTTATTTATACTAGTCCTTTGTAATCCATCTCATAAATCTATTTTATAAATCCATTTTATAAATCTATTTTTATAAATTCATTTTATAACACCATTTTATAAATCTATTTTATAAATCCATTTTATAACACCATTTTTATAAATCCATTTTATAACACCATTTTAATAAATCCATTTTATAACACCATTTTTATAAATCTAGTTTATAATTTCATTTTATAAATCTAGTTTATAATTTCATTTTATAAATCTAGTTTATAATTTCATTTTATAAATCTATTTTTATAAATCTATTTCATAAAACTATTTCATTTACACCATTCATTCATTCACATTCAATTCTCACCAATCATTTCATAAACCAGTCTATTATACTAATTCATTTTACTATTTTAATTTACTATTTTAAATTACTATTTTAATAAATCATTCATATACCTAATTTTATAATTCTGTTATTTTACATTTATTAAATTATACCATTATAATTTATTATAAATTATTCCATTTTAATTATACTAGTCCTTTGTAATCCATCTCATAAATCTATTTTATAATTTCATTTTATAAATCTAATTTTATAAAACTATTTCATTTACACCATTCATTCATTCACATTCAATTCTTACCAATCATTTCATAAACCAGTCTATTATATTATTTTAATAATCCATTCTTATACCTAATTTTATAATTCTGTTATTTTACATTTATTAAATTATACCATTATAATTTATTATAAATTATTCCATTTTTAATTTACACCCCTCTCTACCCCACTTTTACCCCATTTTTGTTCCAGCTCATGCTACTATCATTATATATCACAGGCAGTTCAAGTGGCTAAGATAAGTGGGTAAAAAAATGGTAAGATGGTGCATATATGTTCAATAATTATCCTTTACGGCAATATCTTCCATATGATGTATGATATTTTAGTAGAACTAGTTATATCCATTTGATCTCTTTGCGTTATGACCACACTGCAGAGTTTGGCAACTGCACACTCCAGAGCTTTTGTCGCAAATGATAACGCACACCCAGAAATGGGTGCAGTAGCGTGTTGAAAGGCGAAAGGGCGTATTCTATGGTTATTTGGACTATTTTCAAACTATCACAACGTATAACAATCATAATAAAGTAAAAATTGCTCCGCTGACGTTCATGTTGTTCGGTACACACAGAACCTGTCAAGGTGAGGAACAGCAGAAAATAAATAAACTCATTATACTTTCTAAGCCAAAAGTCAGGAAGGCACTGCAAGTGCACACCTGAGAACAACTAAGCTCTTGCACACCTGAACTTTTGCTCATGCCCAATTGAGATATCGTCGAAAAAGGCCATATTCTGCAGTCGCGCGTTGTGAGCGAGTATGCCTCGCCTTTGGTTTAGATGGAATGCTTAACTTATAGATAGTTGCAGGATTTGAGTGAAAGCAACTGCATTTAGAAATGAGCGCAGAAACTCTTAACGAAGAAAAGAGACAACATTAAAGCACTGAGAGGGTCTCTTCCTCAGTATTGCAGTACATTGTCATAGGTAACATGACAAATGATCGATAATATTAGAGTTAAATATTGTGTTGGTTGAATGGGTTTGGATGTAGGCTAAGTCTAGGTTAAACTAACATTATACATTTTGGTGCATGCTTGAGATATTCAATGTCTTGTATTAAGCATTCATAACTCATTGGACTGGTACATGGTGGCATATATTCTTTCTATTTGGCATGGGAATGTTAGACTGCATTCTTTGTAGTACTAGGGGAATATCTTCCCCATGCCTTGTTATATTGTAAAAGTTATTAGGGGTACTTGAAAAGACCTGTATCAAGTCATATATCTTGAGTTCCACAACCCAAATGCACCAGAATTTACTGAACAATGAGTTTGCTCATGCCAAATTCAAAGAATGCAGTCAGGTAAGGATGAAGGATACAGTTTGATTGTAAGAACAATAATGATCCACATAAGGATTGTTTGCAGAGGACAGTCCACCATGTCATTTAGATTTCATTTTAATAACCTGCCATGTTACAAAGACACATCAGAATAAGTTAAGTTAGACAATTGCAAAAAATTGACTATGCCCAGAAGTGCATTTTGAGTCCCATCTGCAAGTAATTAAAGAGAAGAGAGTGGGAGATGAATAGCCAGATGTAAATACATTGTGAGTGGAAATACCTAAATTAGGAGATATGGAAATACATCAAAATGTTCCACATTACATGTTGCACAATTACCAAAACTCTTTGTTATATATATCTATATATATATATATTCATTCTAACCTCATGATAGCTAAGTGGTGTTGCTATTATGTGGTTCAGTGGGAGCATTAATCATTAGCATAATATTGCCTGGTTTTATTAGCAAAACAGTTTCTGGCTTGTTTGCACAATATTATCTCTTGCTTTCAATGTTCAGGAAGTTTTGTATGGACAACAATTAATTTGACATAGCTTTATGTTATGAAATTTTCCTTTCTGAGGATATTTGCTTTGCAGTCACTCAGGCAGAGTGTGATGAAGATTATTACACAGGGTGTAATTTTCAAATTCATTTGGACCAGTTTGAGCTATTTTGTCTGTAATAAAGCATTTGAAATGCTTTGATTCATGCTCAGTATCTATATTAAAATCACATTGGAACCTACTTTAATGCTGAAAGCTTGCCAAACTTTTATTTTCTTATTAGGCAAAAGTAGACTCCAATCCACCAACATCAGTAAATTCCAAGGAGAGTATTGATGACTACTTTAAACCATCAGAAAGCAATCAAAGCACTGCTGAAAGATTTGAAAAGAAGTTAAGTTCTGATAAAGGAAGTAATGAAAAAGCATCATCAGATGAAGTAGTTATAATTGAGGAGAAATCAGCAAATCCCCCACCAGCAAAGGGGAGCAAAAAGAACAAAAAAAAGAAGCCACTTATAAAGAAGAAAACAGAACACGAAAAGTCTGTTGATAAAAAAGCAACAAAAAAGTCAACTAGGTGATCATTTAGCTTGATATGTGGCTTGTTTAATCTTGATGATGGGGTTGTTCCATGTAACTGTGGGACAAAATAGCAATTTCTATGCCCCCTTCCCATTTTCTTGAAGACTCCATAGTTTCTACATATCATTTAGGCCAGGGATGGTGCCAGGGGAGAGCTATGGATCTGAAGGTCCCATCAGAGCATATTATCCCCCATTTGAAAGTGAAGAAATCTTGCTTCAGAGTTAGCTGTTCTAGGACACTGCTAACCTTTCCTTAGTCCACCACTAGAAGATTCAACCTCCCCATCAGAAAATTCCTAGTGTCACTACTGATTAAGGCTGGGACAGGTGCAAAATTTCATCTTCATGGTCCCACTCCTTCCAAACTTATAGTCTTTCATGTTTGAGTTGTTTAATCACACATCTTGCTTAGTCTTGGAGTCCTTACAAGACTTGAAGCTGCAATCAGTAGCCCTCTAAGCTATAGACATTAGCTCCATGTGGAGAAGCTATCACATAAAAGAATGATTTTCTGCCTTACAGCCATAGGTTGTTAAAGTTACTGATTTATTGATGCTGTAATAAGGCTGCAGCACTGTTCAATTTGTCATCAGAAACTGGTATTGAAACACTTGTACTTTATTCCAGTTTACTACTGTTTCACAAATTCCCAGATTACCCCCTCATAAAAGCATTCCCTGAAATAAACCCCACAGCTAATAGTAGGCCCCCCCATTGAAAAAGCCACCATCATAGAAGTGATGAAAATTGTGTTATATATTGATGCTTTTATATAGGCCATTCTTTTATACCATGGAGAAACAGAGTTTTCAAAATGTGTTTTTAATGTAGCACATGCCAAATAATTTTATAGGCCCCCCACTTGAATAAGCCTTTCCCTCAAATCAGTCTTCCCTGGTCAAAGGTATCAAAATTATTGTGCTGTCAAGGGACTGTGTAGAGGCTTTATCACATTTTTTGATGCTGTTGTTAGCTTTTGGAATTGCATCATCATTGGAGACTGTGTGAAAATTTGTTCAATTGTTTTAGTGAATCAAATGAAGCCCTTAGACAGAGTACTATCACATCACATTTTCCAGTAAGGAGGAGCAACAGAAGATGCAAGTCTGTTATACAGGTTTGTTGCTGAGTTGGATATTGCAATATGTGAAATAAAAACTTATGTATAGCATGGTAGCATAGAAAATTCCACCTTAAAAGGGACTTTCTGTATATAGGATTCAAGGCAGATATGTATGCACTCTCTCAATCGGATGGAGGAAAAACAATACTTGTAATTATATTGTTCTTAGTTTTGTTTTTCTTTAATTTTAGTATTAGTTGTCTTAATTAGCTTCTTTTAGCTAAATATAAAACTCCAGCTGTAAATAAATTGATGATAATGATGATGATGATGATGATGATGATGATGATGATGATGATGATGATGATGATGATGATGATGATGATGATGATGATGATGATGATGATGATGATGATGATGATGATGATGATGATGATGATGAAGAAGAATACAGGATGTTAGTGTATTGCGTCATGAAGAGTGTTTTGAAATGTTTTGAAATGTCTCACACTTTCTCCTTTAGTATGTATTTATCATGCTGAGAGCACCCACACTCACAACCACCCTATTTTGGCCTGCAGAAGTAGCCAGTAGCAAATCATCAATCAAACACCCTAATAACTAATTATCTTCAGTTGTCATTCAGAATTATAGCTATGGCTAGAGATAAAATCTGCAATATTCTGTTAATTATGATTGTGATTGCATATTCTATTGTTAATTTGTGCAGTTCTTTTGTAGGAAATTAATCACAGCATGACATAAGCTAATTGATGTTTCAATTTCCTTTTAGATTGAAAAAGATAAGGTAATTATGCAAAGATTGTTAGATGAAGATGAAAGCGGCCTAGAGGTACATAGATTTGAACGTACATTATTCTCTTCATGTTGTCTGTGCTCCACAAATGTTTTCATCCTTATGCATTAGTAAGCAGCTTTGTCTGTATTAATGTTTGTAATGACAGGGTTGTGTTTGATGATCTACTGGGTAGCCTTGAGACATATTATAGAAATCCACCCTCTAAAATTCGTACACGTTAAGCTCTAATGGCGAGAAATATTGCTATTACCTTGCCACCGAAGTAAACATACATAGCCTAAGAGATTACATTAACTTAACTTAGGCCTTGTGGAACTCTAAATGTGAACTTAAAATTTTTGATCCTGAAGCAGATCTATTTTTTCAATTAGCGGTGTTTAATTAATCAATTATATATTCATTCACACTAGGAGAGTAATGTTTTACTCCTTTATCGTCGAAGGGGCCCCTGTGGACGGCAGACTTTCGTTGAATTTTCAACGTTTTTAGAAATGAAGTTCCTTTGGTACTCATTTGATGAACTAACTCCTTTCTGCTATATTCTAGGTCCGCGTGCTTCCCGAAAAAGGTCGAGGAGTTTTTGCAGCGGAGGAATTCAAAAGAGGAGATCTAATTTGCGAGTATGCTGGAGAGTTAATTGACTATAGTCTGGGGAAAGTGCGCGAGACCGAGTATTCACAGAACCCAGAACTCGGCTGTTACAGTTATTTCTTTCAATACAAAAGCAAAAAATATTGGTATGCCATTATTGGCTTTATATTCTTGATTCATTTTTCATTTTTCATTGCATTGTCAATTACGGAGGGTGTCCCTTCAGCCGGAGCTGATTTTCAAGGGGCCCTCCACTTATAGCACTAAAATCCATTACAAAAGCATAACTATAAAAGAATTACAAAAATCAATGACTATAAGCAGAAATAAACTAAATAACCTAAATAACCTAAATATTTGTCTTGAAACAATACAAGGACGATGCCTGCTTAGTTTTTTCAGGAAGATCGTTCCACGATTCCCGCCAGTTATGCACAGGTCAGTGACCTCTTAGTCAGCTGATATCCAATAATGTTTTATCCCGTTAATTCCGACGCAAATTATGCCTACAATAGGGCATTTATATATGTAGCGCCTACTTTAATCAAATTCTCTTGGTCCTTCAGCTAGTTTCACCGTACATTGACAAGCATTAACCTTGATATGTATACCAGTGTCCTGTAGCTTATAGCTCATGAAATGCGAGAGCCAGTACTTTGCATGTTCATTTCATTTTGATTCATCTAAGGAGGGGTGCCCTTCAGCCGGAGCTGATTTTCAAGGGGCCCTCCACTTAGAAACTGTAGTTACAACATAACTATTACAGCTAAAATTTAATACAATGTTATGAAAATTGTTAAAAACCTGCTAAAGAGTAATTATTATCATTTTATTTAATACTGACTGTTTTGCAAGGAGTCTTTATTATACGCATATGCTCTTTTGCTCTGAATTGTTTTATTGAATATAGTCTATCAAGTAAAATTTGAGGATTATAGCTTTAATTATTAGTTAAAGGTTAAAGTCGTTTGGAATTGTGGTTGCATTAAAAAATAGACTGTTATTGATGCACAGGAAAAGTACAAGCGATATTTTCCCTAACTAATATACCGCTTCCTACCGTTGGCGGAGTGTTGCACTGATTTTTCTACACCAATATGTCCACATAAATATATCAGAGCCAACTCACTTACCCTGAGCTGGTGGACGGCTTTGTCAGCCCATTGTCAGCCCGTTTTGAAGTGACATCAATCAATCTCGTTTATTTCTTATGATTAATTTTTGTGGTCAGGTAAGTAATCTGAACTACAGTTTGATCACAGGCTTTTTTGTTAATTATTCAATATCTTGAGTGCAATGTTTCCAACTTCTTCCTTGCATTAGAGTACATTCGTTGATCAATTCAGGTGTTGTGTTCTACAGGTCACTTGGTCATCCTCGTGATACTTGAATCTTGAATTTCTTCTGAATATATAAATATTTGCCTTTCAGTTGTGGGAATTGATCCCCAAGGAAGTTTTGAAGCTCTTATTCAAAAGCACTTTGAAATTTAGCTGGTAGAATTCGCCAAATTATTAAGTGGTTGACCTTTGTCACATTTTCCCAATAAAATTTTTTTTATAAGAACAGACAATCTTTGCTGAGCCTGAATATTCCTGCAGTCTGTCGATTTTGAGCCCAAGATTATTCTTAAATTATTCATAAATCTCAGCGATTGTTTAGCATTAGTATCCATGTGGACTATATTCTTGTACTAAAAAGTGCACAACAGACATTTACCCGAAGAGTTGCAGAGTAGCATCATAGCGTAACGACACCCAGATCGGACAACTGAAACTCACACTTGTTTTTTTTCTAAACAACTCAAACAGTGTAAATTTAGAGTTAGGATAGGGAAAGGAAACTGGAAAAAGAATGGAAGAGACTGCACAAAAATGTAATGGTTTTCTGACATATTTCTTGCTGTTTGAATTTTTCAAATTTGTCGATACTAAAAAACTCGCAACCTACTCCGAAATGTGACTTAGTTACGATTACGTATTGCCTTAACTTTCTGCTTCTGTTAACTAGCCGAAATTTCTCGTGATTTTTTAGCGTGGATGCAACTAAAGAAACCGATCGACTTGGTCGGCTGCTCAATCACAGCAAAACGCAAAGTAATGTATGCACAAGGGTGTTCCCTGTCAAAGATACTCCGCGATTAATATTGGTGGCAAGTCGAGATGTCAAGGTTGGTGAAGAACTCCTTTATGACTATGGTGAGAGAAGTAGAGTAGCTATTGAGAGTCATCCCTGGTTACAGCAATAAATTATTGTGTACAACGTCAATATCAGTATCACAGCACCTTATGACTGGGTGTAATATATGGGTAGATTACGAAGCCTAGACTCTTAATTGGAATAAGAAGATCTGTCCATCGAAGCAACATGGCATTAGATGCCACGCAATGCTAATACAGAGAATACTGTCTGCTTTAGTTGGATATGGGAAATTTCATTGCCGTACCTGCCTGTTCTTTACAAACAAACATATATTTCACAAACTAGTCTGGAATTGAAATGGCCAGATCACAAGAAGATTCTAGTTAAAGCCATTGAGTGTCATCCCATCTAGCAGATTGTTTGAATTCTTCCAGTGACATTCAGCTATAGACTGACTTTTCCTCTTTAAAGTAAATTGCCAATTGATCGTTTAAGAATAATCATGGGGTCACAAGGTAAAATTCTCTAATCGTATACCCAATCAATTGATCCTATTGGTGTAGAAACGGCTTTTTTCTATACTAAACTTGGGCAGCCCAAACTTAGGATGAAATGAAAGATGACAATTGACTCTATGAAACAGTGCAGTGCCCAGCAAAGAATTCGAAAGTTCATGGGTTTTACAACATATTCCTCTTCGTATAAGACGGCTCGGCGTACAAAATCGATCCTAAATTTTGGCTTGAAATACGCATCTTTTAGTAATGTGTGGTATGTAAGCCAACGCAAAAAGCTTGCTCTCACACATTGAGGACACTCGACATTTCATGTAGGTTAAGTAATCAAGAGGAAAATTCTTTGCGTACAAATTCTCATTTCATTTCATGGTACTGAAAGCTCCCACAGAAATAAAGAGGAAAAAGTGTTTGATTACAGTTATATGCAAAGCTTACTGTCATATGTATTCTACAGACATAAGACGCCGAGAACGCCGAGAGCCTTCTCATGCGGCTAAACTGCATTATTCAATTTCCTTGCTTATATTGCTAAGGTCTTTTGGGCTTAGTTTATTTCACTTTCGCAAGGGAATGTGTTCACATGCTACGTCTTTTTGTAAAAGATAATATGTTATTAGGAGACTTTGTAAATCTTTGATATGCATCTAATTACCGCATTATTAATGTTATTAGAATGTTATATGTATTGTACTAAATATACTTGTATAGCATGAATTCTACCCTTGCGTCGTTTTTCGAATCTTTCTTGCAACAGATTAATGGAATCGTTTTGAAGGTCTCTGCCTTTGAAGTGCAAAAATCATTTATGTATGATAGTTTCAAGGGCAAAAATTATACAGGGAACAGTCATCCAAGCATAATGTACAGAGTTTCACTATAGCTTGGAAAAGGGAAAAGAGAAAATGGGAATAAAGAAGCTTTTCAGTTTGCTTAAAGTATGTTCCCGCTTTTTCGAGCTGCAGTGAAGTTCTATTGTACAAACAGACTATTCACTGTACAGAGTACAAAAGGAAGCTGGTTTAACGGTATCTTCTATGTGACCGTAAGGGTCAGGGGTAAGGGATTGTGTGAAGATTAAGGTATTGAGTTGGGGTTTTTGGATCAGAGAGAGTTTATTTGGCTGGGGTATGGACCATTTCTTTGCTTGGATTGGGATCAAGGCGAGGTTTATTGTTAGTATATTATAGTATTACATGCTTGCGACTTTTGCGAATTTGAATCGACCGCGCGGGATCGTTATGGACGGATCATCGTCAGTGGGACATGGGATTCTTTGCTTGTTTGTCTATGCATGTGCTAGAAGACACATTGTGCCTAACGACTTGTTCGACTATGACCTTGTGATCTTTTTTACGATTACTAATGCTGTAGAGAGCTAGCAACTGGTAATTTTCGTAATGGTCCGAAGACTGCTCCATTTTTTACGAAAAGGTGGAACAAGATAAAGACAATACTGATCATAGCATGCTTCTTGTTCGGCACTGATCAGCATTAAACTTCTAGGGATTTTCATCTTTATAGTTCATCTTTACATTTTATGGAGCCTGTTCTTTCACATACACAGTGCGGATTTCTTCGACAGAGACTTCAATGGTGACTGTCACTTCATGTAACATCCTGCTAAAATAGAGATAAAACTGCATTTGTAAACTTTGAGAGCATCTTCCATTAATTTTGGTCATTAATCTGTAATTATGACTTTACGGTTCCTTGCTCCCATGGTATAAACTTGCACACCCTTTTTGTTCATTCTTTCCTACCGTTAGTTAATTTTTTCAGACTTACAAAGAAGGCAAAAGGGCAATTTCCAGACATTTGTTATTGAAGAACTTGGTTGAACTGGAGAAATTGGTTTGAGTTTCTGTATCTAAACAGTCTACGTTCCTCAAGCAGTGCCATGAAACATCTTCACTGGACCTGCAGCATACAAGGTCTTTGTTTTTTCTAAACCATCTATTCAGTCGATACAACAGCCTACCTACCCTAACTTATTGGAGAGGACGTTGATTGACCCTTAACAGTCAGCTTTTGTGTGCTCCAATTAATTACGAGATTAAGGATTAGCAAAATGCGTTTGATATCTGAAATCCAATACCTTTAAGTGTGTTGTTATGGCTGATCTGCAGCCACAGCACGTGTTAGCATCTTATAGGTTTCAGTCTAACGAAACCATTATGAAGTGTAAATTAGCCAATCAGGGATCGCGTTTACTAAACTCGCGCTTAAATTTTGAAGGGAAGATGGCGGCCCAATGTCAGTTGGTAGGCTACAGCGGAAAACAAACAGAAACGTCCGAAACGAGATGACATGCATTTGTTTGGATTGATGTAACACCTGGAGTTATCCATTTTGTTGTGAGTTGAAGGTTAGGGGCTAGGACTTGCTTTTTTCTATCTTTGATAAAGCGGAAGATTTATTTATTTAGGCCTGTTTGGTAAGAGGAGCCTACGAGTCCTATAGGATGGACAGTACATACATTGTGTAGATTCATAGCTACAAAAAAAATTATACCAGAGTAGTTTATAGATCTTGTAAATCTAACTTTAGCTTAATGGGATAATGTGTTACTGCGAGTGTTTAATGTCACAGCTAAAAAGAAATTCCAGCAAATTTAAGTTCTGTTTAGAATGTTGACACGAGTGACTTGCCCTTGCAGTATTCAGAGTCCAAGTATAGGTAGAAAGTGAGGCCAGGGGGTGCCGAAGTGCTTTTCTTTCTAATGAAGAGGAGGGGTTTGATCCAATAAATTCTTTCTCATTTGGCATGGGACACCTGAGATGTATTTTTACTATCCCAATCCCATATGCCTATGCTAATATAACAAACAGTCTCATGCCATGGAAAAACATAGTCCATGCCAAACACCTTTGGCATAGACTACATGAAATGTACGCTGGTCATGTATAGAATATGGGGCAGGTTAGAGCAGTTCTGAGTTTGAAGAATTCTATGGCTCAGGATGATTTGGATTTTATGTCAACTAGATTTTAGCCGTGTATGGATTGTTATTAGAGTAGGGAACAGGCCCTTGATTGCTATCAGACTGTCCCATATGACCAAGCTATCCTATTAAAATATCAGTTATTTTTAGTATCAAGTTACAATTTTTGGGACTCTTTGTTGCTAGGTGGCTTACATTAGACTTTAAAATACAGATTACTAGTAAATTGCACTGTTGCTATTAAAGAGTTTAGGACAGTTCAGGACATAGAGACCATGGGAATACTGTCTAATTTCCAACCATGGGTTGTGGCAATGCTTTTTCTGGCTGGTGATGTTTGCTTATTTTGCTTTTTGTCATCTTAGGTTTAGCCATGAAATAGAGCCATGGAAGTGAGTTTGATTGATGATTTGAGTGATGCTGTATCAGTCCTTTCACAGGATAGAATGAGTGATGATACTGACTTTCTCATTGGGCACAATATTTCATTTAGCTGCATGAATGATAGCTACATTGATGCTAAAAGTTCAACTACTACAGACATTATTTATCAGCAAGAGTTGTATAATACTGATGTGATTTTGTCTACAAGTAGAGGAAAAAGTGATAGTGGTTTGGGACAAAAAGCCACAGATGAAGCACAATTTGCCACAGAAACTGACATAAAAAATTATACAAACAAAATTGAAGCCTCATTTGGTACTTTTGCAAATAGAGAGAAAGGCAGCCATGGAAATTTTGAGTCCCAAAATGAAAATAGAATGGTTGAGAAAATTGATGATATTGAGTATCAGAGAAAAGAGATGGCACATTATTCTGACAGCAAGGATAAGATATTAATTGATGAGCAAATAAAAGTGAGAGATTCATCTAATGAAATTTCAAAATCTTTGGAAGATGTAATGAGCAATCAAGATCCTATAATGAGTACAATCGCAAATAATTGGAAGTATAGATCAGTACATGACTCATCAGAGGAAGATTTTTCTGTTGGTAAAGATGGGATTGCCAAGGCTTCTGATACCTTTTCTGATTCATTTGCAGGTAGTATTAAGAAATTCCTATTAGTGTTTGGATATTAAATGTTAGGATGTATTGGGCCTTACCCTGAGCAGAACAAAGGTACTCTAATGCATAAACTCCTTGAACAATTTAGCTGCTCTGTTTTGCATCCCTTCTAAGAATGCATACCTTTGACTTCAAGAATTTGGATGCTTGACATATCGAGCTCCATGCATAATGTTAGGCACAATTTAGGTGCTCACACTCAGTCTGGTGCCTTCCTGGGCAAGACCTGATGTATTGTGAATGCAAGTTGACTTCTCTTCATGAGACACTATATAGTTTCTTGTACCCATCAAATATCAAGTGAGTGTTATCAATTGTTGCTATGATGTAAAAAGTGCGAGAGAAGATCAGAGATGCAAAAGGAGGAGACAGAAGAAATCAAAGCTATAAACAATCTTAAGATGTTGCTCTGTAGTATCTGTTTCATGGGTTTAAAGGCATTTGTGGTATGATCACTCTTGAGTTATTTTACTCAAAGAATTTATTCACTGCTAAAGAAAACCAACATCTTGCTGAACAATTTGTAGATCAAGCTTTTTCTTCTTTTGTTTGGATGCCTATGGAGATCCAAACCTGAAATAGCATTACTGATTTGTAGGATAATATTATGCTTTTAGTCTTATAAATGTTAGGTACCACTTTGCTCTTAAACATTTACCTGCATAGTCACTTGACCAGATCCTGTTTACCTATTATAAATGGATTATATTATAAACCTATTATAATTATATAATATAATGATTCCAGTTCCAGATTACTGATTTTTGCCTGTCATATTTCAATGAAATGGCAAGTTTTTGTTTGACTTGAGTTTATTTTCTTTTTAGAGCTGTATGTCTAAGCCAGTTGACTGTTTTTTTTGTTTAATTTTTCTGCTCTAATTATGATAGAATATGATCCAAAAGTAAGAGAAGGTGAAGAATTATTGGCAAGACTTCTTGGCAGAGTTACTCTCACTGAATCTTTGTAAGTATTACTAAATGTATCTATAGAGCTATTAATTTTATGAGTGTGGGGGAGCAATATTAGGATTATGAGAAGTGAGTAGGTGTTTACTGTTAAAAAGTTTGTAGTTTAATGATTGTATTTGTGGATAATATAACTGAATTGAACTGCAGTAAATGCAGTTTTATACCTGGTAAAGGATTTTTCTTTAGTGTTGTGACTTTTGCAAGGACCCTGTTAGAATTGCCTTGAAGGCTGGTCTATCTTTTGTCTATTGATATTTTCATTTAGGTCCAACCAAGATGGAATGCTTTACTTTTAAACTGCCTTTGGTGTGATTTTACCTACTTGATATGGTCAACAGAATAATGCACTTTGCATTAGAGTTTTAGTATAAATGAAGTGCAATTTTCCAGGGCTTTGCATTTGGCTTGACATGGTAGTTGTGTATTTCCTTGATAATTTGCATGATATAGTTCTTCTACTTTTTTGCATGATATAATTCTCTCTTGGTTTAGTAAATCAAAAACTCACAAAGCCAAAGATGCACATCAACAAAATCAAGGTTTATTTGATATTTTTTATTAGGATTATATTCTTCTTCAGGCATTGTTTTGATAACCTTCTTCAGCTATCTCAAACGGAACCATAGGAAGCCAAGATGTATAAGCTTCTTCATCCGTTTTTGATTAGTGACAAAGGAGTGTATGAATGTCTAGGACTTTTTGATGACAAGTTGTGATGTAGCACAGTATCTGTGTTTTGCTGTCTTTCATGCAAACACATAGGAAGAATTGGAAAGCATTGAATGATAGGTAGTAGAATTTGTTTTTGATAAGAATGTGGATGCTACAGATTATATCGCATGACAAAATTTGTCTCCAGCATAATAGGAGACATAGGGCAGCATTGTACCCTTGCTATCAATATTGCATAGTATGCAATGGTTCATACCTGGGCAATGCCCCCCTCCCCCCAAGAGAAGAATACTGCAAACGTTTTGAACTTATTTAATGTCTTTGCTATTGTTTCAACGTTAGATGCTACTGGTAAAGAGTCAACACGACCAGATGTATCTGGTTCACGGGCCATCATTAAAAACTCGTCATCTCAGCCTACTAAGGATAAAAAGGAAGGTGATAGGCCACATAGCAATTGGAGAGCTAGTAAGGTGTTAGAAAATAGACCTAGAAGTGACCTCACAAGTCCTTACAGTGATAGAAGTCAACAGTCAAAAAGCAGTGGAGCCTCTATGCACCGACGTTCTTCAAATGACTTGGTTGAATCTCAAAGCATTAGTAGCCACAAATATAGCAACAAGGTTCTCAGTTATGAAGAGTTAAATCCCAGCCATGTTGATATGGGTTCAAGTAGTAACAGAGAATTGGAATCAATGGGCAGGAATGCAAGCGAAGGTAGTATAAGACGGCAACCAGATTCATCAAGAAGAAGCTCTGGGTCATCGAGCCATGGAAAATCTTCTACATCGGCTAGTGACAAGAAGAGAGAAAGCAGTGGGTCTATTAGAGTCGAACAAACAAATGAATATCTTAAGGGACTGACAGTTTACCAGAATCATGATAATGAATATCTGGATAGAAAAAGATCCTCTTCGCTTGAAAAGCAACGTCAGAAAATAAACTTGAACGCAATAGATGCTGAGCTAGCAACATCAACTCCACAGAGAACTAACTGGCCGCTGTCTCCTATAAAGAAAGCTGTTGATCCTAAAGTATGTCTTTTTCTTTCTCTTTATTTAGGTTGGATGTATTCCTATATTCCTAAAATATTTCTTTACTTGAGAGTCTATTTGAGGTAGATACTGAGCGTTATATCTCATTGCCATCTTTAAATCCAGAAAATTGATCCATAACTTGGGGAGTGACAGTTAGAGAGGACACTTATCATGAACTCGCGGGCTCATGAGGTATGGTGTACAGTTCATTCCCTCTCCGCCTCATCTCTCTAGTGCTGTCATCAGGGACCCATTTACACTGGGTGGCAATTTATTTTTGGCTTGACTACAACCAGCAATCTTCTGCATTGCAGAGAACGTCTGTACTCACACGATTACTTGCCCATCTTGTATTGATTGCGTTTTTGCGTACTGTTTTTATCGTTATATTGATTAAATATTATATTTGGAATTGTTTACATGGTTCTTTTTGTGGACCCTGGAGGTAAACAACGAGAGCTAATGATAGATGATTGGCTTTGGGCGTGTGCAGAACAGCAATTTAAATGCATTTTCTGTATCTTTTCACGTCTGCCTGTGCACAGGAAATTGAACACGTAACTGGATTCAATTATCATTTTTGGCTTTTAGCTTGAAGAATCAGAAGCATTGGTTGTAAAATATGAAAGAAAATTGAAGGAACTACAGTTGCTTGTTGAACAAGAAATGCTAAGAAAGGAGGTAAGCGTAGGTAAAAGTATATTAACTTTTTAGCTTTTGGCAGAATTTCTCTTGGCACGTTGCATTAGAGTGAGTGATTTCTATTTCTGTTTAGGACCACTGCAAAAGCACAGTGATTTTATTGTTTGCATCTTCCATCTTCTAGTATGTGAAATGAGAATCTATTGGAAATAATATCAATGGGTTTTAAAGCGATTTTCACAGTTTTTATGTAATGCTCAGCCCTCCATTGCCGCTCTGTTGTACTAGATATCTGACTGCTTTTATATGACTTAGAAGAAACTCTGGTTTTAATTGTGCAAGTGTGGTTTGAAGAAGTATGTGGAAGACTAACACTTTGTTTCACACTGAAGATTGTCAAGTACAGATGAATTCCGCTCATCTTATTTGTCTAGTTGATTGTAGTGTAAAATAGTAACGTCTCATTATTCGTAGGCAATATTAGACGAAAAATCTACGGCAGAGGAGGGCCTGACTCAGGTTAAAAAGAATATTCTTTCCCTTGAGCAGCTCGCTGAGGACCATAAAAAGCAAATTGTATCTACTAGGTATGAAACATGCCAACTTTGTGACTCTTGTATGCACTTCCAGTATTGGATAATGCTTCTTTTTCTTTTTCGAAACTGTTAGCCACTCAAGTTATTTTATTCAAACATTTATAGGTGATTTTTATTGATACCGTACTGTATACAAAATAGAAGATCTTTCTTACAACGAGGTTAAGTGGAGTAGAATATACTCTGGGATCTGGCAATTATTGCATTGATTTGCTATGTCCTCGTGTGCCCGAAATCTCCTAGGAAAGAGGGTAATAGACATAAGAAACTTCTTTAGTGCACATGATTGCCTCCTTTCTATGCATAAATGTTTTTTGAAATAGTGCGTAACTCGGTGACCAACTGGCCTTCTAATCCAAGCTGTTGTAGAGATGAGCTCATTGCAGCTGTCTTTCGCCAGTTTACAATAGCATTTTCTAACTCCTCCTTTTCCTCCCTTGTGCTCCTGTGATTTTAAATCGGTAAATCTCTGCAATAGCTTGACAGCATTACAAAGCCACAGACCCGTATAATCGATATTGTTCCGCAATTATTGTTAAAAGAGGTTGTAATTTTAGGACTGAGCTGATGGAGTTAGAGCGAAAGAGGGACGACTGTCAGAGAGTATTAATCCAAGTAACAGAAGATTTGAGAAAACAGAAGAAGGAATTGGAGTCGCTTCCTGTAAGTAGCCGTGATGTCGTTTACCGGTTTTGATAAATTTATGAATAAGTGATTGTCCATTTAATTCACTATGGCGCGGAAAGCGTTTGCTGCTGTAACGGTTATGTTGGTTGTTGGTCATAAACTGTATTTTAAAGATAGCAGGGTTGCACTTTGCAGTAAACTGTATTGTTTAATTTATAGATAGTGCGTCGCTTTTTCAGCAGTTTTGCCAAAGAATCATGAAAACAGTATGATAATCATTATACAGAATTTATCAGAGAGAAACTAAATTATTCTTTGTTGATGTTTTCAGGTAATTGTTGTATATCTGGATTATTTTAGGATCGAATCTGTGCTCAAATAAAAGCTATATACTTATGAGAGTATAAGGATTTCACTGGACTTTTAACATTCGTAATTTTGACATTCTAGGAAGAGCTGAAGGAATCGAATATCAGTACAAAGGTACATGTCATCCATTGCTCTTAACATTTGCTTTGATCCAATTATTGCTGGAAAATCTGCTATTCCAATTTAAAAGAGGTATTGAAATCTGGTGATAAGATTTCAACAATGTTCATTTATGGAGTTGTACTAATGATCATTTTCATACCACCTGGTTCAGAGTGCTTTGCAATTTAGCATTGAATGCTAGATTGAAAGGCTGGGCTGTTTTCAGCACTGTGCAGTTTTCGCCTGAACACAGTCTCTGATTGTGCTGAATGGAAAGTGGAAAAAGAGCCTTTCTTTGCTTCACGAAAGGCCGAAAATTTTTGCATACTTTTGTTGCGTTTTCCGCTCTACACTCGTGAGAGCACATACGTTGATAGTGACTGAACGGTGAACAAAAGTATATAGCCTCTCCGAATACAAACTCACATGACAAAAGGAAAGGCACTTTGACTGGCTACTTGGTTTATTCAACACGCGCTCATTCGCTGCCCTCCTTGTTGAAGAGTGCATCGAAAAAACTAGCATATAAGCATATTACTGATATTATTTTTCTGCTCATCTAAATCCCTGTCCTTCCAAAATCTTTTACGTGTCAATTTCATGAAGTTGCCTTTCATTTTAGAGGCGAGTCATTGATTACTTGTGGAGAAGGGGTGGAAGACATTCTCACATATTTGATGGAGTTTTCGTCCCCGCTCTCAGATTTATGTAGATATTTTGATCCCCACTCCAGGGTTTCAGAAGAAACTCCATAGTCCTTCTCTTGAAATGCTCTTTATTTTTCATCCCACCTCTATCTGAGTGTGCAGAATGTTGGTGCCCCCTCCCATATGTCTTCCACCCCATCCCCTAGAAGAATTAGTGACCGGTCCTTTATTCACTGTTTTGAACGTCCTTTTCTACATCAACTCGGACAATCTAGTCCTTTTAGTTAAGACTAGAGATAATAGCTATTTTGGGTCAATATGGTTAGTGTTTAACCACTGACTGCTTTTTTTTGATAGATTGCTTTGCTACAGGATGAACGCGACGATCTCAAGCGTGAATGCAGAATTCTGATGGAAAAATGTAAGGATAATGACCTCATAAATAGCAAAAATGTGGAATTGATGAACAAGGTTAGAACGCTTCAGGAGCAGTTTTATAATGAGCAAGACTCTAACCACGAGAAGCTCAAGAAGTTGCGCGGGGTTAGTATCTAAAAAGCTTAAATTATAAAGGTGAAGAAAATTTGTTTTCTGGAAACTTTCATAGACGCTGAGTTTGTTAGATGTATGTGTCTTAGAATACTCATGCAATATTTCTGATTAGAACTTCACTATAGCACGAAAAAGCGGGAACATTCTTTTAACATACTGAAAGCTTTTTTCGTCCGACACTCGTCAGAGTATGAAACGTCGGATAACGACCGAAAGGTGAACCGAAATATATAGCCAGATGCGGGTGCATGTGATATTTGATTAGAAATTTGTTGAATGTTCTGCCATCATTCTGGTCTCTGTTTCGTCTCTCTTCACTATGTCAAAGCAGCTTTCGCTTCATCTTTACTAAAGAGAGGAAATCATACTGTCTTTTAGGCTGCAAACACAATGAGCTTAGCCTCTGTTTGTAATGTTGTCCTGTCATAGACCAATGTTGTTTAGCATTAATGTGTAGCACCGAGAGGAACACGATTTGTCATATGATCCTTACCCTTCGGATCATCGCGTTAGCTTTGCTTATAGTGAGCTGCCATTTAGCCCCACGAAACACCTTTGTCTTCCAGGAGTTGGAAAACGAAAGGCGAAAAGCGGTTGAGGCAAATATTGAACAAATGTCAACTTTAAGGAAGATAAGAGAAGAAGCAATGGATGCTAAGAAGATGGAGCTAGATGCTGCTATTGAGAAAATGGAGAAGGTGCGGTTGTAACCAGATTCAATTCTGTAATCTCTGATTGCTAGGATTACTCATGCAGGACTTTACCATTTGAAGCACGGTGCAGCGATTAGCGCGGATTTGAAAGTCCCGTGTTAATTAGAACCATGTTAGTGTGTGTCCTGCCATAATTAGACACTTAATATTTACACATAGTTCCCTTGACATTTAAGCTTCGGAAGTTCTTTTGGTTTCCCATTGAAGAATATGTCTTTCAACTCCCTTGCGAATGAAGAGCTGCAGTTAAACTGCGCAAAATTTCGTAATTAGATTGACCTGGGTTGTAGTTAACGATTCCCGCCGCAGCGGCAGTTGATATACTGTAAGTAATTAGTATTTACGCAGATGCCTGCCACTGCACAGTATCATACCCGCATTGATATCTTGAAGTGGATTTTTGAGCACACGAGCTCCACAATTGACTAATTTTCCTGTAAATACTTTAACGATTTTCCGCATATCATGCGAAGCTTTGTTTTTTTACCATCAATCATCTATTTGTACCCTTCTTCTAACGGCAGGAAAAAGAAATTGAACTTGAATCTATAAGGGAGAGGTACAACCGTGAGCTTAAGTCATTGCAGCGAAAAATTGAGGTGAGGGAGAAGTAGGCAGGATTGTGTGTAAAATTTGTAATCAAATTAGAACTTATGATTCTTTAGTTGACCAACATCGAATGAAGTTTCTATGTGGTAACTTTCAGGTTCATTTGTCATGCTTCAAATCATATAGTTGAAACAAGCCTCGGATTTTTAGATAGTTTCATCTACTTGTATGACTTCCAAAGTTGCAAAACATTTTGCCTTTGCTGGTAAGAACAAAATGAGTCTAACTTTCCCTATTCATGTGATTAGCAGAAATTGAAACTGCCGTCTCGCCTCTTGACTTGTTTCTCCCTGCTAAAAGCTGATCTTTCTCAATACTCTTGGTCGTTCTCACCGCCTACCCCGAGCCGGCCCTATTGAAACCAATCTTGGTGATCTTGATGCAGGAACATGAAGAAGAAAGCCAAAGGGTTACAAAATTAAATAATGAAAGAGTTGGAAAATTACAGGAACAATCAAATAACAATCACAGACGGGAGATGGAGAATGCAATAAAGCGTTTTAATAATGTGAGTAGGGTTTTCACTTTGTTTCAACAAAGTAAAAGCGGGATACCCTTTAAATATCATGACCTGGGCTGGAGATAGCAAGAAAGAGCTTCTCACACGAAGGTGCTAAAGTGTGGCATGATATCCAGAACAGCACTACAAATTCAGAATCTGTTACACTTAGACTAGCTTGAAAATTGCCTATGGGGTATTGACCTCTCGAGCACCCGCTCTAAATGGGAGGTACAGATAGGAGGACATGATTTTAGAATGCGTATTTATTTTTGACAGACTCCAAAGTTGGCATTGTACATAATTTGTTTATCTTTAAAGAGGAATGAATAGAGTGAAGGGAGGAAGTTGTTGTCATTGGAGATTAGCTTGGGTGTAATCGTATTTGCTGCTAGTAACCTGTAGAATTCTCTCAGTTGGTCCAAGATACCTGCGACATTTTGAGCATAGGATCCGTTTTAGTGCAAGTTTAACTCAGTTCTTGATTTTCACCGAATATACGTTGTTTGTTTCTCTAGGATAAGCAAAACGAGATGGCTATTGTTGCTCAGCGACACAAGAGAGAAACCGAGGAGCTAAAGCTAGAAATCATGGTACCTCTTTCTTTATCAAGCTACAAGTCAATGACATTCATTCTTTTTTTAGTTTGGTTTCTTTGTAGTATTTCATGTTTCTAAACTGTCAATTATATACCAGAAACCAACTTACATACATGTTTATTTTGTTACGCGTACAATTTGTTAAGTGTGGTAGGAATAGGAAGATGAGTAGACGGAAGAGAAAGAAAAAATGATGGAAGATGACGTTTGGTGGCTTTTTGAAAATAAAAGTGAAAGTTTAATTTATCTATCTTGGCATTTTTTAATTCTATATATATATTCGTTAGTGGGTGCAAGTGTTCTGTCTTTGGTAACTGTGTTCTTTGGTTTAATGAAAATCTCTTCGCACATCGCCTGGATTTACTAGGGTTGTATTTGTTTGTCGCAGTCGAAGGCCGCAGAGATTGAAAATCTGCAAGCCTTGTTGAAACAGCAAGCTGAATCTACGCGGCTGCTTGGTGAGAAGCTACGCAGTGAGGCAAGGGAACAGGTATTAATGTAAAGCATTTTTGATAGTTTATATTCCGTGATAGTTGTATCTTTATCCTGAAATCGAAGTCGAAAAAAGACGGTAGATTGTTAGAAGGAGAAATTATTGGAATATCTGCTATTTCGACTTCCGAAGTCTGTAGAGTAGACTGTGGAATTTGTCAACAATCGGTATCTGTTTGCACAGATCAAGAAATTGTTTAATTGATTTTAGATTTGTTTAGCAGTGGAGAAGGAACGGGATACGCGCCTTGAGGAACTGCGCAAGACAGAGCTGGAGCTGGAAAAAGTGAAAGGAGAAAGAGACTCATTGTCCTCAGAAAGTAATTCTGAACTTATAAACAAAGAGGGTGAGAATGAACGGTTGAGGAATATCATCAGCAAGCTGAAAAAGGTTTGAATTTTGGTGTTCTTGGCCTTATGTCTTCGATGGAGATTGCAAGAGTAGCTTGTGAGAAAGATTTGGAATGCCATGTTTTGAATAGCAATCACCAAGCCTCTGATTCTCTGTGGTTGTTTGAACTTCCAAAAGATAAGAGTAGGGTAAACCTGGAATTAATTTAACGATTGAAAATGCTTTTCGACAAGCCGCTATTGTTCTTTATCAAAAGGCCTGATTTGTAGTATTTTTCAACCACGTTAGACTTTTGGTCACTCCAGCTTCACTTAGATAATTTATACAGGGCCTGTATCATAGTAAGTTTTCATGAAGATATTTATCAAAACGTTTACATTTATGACAAGTATATCTTTGATTTAGATCAAGATTCTTAAAGTTTGATGTGACCTCTGTTCTGCTGAAATGACAACCAAAATCAGTTACTTTTTTCTTGCTTGATCCTGCCTATTTGGTTTTGGTTGGAAAAAAAATCTTTGTGTTAAAATTTCCTAGGAACTCGACGAATCTCGACAAGAGACTTACGAAGCGCGTGAAGAACGAATTCAAGCAATTTCAAAGGCCAGATCTACAATGCGGGAAGATGTCGATAAATTGAAGATGAAACTTCGAGAGGTATTCAATGAAATTTTAATTTGCCCGACTTGGGCCTCGTATACAATTGGTAACGTTTATTTGACAATTAAATCTCCTATTCCCTGAGCTTGCTTAGTCCAATGGTAACATTCAAAGGGTAGAAACTCTTACTCGATGCTCTTCTGGCCACCATTTAGGGATTCAGCCCTGCTGCCAGCTCTTCAACTCCTTGCACAGGAGACTTTAATTGAATTGTTTCTTGACAGAGTAATTTACCCCACGTGATTTTTTCCTTCAACTGATGTTTTAGATGGAGAAATTTGAGCAGATGACTCTCATAGAACTGAATGAGGAGTTCATGAAAACAGCTACAGTAACTGGTGGTTCATATCCACAGATAAAAAAGAATTAGTAGGCGTTTTTTACCATTCTCATCTTTACGAGTAGAGCGTTTTCAGATCTTTCGAAGTCCACACTGTTGTTGATTGCCGTGATTGCAGCTCATGTGTTCTGCCGTGACTTTGAACAATAAACTGTATTAGCGCAGCGGCCACAAGGTGGTGTTCCACTCTAGTTTCAAGTGGCATGTTCATACTGCCACGGACTAGATGGATGGATGGATGTGTATCCTGACTTCGTATTGTACTGTATACATTTGTGTTTGCTATCATTGACCTACACTATCGAAGTTCATAAGTTCTTTTGTGGCCCAAGGAAGTTGAAATTGCAATGGTTGTTCCCATCAGTTATGATATAATTTTTGTTCCGGAATTACTTTATCTTGGGTCTACTTTGTTGCTAATGGGCGAGTGGCCAAGTGGTTAGAGCGCTTGACTGCTGTGCGAAACATCGATGGCTCGAGCCGAACCCCCGGATCATAGGTGGGATACTCGCTCACTGTCCACCCAGCAGCAAATGGGCACCTGGTGGCAACACTGGGGAAGTTAAAGGCGGCGAAGAAAGGAACTGGCCACCCTACCTCACTACACCGGCGGCTCAGGATAAGTGTCCCTCTAACGGGCTCTCACCCAACCTACGGAATCGTACACGAGACTCGCCTTTACATTTACTTTGTTGTTATCATATTGTATACTATTTCTTCTTATCTTGTTGCATTTTCTTGTTCGGCTATACTATTTGATTGATTGTACAATCTCATCTCCGATATTTATTTTATTTTCAATGCCATGTGTGGTCGTGGGATAAATTTTTCCATATCTCCAAGCAGCATCGGAAGAAAGTGCTTGTCTTTGTATAGCTGCAGCTAGCTTTTTAACATTTGTTTGCAGTTTTCTTATTTTGAATTTCTGTTCTTCTCTAGTTCATTTGACGCAGATGACACCAATGCTATATCGGAAGCTCTGGTATGCACATTTATTATGAAAAGATTTGTTTCATTATAGAAGATGCATAGAGACAGCCCGATAGCTTTGACGAGAATTTTTAGCACTTTCATTGTTGCTCATTTGTAACATGGCTTCCAAAGCTTTTGTAGTATTTGTTTCGAGCAGGAGCCACTTAACTGAGACCTAATTGCAACTTGCCTTATGACATACAACCATTTTCCTACTGCATTTTGCCTTTGTTTCGGAGCTAGGATGTCATGAATGGCCAAACTATAACGTGATGTTGGATGTGTTATTTTATAATAATCGTATCTTAGCGTCTCATTCTGGAAAAAATTTCATTATAGGATGGTTTCTGTGCTTATGTTAGACAATCCTTAATAATATCTAGCAAGGACCTGTGGTTTTCAAACAGGATTGGTTTCTTTGGTAAGAAGATACCTATTAGGTATTTGGTTTTCAAACAGGATTGGTTTTAAGACTATTAGGTATTTAAGACAGTTGTGCTCATCTTCCTATGTAAAAAGCTGGTTGTTCATATTCAATGGATGGTGTATTATTTTCGCATGCAGTGGTTTGATACCAGTGTTGTAGGAATAACGACATTTATTTATTGAGTTCTCCTGACTTCATTCGCAGAACACGCTAAAATTGTGTAATAACGATCTACGAAAGTTGGCGATGACCTACAAGAGGAGATCTGAAGAACCAAGAAAATCAGATGATAGTTGTAATCAGGTACGATAATACAAGACCATATGATAAACATCTGTATATATTCTTAGGAACTCCGAAATTCTCTCTTCAAAGTTATGCTATTCCTCAGGTGACACTTGTAACACCAACAAATGGCAATACCCTAGTGTAACACAATGATATCATTATTACACGGAATCGGTTGAGCATTTAAAAGTATTTTTTGCATCGGACACTCAGCAGAATTCGGAATGTCAGATAACAACCGAAGCTACATTTACAGTAGCGCAGATCCGAATGGGTACGGGCCTACTTTGGGTTCTTGACCAGTTTTGCTGGTGTTTACGCTAGAACGGATCCACTTTAGATCGCATTTTCATTAGCACGAATACCCATTGTTTTGGCTATTTGACCTCCCATTGATGAAGACGAGTCCCTTCAGTATTTCAACAGTTTTGGTGCTAACAAGTGGCTTTTTTAGTAGAAAGTTCCATGCGTCTTTTCGGAACTGTACTTGTTTGGATCGTTTCCTGCCGATTACATTAGAACTAAACGGGTACTGATCCAAACGAGTGCACTTTGGAAAGCGATCCCAAACGGTTCCAGGTAGCAGACTCAAATGGGCACGGATCCATCAGGTAAAGTGTAAACGGAACACCAATCTGTGCTAGAATTGGTACGGATCAATTTGGATCCGTTCTAGTATAAACGGGGCCCGAAAGGTGAATGGAAAAGATAAGCAGATGCAGCTAAATTAACTTGGCAGGAGCAATATTGCGGTTATTGGCCACTAGGTCCCCACTCACTCTTGGTTTAGCTGAAGAATAAAAAAAGATAATGAATTCGTTCTGCCTACATAAAACAGGATTTTAAATCTTTTTGAAGTAGACAACTTCCAAACCACTTTAAATGAACAGACAATCTTGTTTGCCTAATGATCCAATGGTTTCAAGCTAGAGTTCTTATGCAGAAAGAAGTTCGAAGATTCTTGAAGCCTGAATTTGCTAACTTACCCGCCAATGCTGTTGCTACCAATTACTCCATTATTGGCAAGCGTAAAAGCACAGATGCTTTAAATTATCTCATTTCAATTCTGGCAGTTGGTATACAGTTTCTCATTTAGAAATGGTAGCCAATTGGGGATTTTGGATACAGTGAAGTGATCTTAATGGCTGTGTTTGCCATGTTGCTTTCATGTTTTTTTCATAGTATAGGCCTACCCTTTGACAATTGGTTTGTTCCTTTAATTATCGGATGTGACAAGAATCATTACATTTAAACTTTGCAAGCAGCAATTGAAGATTGTCTCCTAAATTAGAGCCAAAATTATGGACCAATAACGCAAAATTAACTTTCTTGTATTGCCAATGGCATTTCTTGCTTTGTATACATGCAAGAATCAGTTTTCTTGGTAGTAAAGCAATAGCCTCAATGCAAACTGATAAAAGACACCACGTGGTCGAATTGAAACCAATTAAATTCGATGTATCCGAGGAACTTGTTCAAATTCAGAATTATAGGTAGGATTTTGGAGCCCCTGTTACGAATTATAAACATCTACACCCCTCATGAAAGATTCTTCAGGGTTCCTACGACGGTCCTCTTCAGGTGCTCCTGTCTCAGCCCGGATTACGGATCCAGGTGCTATCCTTTTCAAGTGTTATGTTCGCTTAAACGACACCGATCCACTAGTTGCGAAGTCCCGATACTTTGGTATTTGAGTTATCATTCGCATTCAGTATCAATATGAAATATCGTAATAACACATTTAATCCTTCTAGAGCAATATATCAGAACCTGACACAAACATGGATAGGTCACAGACCCTCAACAGAAGCCGAACGCCGGAGCGCAGTCACACTCCCGAAACGGCTCGCACACCGGACAGACTTCGTACTCCTGATGGCTCAGTAGCAACACTGAATGGTTCCAATGAGGAATCAAGATCTGCAAGGATTCTGAAGCATCTTCAGTCAAGAGTGAGGCAATTGAGAGAAGGCAACGAATCAATGAGGAAGAGTTTTGGGAGTGACGAAGGTGACAATGATGCTGATATTACATCCAGGTCAAATACTCCCGAACGGGTATGTATTGCATAATTCGAGACATTATGTGTAAGTAATACACATATCTTGTCATAAGAAAATGGCCTACCAAAAAGTAGTGCTCAACTGCTCTGAGAGTTAAGAAGTTGAGCAGTGGAGTTCTGAGACCTAAGAAAGTTGATAGGATGATAGGCATTTGAAATGTCAATTTTCGTGCAAGCCCAAAATCTGTTTATTTTACCTTGCATAGATTTCTTGTGGTAATCTGTCAGAGTCCACAAAAATTTCAAACCTTCTTCTGACTATCAAATCTTCATTATAGCCCTTCCTCTTCTAGGGCAACCAAAAGTAGCCAAAGTTGCATTGTGTATGTCTCGAAAACTTGAGCTGTAGAAGGACTATGCGTTTCACTGCCGGTGTCACAACTGAAAACTTGGCTGAAAATGGATTGTTGATAAAAATTACTAAACCTTCCTCAAATACGACATAGTGCCAAATCTTCCTCCGGCTCAGAGCCGTGGAGCCGTGACTTCTTCTGGACTCTCATAGATCTATGTATTTCAGTGTTGTTTTTTTACAGTTCTTGTCGTTCTGTGCAGCACTACGTTGTTTTACAAGCTCGAACATCCTTGTTAGGAAAATCGAAAGAAGAATATTTTAGTAATGAAATCACGAAAAAGCTAAGGAAATTTCAGTAATGGGCAACACAAACATAGAGAACGTGTATCTTTTCAAAGCATGATCTTGCGTCCTATTTTAGGCCAGGATATTCAGTGCTATTTGTTTTGGCCTAATTTGTATCTAGAATGCAGCGAATATTGTATTGTATTGATGTTATGTATGTATGTAGTCCGGCCTTCGACACATGAGAATTTATTACCATGGGCTTTGCCTAAAATACATCAGATGCTATCACAATTCCTTTGTGTTTTAATATTCATGCCAATTGCTTGTTACAATCAGCCTCGTATTTTGTTTGGCCGAAGAAGCCCTATTAGAACTCATATCCTCTTTTCTACTCCCAATCTCGTCTGTTTTTTTCGTGCTAGTGCTATCTGCTAGTACTGGCTATGTCATTGATTCTTCTCAATGTGTACTGCATTGGCACCAGGGCATCTTTTGAGGAAGTTTGTCTAGTGGATGACTCATTCTATTTGTAATCAATTCCAATACCTAAGCTAGTAGGTCAAAAACCATAAATATTCATTTTTTTACTGGGTCAGGAAGAGCACCTATTGGACCAATGGCCTACTCAGAGTCCAGAAAAGGTCCAACTTCCCTCGAACTGTCAAATCTTCATCATAAACCATCCTCTTTTAAGACTATCAAAACTAGCCAAAGTTTTTGAACTCTGCATTGGGTATGTCTTGGAAGCTTTTACTGTAGATGGGCTATGCCTTTCATGGTCGATGTCGCATAATATGAAAACTTTGCTGAAACTGGATTGTCGATACAAATTTCAAAGCCTTCCTCAAATACGACATAAAAAGCACGATTTTCCTCCGGCTCAGAGCCGTGGAGCCGTGACTTTTTCTGGACTCTGGGCCTACTAGTGACCAATGTTGAAGATGCCTTGAGAAGCAAACTTCCATCCTTTTGCACCATGGTATCTGCGTTCATCGGTTTGTCCCTCTCTACTTGCAATACTTTCAATACTTTCAATTATGGTGCTCTCATCTTCTTAAATATAATTGTATTCGCTATGAACTCGACACTGCTCCTTTGTTCTCATCCGATACTTGAATCCAATTTGTTTTGCATACTTAGGCCTTCGTTAGTTTCTAGCAAATTTGATCAACTGGAATGCGCTGATATCATTTTTAGATTGTGGATGCCACATTTTCGAATAGTTCTGCGGAGACAAAAAGGTTGGAGAGTGCTCTCAAGGTTTGTAAACGTTGTTTGATGGTTAATTAACACCTTGACCAATAATTCGCTTCGACAAAGAATCCTTATCCTCATTCAACTGCTTGATGTCTCAATGGTGTCGTAACGACAAGCAGCCCCTAACCTCTCCAAATATTTTAGTAGACTTGCATTGTTGGTAGCACTACTGTTTGTGTTATAGGCACTTTGTAGTATATTTGATTAATAGTTCATACTTATTGAGCACTTATATTTCTGTTTTGCCTCACCTTTCTTATTTTGTTACATGCAACACAAAGTATCTTCTTTTCACTTTAGAACGCCGAAGAACAAGTTCAGAAATATGCCGGTCTTCTGAATCAAAAGATGTCTGAGAACACAAAGTTGCAGAAGATGCTCACTCAAGCTTCAAAGGTTTTTGTAATCTGATTTAATGTTCAATATTACGTTTTCATTCACCATTTTCTGATGACCGAAATGAATTTTGCCAGGCAGAGATGCGGTTTTGAGGAAATGTTGAGTTGCATGGATAGTTAAGCGAGAATACCTCTGTCCTGCTTGGAATCCCACTCCTTTATGCTTTCAAAGTGATGTAATAACTCTCAGATCTATCCACAGCTGTACAATAGCTTGGGTTGTAGACAGGTAAGTTAAGGAATACGATAAGCTACTGTGGTAGTAAATTAACGTCAGGTTCACGGTCGGCGGGTAAAGAATAGCCAAATTTTAGCATGGATTGTCCAAGACAGCATAGCCGTCAATTGCTTAAGAGCCTTGTCAGGTCTATTTTCTCCCAACCTAACTGGCCAATCATCATGCACAATGAGCATAATCTTAGCATGTGTGGTCAGAATCCTACATGATGATTGGTCAATTAGGTTGGGAGAAAAAAGACCTGACAGGGTTCTCAAGCATTGCTTTCTTTCCTTCTTTCTTTCTTTTGAGCAAAACGTGCTGTTTTTGGGTTTAGTGTGAAATTGGTTTGACATCTAATAATCAATCTTGTCTCGAGGTTTGAGACCGGTTGGTTTATTTTGTTGTATAGAAATGATAATTGTAAATGAATTATATATATATATATATATATATATATATATATATATATATATATATATATATATATATATATATATATATATATATATATATATATATATATATATATATATATATATATATATATATATATATATATATATATATATATATATATATATATATATATATATATATATAATATTAATTCGGCTAAGGCTTCGAATCCGCACTGGGGCCAAAATAAATTTTCCAATTGTGGTAGCCCACTCATGACTTAGTATATATATATATATATATATATATATATATATATATATATATATATATATATATATATATATATATATATATATATATATATATATATATATATATATATATATATATATAAAGCTTACTTTCTTTATTTACTTATATATTTACCTAGTGTAGTTTCTCTCCATTTGGATGATATGTTGTCACTGTATGCAGACGGTTATGGCCAGAACGTGAATGTAATCGATGCTGTTTTTCTGATCCACAGGAGAATATCAAATTAGAGCGTCTTCATTCAATACTTCAACACAAAGTAGCAACAAGCGGCGTATCGATCTAAAGTGTAAAACTTTGAGATCAAGTTTATTCATAGCGCAACACTCTCTGGAAACTACACCACAGTTCGTTGTAAATTCCGGTTTCTGTATATAGCTAACTTGCCTATTTGTAATGTAAGTAAATCCTTGTTTTAAGTCTTGTTGAATAGTTGATACACATGAAAGGTGGTGTATGTTTGTCGTCAGATTTGCCTTTTTTTAGGTATGTCAGGGTTCTCAGGAGTCTGGAAAACCTAGAAATGTCAAGGAATTAAATTTGAGGGCAGGGAACCAGGGAAAGTCAGGGAATTAAATTTGAGGTCAGGGAACCAGGGAAAGTCTGGAATTAAATTTGAGGTCAGGGAACCAGGGAAAGTCTGGGAATTAAATTTGAGGTCAGAGAACCAGGGAAAGTCAGGGAATTAAATTTGAGGTCAGGAAAAACCTGAAAAGCCTGGAGAAGTCAGTGAGTTCTTTCTGGTCGGGGCATTTTTTTCATACTCTCGTTGGCTTTTCACCTTCATTGTTGGTACTTGTTCCAAATTATTCCCTTTGTCCGTTGAAAACTGCTGGGAAAGGTGTGAAAAAGTCAAGAAATGTTTCAAAATTTTTTCTGGAAAACCTGGAGAAGTTGGGAAATATTTTGAAAAATGCCCTGAGAACCCTGGATATTATCTGTAGTTGCAATCCTTGGAGAATGGAGGATGAGTTTGGTAAATCGAGATTCTTCAACATCATATAAAAGCATGTACTTTACACTGGTGTGTGACTGAATTGAAATGTTTTAGATTTTATCTTAATAGGCGTAATATAACTGATCTTTATTTGAGCATTAACCCACCATATTTTGTTTATGATTTATTTCATAGCAGTCCCCAATTGCTCTGAAAAATCTGTTTTGTGTAGTTTTGATCTCCTTTACTTAATTTCTCTACCATATATATACATATATATTTTTAGCATTTTTAAGCACTTCTGTACTAGTTAATTTAACGTAGCACATATAATTTGATATTTGTGAATATATCTAGTAAAACTGAGAGTGCATGTGACCTCGAAGTAATGAACATTTTACTGCACATATAGCTTTATAGAAGTCATTCATTTGAAAACTTAGTATTTTCAGTATGTTTCTTTCTTTCCATATCATATTATCTGATGTCACTACGACAAGAAAAATATCAAAGTATAAGTGTTTTCAATTATGACACAGCACGTGCATTTGAGACATTGCTGTTTGAAATCTGTCCGTACCTTAACGGATGGCTTTTTAGGGTCCAGCCTATCACTATGGCCACTTACAGTGCCATAATTTGCAAAATATGAATGTTCCTAGATTGCGCCTTGTTAAGTGTCTTATAACTTTATTGGCCTAAGAGAGTTCATAAATCAATACACGGTATTGCAGTCACCATTGTAATTTGTATTCATTTGAAATTACCTGAAAACAGCAACCCTGCGGATATGGTCTATGTTGGTTGGAATCTCTTAGAATCAATGGATCGATCTCCTGTTCTTCTTTCAAATGTATTAGCGTATTTCAAGGCACCTATTTTATGGTATATATTTTCACTAGATTTAGTGTCGCCAATGGAACATGGATTTCCACTTTGCTATAGAACCTATTCCCTTTGTTTTCGGCATTGAGTTCGAAAAGAAATCATTCCTTGCATGGTTTTAAGACATTGGTACTTTGGTCTGATCAATGCATTGCCTTTTCGTTTATTTGCATTCTTGAGGATATTGCGCTGTATATTTTTTATGTCTCATTTAAATGTATTTCTTCTGTTGTTTTGCAACCTGCCTAAGCATCGAAGGAAATACTTTCATCGCAAGGCTTCTCTTGTTCACTGCACTAAGGTTCCAGTTTAGTCTTGATTGTAATTTCCCTCTTAGAGAGCGGAATGGAAAGTCTTGTTTGAAAGATTAACTGTACAAAGTAAGCTCAGTATGATTATGACGGAATTAGATGGTGTCCACCATTGGCAAATACGGTTTTAGTTACAGTTTGTGTTTGGTATTTATGAAATTACAGAGAGATGGCTGTATTTGATGAGGGAAGTGTTCTATTGATGGAAACAATGAACAAAAATATTTTACCTTAATGGCTAGAGCATTATCTGTTAATGTAGCATGCTTTATTTTGCAAACCCAGAAAGCCTAAGAAGGAGAACCAGATATGTTAATCGAACTAGCGTTCTGTGAATTGCACTTAGACCTCAGCGGTTAACATACAAAAATCTTATATTTCTATTGAAGTGTCGTTGACAATGCTTACTTTATGTTTTTGAAAGAGAGCCTACAGGTAGTAATTCAATAAATCACATCTACTGAATGAAGAAGTCCGTTGGGGTTCCTAAAGCGCTAGTAGGGCGCCATATTGCCTCTCCTGAAACAAAAGGACAGCCTGCCTCGGAACGGTTTTGCACTCAAGCAGCAGTTGTAAACAATCATAGCTGGTGATTTGTGCTCCAGGTAAATTCTTTAGCACTATTGTATTCACAAACTCCATCGAAATAGCTTGGATTCTTTAATAATGTGTGTATCAACGAACGTGTAAACTTCTTTATTTTTCTACATTTTCAGGGAGGTGAATAGTTGAAAGAAAGGATAAATCACCTCGATCACTTCGTGCTAGGCCTAATGAGCTCATGAGCTGTAGTTCATGTTAAATATGGATTCTGGTTATATGAGTTGGCTGTCGGAAATCGGACAATAAGCATCGCCGAAGTGGATATGGAGGAGCCAAATGCACCTGGAACTATGGAGGTACATAGACTGCTTAGTGTTTGGTGTTGTTTTTGTTTTGATTGTTAACCTAAGAGCACTGACAAAGATTTGAATTCTGGGGTTTTCTTTTTTATATTATGTCTTCTTTCCCGTTATCTGTCTTCTTTCCCGTTTCTCTTTATATAATTTGCAATGTATCTAAGGAACTTATATGGTAAAAGCAAATACTCCCTGGGCTCTGTTTTCATGAACTGATTTCCACACCATTTTCATTAGCATCAATCTCATGAATCTTTTTTCTTGTGTTGAAGAACTTTTTGCTTGACACTGCAAAGAAAATTGCAACCTTATGGAATATTCACCACTTTCATACCAGCATGTTTATCTGCAGCTTAGAAGTATGCTGAGAGTGTTGTAGCAGTGTATTAAATATTGTTCTGCATTTTAGAATTTAACGGAAATGTTCAGATGCTTTATTTGTATGGAACGAGTCCGAGATGCACGTCTATGCCCCCACTGTTCCAAGCTATGCTGCTCTATATGTATACGAGTATGTATCTTTACATTTGTGGACCAAACTTAGGCCTTTGTTTGTCTTTCATGTTAATAGACAGTTGGCAGTCAGTTCTGACTATAAGTTGAATATCACCTCTCTCCAGGTTTGGGAAGTCTTGTAAAGTATGATAGCTTGTTTATTTTCAATGAAGCTTTATATTGTTCATCAAGTAAATCTAAGATAGTAGAATGAAACCATATATTTCATTAAACTGAGAATGTATGGCTATGCTAGACTGGTTGAAAGAATATATGTTTTAGCTTTCTTTGTGCAGTGTTTATAAGTAGTATTTTTGAGGGCAGACTACCAGTGTAGGTACACTTTTCCAGCTAGCAGGTAATCATTCATGACTGCGGCTAATTGCTTGTGATTTTGACTACCACAGAATGTGTAAACAATATTTCTTTACCATGTTTTACTTCAAGTTTTGTTTTATTCTGCTCACTTTCACTAATATGTTTCCTTGGTACCATAGAGATGGCTAACTGAACAAAGACCCCAATGTCCACATTGCAGGTAGGGCTTGATTGCAATCTTTTCTTTTGACAGAGTCTTCAGATCCTCATGCCTGAGTTTTTGCAGGGTACTCAATCATTATAGACACATTAGTTATTTAATTTGGTTTTTTATTTTTACTGGCTTTTCTATAAAAGTTTCCATGTTTGGCATCCTTTATATGTCACTTTCACAATATTTTTCCCTTGCATGAAATCTGAAAGCAGTTTGTTTATAAGAATGGTTTTGCATAGTACTGAACCTTTCTTAGGTTTTGCAGACAATTTCATGGAAGAATTGTCATGAGGGTTGTATATTGCCCACACATATATCAGTCTTGGAAGGCAACTGGGCAATAAATGTTGACATGTTATTGAATTACATTTCTGGGATGCCGTTCTGGGTTGTTTCCTCATAGGCATCCCCCAGATCTGCATACCCAGAAATTTAATTCAATAACATGTCAACATGTCAATCTTAGCAAGACCTAGTTGTGTTTGTGTGCATGGTTAACACTTCGCACCTAATCATGATGGCAGTTGATCTTGGAGCACTTTGCACAGAAACAGGTTTTAAAAGTGAACTGATTTTATCAAGTCTCTGTGTGAGAAGTCTTTTGATGCTAGGCTCACATAGTAATCGACTTTTTGTTATGTTCTCTGTCTAAAATTGAGTGCTACGTCATAAATGTAGGGGCTAAATGAGGATTTTGCAGGGGTGGTCAATAGCTCTGCGAGGGCATTTGCGATGATGAGGGTGATCACCTGTTTGAAACTAAAAGATCTGGCTTTTCATGGTTTCAAGTACTGACACATTCTTGTGACATTCTAAAGTAAGAATGGAACAGAGTTTGTTTAGCACGGCCATGTTGCACAAACAGATAGGTTCTGTGCATGCATAATGCTGAAATATATAGATGGTCATATAAAAGCAAAGCGTATTAGACAAAAGAGAAGATGCCTGCATGTAAATTGTAGTTTCAATTTTGTAATCAACTTATCAACTCTGTTTGGTCTCAAAAACCAAGTATGTATTGTTCTTAAAATTTAGAGCAATTGAGCTGCAGTTTCTTATAAAAATCTGTTTTGCTTTTACTTTCTATAACATATAACCATTATCTAAGAGCAAATGTATTTAGAGTATGGTAATTGAATGATAAAATGCTTTTCATTTTATGTTAAAAACTCCTGAATTAGTAGCTTAACTGACAACTATTGAAGAATTCAATGTCAATATTCTATTTTCATTTGATATGAACATAAACATAGAATGGTATTTGCCATGGAAGGATAGAATGTAGAGGGGTCAGTTTTAGAGGCAATAGCAGTTGGTTGAGGGGCATTTACTGAAAAGACAATATTTTCAAGTTGGTCTTGAGTATTAGGTACCAACAAAAGGGATATAGAAAAATTTTATAGTATTGGTTTGAAACTCATTATTTACAAGCTGCTATTATAGTTTCATATGTTTCAATGATTTTCTGTGATTGTTGTTTATAGGGCATCTTTACATCCTCATGAACTAGTGCATTGCAGATGGGTGGAAGATGTCACACAGGTTTGCGTAGTTTTTGCATATAGACTTTTGCAGTGAAACTTTAATCTGAAGTTATATAGCCAATAATCTGAGATTAAGCTTTCTGTGGGTTCAATTATTGAACTTATATATCATAGATGGTCTTGCCAAGGCATCACCATTGTATGTCATCACAAAGTTGGGGAGTCACCATTTTATGCTTCAAAGTAGTTTATTGTTACATATCATCTTTTGCATAATAGTCACTTTTGTTTTATATTTTGGTATCTTTTAAGCATATTTTGATGTTGACTTATTTTGATGTTGGCTTTGTGCTTTTTGAAGAGAGCATATTGAGTTCATTTTTAGCAACTAGATCATTTGCAAGTAAGTGCAGCTACAGCAACAGTTCCTAGCCCTGTTAAAGTTAAAGCAGAAGGCATAAAAGATGGGTTGGTATCTTCTTCAGAACATATTAATTTCATTGGATGATATGCTTTCCTTGTCTAGATATCTTGATTGATTATTATGATATTGGTTTACAATTGAAAAATTAGAATGAAGGAAAGGGTAAAGGATGGCAAAGGAAAGGCAGGAGTTGTAGAATTCTTCATGATTATTTGACCTTGTGATGTTTTAGTGGATGTTGCAGATGAGAATTTGGCTGATTTGATGTCCACATGATATTGTTTCAAAGTTGATAGAATTAATTTATTAGTTTTTTATAATTATGAAATTAGCAATTTTACCTACCTTTTGAATTATGAATTTATCATTTGTTTCATAGGACATGTGAATACCATAATGAGAAGCTGAGTGTGTATTGTGACACTTGCACAAAGTGCATTTGCCACATGTGTGCTCTCTGGGGTGGAACGGTAAGCAAGTTGCTTAAATAGCTGTTGTAAAGCTCTCTAATAGTTTAGAACCAATTGTGCAAAGACTGTTCTGTTTATACCCTCCAATGAAAAATTCTAATTTTGGGGGTTTCTATGTAGAACTCGTTATTGTAAGCCAGATTCCCTGGAGATATTGATGGTTTTTGAAAAGGTTTGGAACTGTATGGAAAGTTGTTACTGCATGGAAGTATAAATCTTAAAGAGAATCTTGATAATCTTCCTTTGAAGTGGGAATCTTCATTTGAAAGGAACAGTCTGAGAATCGCCTACCCCAATGGCATTAGTGCTAGAGATAAATTATGACAATGCTTATCACTAATATGATTCTGATGATGATGGTGATGATAATAGTGATGATGATGATTATAATGATGATGATGGTGATGATAATGATGGTGATGATGATGATGATGATGATTGATGATGATGATGATGATGATGATGATGATGATGATGATGATGATTGATGATGATGATGATGATGATGATGATTGATGATGGTGATGATGGTGTTTGTGATAATCAGGTTCATTTATATGTATCTTGTCATATAATCAGCATTTACTGTTTATTTTTTCACATAATTTCATATAAGTACTTTCCATATAATCTTATAATAAATATCATCATTATTAACAGCATTCAAAACATGATTTCAAGCCATTAGATGAAGTCTATGACCACCATGTTTCATCAATAACTGAAGAGGTAAGACATACCATAGCTTATTCTTCATCTTCATCTCTTCAAACCTTTTTGCATTTTAATCGATATTCCTGGGCCTTTCTTCGATTGGCTGGAGCTGTTTATGGTTATCTCATTTATATACCATTAGGTTTATTATTGTTTTATTTTATTTGGTTTTCCTGATCACTATAACCATTGGCCATTGTCATCCTTCTAACGAACAGGTTGGTGCACTTAGGAGGCGTCTTATGGAACTAATCAGTCTCGTCCAGGAAGTGGTAAGTTTTACGAGAAACCTCGTAGCATGTCGTGCAGATCGTTTATAAATGTATGTTCTCGCTTCTCTTACTTTCTTTTTGACTATTTTGCATACATTTGGCGTATTTGCTACCCTCAGGACTAGGGGCCACCTAACTACAGCACGCGATATGGCATATTTCTACTCTCCTAACTCTCAGAATGTTGCTATTGAAAGGTATCATCAGAAAATGCTTGTATCCTCTTGAGATTCTGCTAGGATGCAAAGACGTGAGATTTTCATAGTAAACTTTCAATGGAATAGATGACTGCCGTTTGGGAGAGATTTTCATTGTTGTGAAAAGATTTTTTCGATTTTCCCATGAAATACTAAAGGCCACAAGAGAGAACTGAAAAAGTAGTTAAACTTTGAGAAATTTCGCTGTCTAGGCACACTGGTAACCCCATGAAACTTGAATAACGATGTTTATAATCAAGTTGATGGTATCTAGAGACAATTTGATATCCGTCTTTTGATTCTTCTGAATTTTTTGAGACAATTTTCTCAAGATTACGTGGGAATGCTAGATCCGTCCTTTATAGGCGAATTGGATGTGAAGGGATTAAGCAATAATGTTATCAAAAGTTTATGATTAATTATCGTTGGCACGCTGTATGCACCAGTTGGGATTTGTTGTATATGTGTTAGAGGTTTTTGAGTATTTTCACATCCATGGGTAATCACGAATGTTCCTATTCAAACAGATGATCTTTCATGAGAAACGGGCTTTTGTATTGCTTGAAAATTTGATTAAATTCTCTCTACTTTTCCCTGAGGAATATTCCCACGGTTGAACGTTAGTCACTCAATTTATTTTTAATTCCCAGGAGAAGAACGTTGATAGTGTGAGGACTGCAAAAGAGGAGGTGGGTCATTCTCACCATCTTCCTACCATTATGTCGTACGCAATTCTGTTTTCTGATTTAGTGTTTTGCTAAATCCGCTGACCACCATTTTGGAGTGGTTTTTCGTTCTATGAGTGCTTTCAAATTTTAAAGAGGTAGTTTTTCTGTTAGATAAATGTATTCATACAGCTATCCTATTTAGTCCATGCTAAGTTTTGATGAACCGTGCTTATTGATATAGAAGCGAGATATAAATGAAACTTGTTATTGTTACAAGTTTGATGCAAAAACCTTGGCCTTTTTTGGCTGACCTTTTTCGTCCTGTACAGAGAGTCAGAGAAATACGAAGTGCTGTAGAACTTATGATCGCACGACTAGATACACAGCTAAAGAACAAGCTTCTTACTTTAATGGGTGTGTTCATTAATAATTTTATTCTTTTTTCATTTAATTTCCTACTATTTACTTCTTTCACCCTTCATGAATTCTTTGAATAATATGATAGGTTATCTGAAGTTAACTTGAAGAATTTAGCTGGTAGGTAAATTAAGATATTATTTAAAAGGAACTGCTTTGATTTGACTTCCTCTGACCGTGGATTGTAGCCTTTTATGATTGTAGCTTGAACTTTTATGCCACGACCAAGACCTTTTCTGACCCTTGTCTGACATTGTATGACCCAAGCCTGACCTGTCTCGGAAATAGTGTACACTAACAAATTGTAACGGCGAAATTAGAAAAGATTAGATTTTCTGGTTTCTCTTGGCATTTTGCGTCTGAATCTCTGCACCTATGTTTTCCTGTAAAAGAAATATTTGCGCAATCTGTAATTTCGATATGACTGTATCTTTATTGATGCTTTGTGAATTGCTAAGGTCAAAAGAATGCCTTGACTCAAGAAACCGAGCTATTGGAATCTCTCCTGCAAGAAGTTGAACATCAGGTGGGAGAATTTTTCGTTCATTTTGAGGATTTATATATTTAATGTGGTTATTTGTAAATGCTCGTTAAGAAATTTAGCTATCTCATAAAGAGTCCTTGATAGAGAGCTATTTGCCACTCCTCTGTCTGTTTGCTTTATCAACACACTTTTCCCATCCCTAGGAATCTTCTTGCTTATTAATGCACTTTTTATGAGCCTTTGCCGCTATGTCATCGGGTTGTCTTACTAAGTGCACATCTTCACTTTTAAATCATGTCGATCTTATTTTGCAGCCATATTTAGGTTTAGTAATCTCTCCGTTTGATTTTTCTCAGCTTCATGTTTGCAATAAAAGTGAACTAATAAACAAAAGCAGTGAACTATTGCAGATGTTTGAACAGGTATTGTGAAATTTGTTGTCTGAACCGTCTTGATTAACATTCCAATATTAGAAACTTTTCTTGATTTACAACGTGCATACTTCTAAGTGAGCCTGGTAAATTGGATTTTCTGTCCTTCTCAGGTGCACAGGAAGCCAATGGCATCATTTGTAACTGCTTCTATACCAGCGGATTTTACCAGGTACTTTGTCAGCAAGAACTGTCTGCCTTTTCTTGCAGCAAGTTTTAAAACAGAAAGTCTTTGTTAAGTATTTATTGCTTTATTGAGAATCGTGTAACTTGTGGAGTTTCCCAATATGGATGAAATGTTTTCATTATCACTATTTGAGCTGCTTGGATAAGCGAACTACAATGTTATCGAAGTTATTTACAGACAATTACATGTATCATTGCTAGAAAATATATCTAATGTATGCTGTAACTCTAAGAGCAAATTATTAAATTTTTGCAGAAACGGTCTTTTTGAGGTTTTAATTTAAAGATTGATTTCTTCTGTCTGTAGTGAAATTGTGCCATCATATGATTCTTCGACATTTTGTATATCGAATTTCAGGTCAGTGATATTTAGAACCATTTGCTTCTATCGCTACAATCAACATGATGTAGCTCACTGTCTCGGGTGCATTATGTATATTTTTTCAGGAAGGTCTCATGACTTTATGTATACTTATGTATAACTGGTTTCGAGGCAAATTATGATTGTCAATAAATACTCAGTTCATGTTGTGAGTGAAACCCTGTTTTTCTCTGATCTCTACACTTTTGGATGATTTCAAAATTAGGGACTCTGCTTGCTGTTTTGACAAAGCTTCTGCAAGGACTGGCCTGCAGTGGGAAAGAATCTTGTTAGGCTAGCATTACATATTAGCTATGCTGAGTCTTCATCCGATGTCTTCTTGTTTTCTCGTGGAAAATGTATGCCAGTAGCCAGATTCTGAATATCATGGTCTCATTTTAATTCATGTGATATATTTCTCTCACCACCCCTCATTCACTATCTATGTTATTGTTTTTTCCATTTCTTCCTCTTCACCTTTGGTCTCTAGTATCTTACAATGCCTTGTTATGTTCTATGCACAGTTTCATTTCTTTTATTCACTTTTCCTCTAGCACTTTACGTCACAAAGGTGATCCAGTCTATAGTGACCCGTTGAATATCAACGGACTGAGCTGGAGATTGAAAGTGTATCCGGTAGGTGGTACATATTGCATGTACTTATGATATCAATGTTGTGGAGGAATACTGAACTACAGCTTCGTGTTTTGGAAATTCAAAGTTCGTTTATTTGCATAGCATACCATATATGGTCAACAATCATGGACACAATATATCCGGACTGCCAGCTTAAGATATTGACACTAGATTTATTCATCCCTCCATCTATCAATGTTGTTGTTTCGTAAGATTTCAGTGAAAAGGTTTCTCCGGGTATCAAGCATGAAATTTTTCGTCGATAACAACATTGATCATAGGGCAGGGGGGGGGGGGGCACGGAAAGATCATCAGAAGTCTAGTTATTTATGTGCAAGATTGTAGGTTATCATCTACAAACTTGTATGCCGAGCAGCAATATTTATGAGTTAAAGGTGGTGAGGGAAGGAACTCATTATACCTTTACGAGATTCTGTTAGCGAAGTGTATGCATTTATTCCATAGGTCTTGAGTGTTTGTCATTCTATCCTCTTGCTAGTGAATTGCAGCCTATGAAGGTATTTTCATGTTAAAAATCCAGGACATGAAACCGAATTTTGTGACTTAGTATCGTCTTTTTTCACAGGACGGGAATGGAGTGGTACGCGGTAACTATCTATCAGTCTTCTTGGAGCTGACTGCAGGCCTTCCGGAAACATCGAAGTAGGTTTTAGCTTTTTCTCATATCGTATTGATTCTGCAGTTGGTTTGTCATGTGGTGCATTTTGTGATAGTTACCCAATCACCTCCAAATCAGTTACTGAGTGAAATTGATGAGCGTTGTAGTAATGATAATAATAAAACCATATTTACGTTGGCCAGCTTGTTCAGCAAGTGAATTTACTGCTATCAGTCAACGACGTGTTATCCGTATGTCCCTATGATCTGTGAATTAAAACAGCATAAAGGTGATAGTGCGAGAAAATAACTGAGCTGAGTAGTACGTGACCCTCGACTGTGTATATCGAGTGGTGTACCACAAGGATTTCTCCTGAATCTTCTTTTCTTTACCCAAAGTTATATAGTTTGAGAAGTTATTTGCAATTTGGCAAAAATCGAAGAAAATGTTGAAGGTCAGAGTCACCACCCTTGCAGCACAGCGACTGCGTAACGAGTGCAGAAGCGATCTTTTTTAGCATGTTTTACACAGTTCATTTACCATATTTTCAATTCTCATGTTACTTTGCTTATGTTCTCGCTTTTTCAGATATGAATACAGAGTTGAAATGATACATCAGTCCTGTCTTGATAGCAGCAAGAACATCGTAAGAGAATTTGGTATGCTATTGAAGTTACTTCTTATTTTGATCAGAAAGATTAGGCCGATGTTCTACTCATAAATGTACAAATGTCTTTTTACGCTATAATTTATATTTGTTTTTTCTATCTTCTTCATAGCATCTGACTTTGAAGTCTCAGAATGCTGGGGTTACAATAGGTTCTTCCGCCTCGATTTACTGGTATGCTACTTAGCCTTTTTAGAATGACCCGATTTATCTTCTTGCTATATCTGCGTTTTATTCTTTATTCTGTTGAGAGATTATCGGTGCTCAAATTTTTAGGCCCATATTCTTGAATCGGACAACACGTATTCGTTTGTTCAATTATTCCTTCAGTCATATTTTGTATTGAACTTCTAAGTTCGCAAAATGTGAAGTGAAATACTTCTAGTATCTAAAGTAATTAGAAAGCAATGACATGAGAACCTGCGTTGCATTGCTAATTTGACTTTTTGCCACTTTTCATATATCCATCATTTCTTAGTTATGAGCATTAAGCAGATTGACCTTACGATTTATTGAAGCTGTTTTTGTAGATGGTTGCTGCCGAACTATTTTCTGTTAGCGTCTTAGTCCTCCATAGTGATTACATTTGCTCTCTTCTCCAATAGGCAAGCGAGGGATATCTTAGTGTCCAAAACGACACTCTGATACTCCGATTCCAAGTGCGAGCTCCAACATATTTTCAAAAGTGCAGAGATCAACAGTGGCATATTAATCAGATGGAGGCATCACATCAACATTATATCCAACAAATAAACGAACTGAAAGAGAGGCTCGCAATTGAGCTGTCTCGTAACCATGCTCTTGCAACGTCAGCAGCCCGTGGGGCGCATGCAATGTCATTCTCATATGGCAACTCCAGCAATGCATCTTTGATAGAGCAGACATATGACCAAACTAGTGATAACGAGAGTCAGGCTCGATTCAAATCGAAAACGTCCAGACCTCATAGACATAGGGCTACAAAACACAAGGCACTGAGGAAGCCCCGTCATGTTGCTGTTGATTATGAGGCGCCACCAGGTAACTGTATAGCCTCATACCTACAAATATATAGCCTCATACCTATAAATATATAGCCTCGTATCATTTTAGAAGAGGTAATGCCTAGTTTCTACGCTTTAATTTGAATGGATTCTTTTCTATATGCATATGTAAAGCTCATTTGTAGCTTTCCTTTAGCATACAGAAAGATGCATAGTTTTACTAGATTATTTTGTAAATATTATATGATATTCATTTAGTTGCCTTTTAAGCCAATGTGCTTGTGTTTTGGGTAATTAGCTACAGAAATACTGATTGGAAGATGCTGACTTTAGGCCATGATGTTGCGTAATACTTCTCTAATGGATTTTTCTTTGGGAAATCAGTTCCTGATTTTGCATTTTAAGTTGAGCAATATTATTTGAAGATCTATACGCACTTTTTTGGTGCATTAAAAATATTTCTTTCCTCGAAACTCTATTTTTGGGGAAATTTCTGTGGGGTTTACCCTGGATACCATTGTATAAATTCACTTTGCATTTGGTGGGATTATTCATAGCTCGGATGTAGAAATTGGAAAATTTATCAAGTGCTGACATAGCTTTGTTTCATTTTAACAGTGGATAGCTCAATGTATTTAGTTTGCTACTTAAATACTACTAACATTAGAGGAAGCCTTTTGTAGAAAAGTGTTGTGCTGTAAAGTGTTTTTGCTTTTATGGTGTTTGATCTCATGCGAGCACTTGAAAATCTTGAGCACACTTTCGCATTAAGTTGATCATCTCAATGCTGATTCAGGATGTTATTTTTCTTGCTGTAGTCAACAGCTTCCAGAGTTATATTCTTTTCTGATATGGATGTATTGTACATCGTTTCCATAGTATATTGGGTACCAAGGTGATCAAACTGCTAGCTTTAAATGATTCCATCAAACATCTTTTTCCCTCGGAAAACACAGGTGAAGCCGATGTAGAAGAGAAAGACCCCGTTGACACCACTGCAGATGAAGATCATATAGCAGAGAATTCATCTGTCACGAACCACGATGAATATGAAGACGAAAATGAAGGCGAGTCGACTGATGGGGATGATGAAGAAGAGGATGAATCTGATTTAGAAGAACAAGACCCTGATGAAAACGAGAGTTCATCTGTTAGGGCAAATCGTGCTGTTATTGAGAGTGGAAGTGAAAACGAGATTGAAAACCAAGGAGAGGAATCTATAAATTGCAGTGATACAACTGGCCTTGATGGTAGGTGGTATTTCTTATAGTCAAGTTCATCGATTTGAATTTTTCATAGGATTGTTATTTGTGTATTCAGGGTTTTGTTAGTAGGCGACTACCGGCAATATAGCGCCGCCTATTTTACATCTTACCGCCGGTTATTGTACTTCCTTAAAAGTTAATTTTCTTAATATGCCAATTTCCTATATATATATATATATATATATATATATATATATATATATATATATATATATATATATATATATATATATATATATATATATATATATATATATATATATATATATATATATACATATATATATATATATTTACATATATATATATATATATATATATATATATATATATATATATATATATATATATATATATATATATATATATATATATATATATATATATATATATAAGAATAATAAGAATAATAATAAAAGTTATACCATACTGTCATACCCGACCATCGGTTTCATGTTTCCAATCTTCAGGCGTATCTTTACGCCTGAAGATTGAAAACATGAAACCGACGGTCGCGTATGACAGTATGGTATAACTTTTATTATTATTCTTATTATTCTTATAACGCTCCATTCAATTGTCGAGCACTTTAGTGTTGTAAAAGATGCAGTTGAGATATCGCCTCTCGTTCTTACATATATATATATATATATATATATATATCTACAATGGTGTATGAGACACAGATGCTTACTTCAGTAACGCGGATATTTATTAGAAAGATGTTGAAAACACTGAGTATTGAATTTTTTGCTTTGAAATACCAAGCATTATATTTACTTTTTCAGTGTAGTTTTTTGTGCATAGTGCTACCGAAATTGGCTTCGTAGTTATTTCAATTACTGTTGGTCTTGTTTCCTTTGATCATATCGATGTATTGACAGCGAGGGTGCAATGTCTTGACGAGTTTGTTGTGTAATCGCAGAGACTTGGATGAATTTGAATTTTTGGCACTCTAGCTTTCCCTTAGAAAATCAAAACAAAGGGGCCTATTGTTTATGACCTCGTGCTTAAGTTATGGACCCTAGTGGATCTACGAGATACGGTTGCCGAATTAACTTGCTCTTGCTACCTATGCAAAAGTGGATGTGCTTTCTTATATCAAGAAGTGTAACGGTGAACTTAGGACATCACCTGCTGTTGCTGTAAGTAATCGTTTGCGAATACATTTGATTTTTAGAGCATGCTGCATCTTTCAAAATTGGAGCTTGATTTTGAACTTGGTACCCAAAGCCCAGAGTGCCTGACTATAGCATTTAGTCAGGATTATTTACATGACATTTGCGCGTATTCTTCTACTTTTCAGAACTTAATTTGCACGATGTTCACGAGCACGAGCACGCTATTATGAATGATATTGATGAGAAGTTGGATTTAGAGCAGAGAGAGATGTCGAACATTGAAGACGTTGATGCAGAAGCTAACGGTTCAGATAATGAAAATGGTGCAACGGCAACGCCTTTTAATATTGGCTTTATGGACCCCGAAGAGCGGGCCTTGCTTGACATGCTGGAGTCTGAGGGTCGGTCAACGAATGAAAGCATTTTGAACAAAGACTTTCTTGCTTTTCCTTCTGTAAGCACTACATCGAGGCTGCCACATATGCCTCGCAGAACGCGAGCAACAGCTCGGACGAACAGTGAATTTCTAAGGGTTTTCTTTGAAGATGAATCTATTGGCAGCAATGAGGAAGATTCTAGTGCATCACTGTTAGAGATGGTTGATGATAAAGATAAGACGAATGCAGAGAGTTCTATTGAGCATCTTGTCAAAAGAGCTGTAGCCGGTTAGTTCTGTCTTGTTAATCATACAACCCATGTTTCATTTTCATTTTAGATCATAAAATAGACTCTTATTCGCAATTCATACCTTGTAAATGTGCAAAGTGTTTCAACAGAACACTTGAGGAGGAGAGCTACCAAATCTCTTTAACTGGTTGATTCGTTTGAAAAGTCGAAACTTAGTTAAGGTATTGAAACTAGAGTTGTGGAGAAGACAGAAATGCGCGGTTTCTTTAAGGAAGATTGTTTTTAGCCCAGTTTGACACTTTCTTAAGGTTTTCATGATTTCAGTACTACTACTTTCTTCACAAGAGTATTTGAGTTTGCAAAATACTCTGGTGTTACACAGGCCGACAAGCACGGCAGAAATATTATACTATAATACATAGATTAGCACATGAAATATATGCAAGTTAAATGAAAGTGGGTATGAGCTGGCATGAAAACTGGAATTTCCAATGTGTGTCAACTCACCAACTTTCATAGTTCTAAAGAATCCGGTATTGAACGTTCTTAACTGTTTAGGTAAAAGAGCAGGACTTTCTCATAGACCACTTTCTTGTAAAATAGAAACGTTTAGTACCATAAAATATTAGATAAGGCAGCTCAGTATATCAAAATTTAGCGCAAGTACAGAATACTGTTGCTCAATCCTTGTAGTGCAATACAATACAATATAATACATTACCATAAAACACCGTGGAACATATTATAATGCAGTAAATTGCTGTGAAGTACGATGTAGAAATTTTACATGAAGACTTCAATTAACGTTCAATACCATGCTGGATTTGTTTTAGAGGCACTTGAAAAACATGTACAGGAAGAAAGATTGGCCGTGGCGTCAAGTTGCAATGGTAAGTTTGGTATTACGGGAGAAATCGAATATAGATATGTATTCAATGCAGGAAAAAGCTAGATCTACTAGCATTTTCATTTCCCCTTATGTATCAGACTAGAATATTTCACTAGTTGGTTTTACCTCCCGCGTTCTATATTAGATAACGGGAAGCACCTAGCGATAAAGTCACCACTGTTGGCACTTTCTCTGTACCTTCATATTCATTCGGATTTTTTTGTCTAGGAAAGGGTTTCATTCTAGGATGCTCATTCTACGGACTAGTCAATTTGTGACACGAAGGACAAATTGAGCGATTGAGCGACTGTTCATAAAGCTAATAAGTCACTTTGTCTCTTTTCCTATTATCCAAGTTATTTAATTACTTTTATCAAGGCCTTACGACAAACACTATCGTTTATTTGAAATATGTTAATGCAGTGTATTTGACAGTAGATTTCTTTCTTTGGAGTAGTTTTCATGAACTGATTAAATATTAGTAATAAGACAGGCAGGGTAGACAGATAAATGTGCAAAGTTGCAGACAAGACCCCCCATAACAAACATTCTTTTATATTGTGTTTGAGGACTATATTTTAGTGGCTGATGGACTTTTCTAAAGTATATTATTTGATCAATAAATCAGCAATGTACACAATCTTGTATCTTTTCATTTCCTTTCAACTATGGACAACTTTCCAGTTAGAACAACAACTAGAACCTTTGCATCATGGCCTACGCTTGATGCGTTTCCTGACGAAAGGAGAAGTGGAAGGTAAAGTATGACACTGTATCGTTTACAAAATTTTCTAAAACTTACATGACTTACATGACTATTTACTGTGTACCCTGAGAATGAAATTAGAAACTTTACTTGTTTTCCCGAGTGCATATTTCTGTTCATATATAATTAAGTTTTGCAGCAACGGAGAAGGCTAGCTAGATAGTTATAAGACTAACGAAATTATATTAAATTTTGTTAAAATTATGCTATCCAGAAGTGATTTCAGCAAAATTATGTTAGATAAAATTATATCAGATGATTCCCTCGATATGGGATATTGCAGTGTCTAGAAGGCAAGGGTGTGCCGAAGATGAGAGTGTGGTGGTACCAAACTCCCCATTCTTGCAGAAGCTGTAGTTAGTTTTTTGGTTTGTTGGTAAAAGTTCGCACAAATTTCTTGTGCTATACCCTCCACTCAGAAGTTCTTCTGCACGCCACTACTTTAAGGACATTATAGGAATAAACACCGATGTAACTGTCTTTTATTGTTGATGCCATTGAACTGTACTCTGATTAAGTTCTACGTCGTGATATCTTAAGTTTCTTTAGTTTTTGTCTTAAAAAGTTAGGTTCATATCTTTTTAACATCTAGACTGAATTTGTCTATTACTTTATTTCAAATCTCTCGTTTTCAATGCAGAGAAGCAGCCAGGCCTGATAAAATTTCAAAAGCAAAATCAGCCGCTTGCAGTTTAGAAAAAGAATTTTTAGGTAAGTAAAATATTGTTTTATAAAAATTGAAACACGCTCCTCTCCATGGGCACAGCCTTATGCACAAACTGAGTTTTCCAGCACTGTTTGTTTGATGGCAATACCGCAGCATTTTTGTGCGTTTTTGCTATCTGTTTAATGATCATGTTAGTAAAACGACGTGAAAAATTTCATGTGAGCAGGGTTTCATTTAATGAATCGGTGGAAAATCGCTATATTTTTCGTTGTGTAGAAAACGGCCAGTTTTTCTGTTGGTATTACGACCAGTGCCTGATCTACTTTTTTAATTGTATCTTATGCTGTACATATATCCCTTGCCTCCAGGCCTTGAAAAATGGACTTCGCAGCTACTGTCTGATTTACGAACCTCGAATGTGACCATGGCTCGACGTAGTCCAGAAAGCAGAGCAACCCAGAGCGAAATTGTTAGTGCTGCTGGTAGAGGTAGGTAGAAATCTTATTTGTCTAGATGTTTTGAACTCAACTGAAAAATCTCACAAAGAATACTTCAAGGAAGTCTTTGACAAAGTTTGATATCATGCCAAGAGAATTCTTTATATCGTCAGAAATGTGCAGTATTCTTAAATTGGAAGCTTTATTTGTTTGGAATATCTGCCTGTACAGCTTTGGACAAAATCTGTTGTTTCTTCGATGTGAAGTCACCTATAGCTCTTTGCTGAATTGTCTCTAATGTATGAATTTGTCAGTGTATCTTGCTTTGTTGAGATGATGTCATGTGATGCCAGGACTATTGTCATTAGGAGGCCATTTTGCCAATAGTGATGAATGTGGTCTATTGTCGATGTGGGTACTGGGTACGGTATATTTACTTTAAAGAGTCGATTAGGCTTGTGTATTTGCTTGGGAATGGTTATTTCTCGTAAAATGACATGTGTTACATTTCGTTTTTGTTTCATTAGTGTGTTTCTTAGTATTCCATCATGTTTGTGACTATTTTCTGTCAATGTTATTGTTTGTATGATAAGTATACATTTTTTCTACAGAGAATGATTTGTTGTCGGCTGCTACTTCAAGCAGTGCAGAAAACAAGACTTCATCTGGAGGCGAAGATGACGCACAGTAATGTGAGTACTTCACAACATCATTTGCTTTAAACAGCATATCCCAGATCTACAGGAGTATCCTTGGAGCTGGATATTGCAAAAATCGAAGACAGAACCTCACGGGTTTTTAGTAGCAGTCTTTTTCTGCAAGTCAAAGGTGTTTTAAATCACATTTATTAAATCTACCAGCTGAATCACATCTTTTTTATCTAACTATTAACTGCAGCTCCCATATCTGCCACTACTACCATTGAAGTCTTTTGTCCCGGTTGAGATCTACAGTGTTTGGTGGCTTTCACAACCCAGGCATACTGTCTATAACTTAAGGTATCGGCGCACATTTCACGATTCTTTAATCTCAATTGATCAAGGAGTCATGACATTCAAAAGTTTGCATGGCCTCTGCCCTGAAAATCTTCCCCATAAATTTTTTGAAAGAACCATGATTTCTGAGTGTGGAACGAGAAATCAAAGAGATCTGCAAATTCCGAAAGCTAAGTTAGAGTATGCAAGAGACGTTTTTAATACCCTGGTATCTAAAACTGGAATGATAGTATTGACAACATTTGAAAAGAAGAGTCAATCATTCGTTTAAAAACAGTATTTTTGAAAGTATCTGCTGAACCTACTAGGCCAAAACACTACCCCTTTGGAGGAGCAGCAAATCTAAGTAGCATGCTAATTATGTCATTTTATTTGGTTTCCTTTTTTCATGTAGCTATTTATTTTTATCATGCTGAAAGGTTGTAGGGGTCATTCACTTCGTTATGCAACACCAAATTCACCGTTTTTAAGACCCTCCCTTCCCCTCTCGTAATGCTCCATAGCATAGTCCTACATATACATTAAACAATAACCTAACAAATCAAGGTACCCTCCTGCCCCCGTTATAGGCGTCACGTAACAGGTGAATGATCCCATACGTGTATAACTATTGAATAAGATATCTGCCGTATTTTGTAGTAATAAAGTTCCAATCATACGCATACCTCATCGCTATCTAATTTAGAAGTCAGAGATTATGTCTTGTACTTGTAGGTGAGAGATTTCGGGACAAGGTGGCAATTCGCCCAATATTTTGAAACAACTGATGACACCTTAATTCAAGAATTCAAATGTTCCAAACCAAAGTTGACTTTTTGGGATTCTTAGCAGTTGCCTGTTTATTTGTTGTATTAATATTTGATATTTATCCTTCATATTTGATATTTATCCTTCATATTTGATGTTTATCCTTCATATTCTTGCACGCTGTTGTAGTTTCGAGCTTTGTAGCTGTTTTTTTTGGGGGGGGGGGAGAAATTACCTGTTCCATAAGGCAGTGATGTCATGCGATTGGTTGCATTTGTTTGTCGAGTTGTTCACCCGACTAACCACCCCATCTGCCTCCCTGCCTGCCTCCCTCCTTGCCTGCCTCCCTCCTTGCCTGCCTCCCTTCCACCCTGTCTTCCTCCCTCAGCGTCTGCAAGAAATGTTTCTGTGACAGGCTTTAAGCCTATAGCACAGTATACAGTATTAGCATTAGTAAATATTTCCTACAAGACTTTGAAATATGACATCGTTCCTTCAGACATCAGTCTTCGTTAATTGGTCGTTTCATTTGTGCTTATGAGAAGTCTACTATAAAATCATGTTTATGTGGTTGAATTATGAATTCTTGCTCAGCTATGCCCTGTATCAAAAATACCATGAAATTTACAGTATTGTATTGGCTGTAGCTGAACTGAACTGTAGCTCCAAAACTCAGCTGAATGTTCGATTGGAATCCATGTTGAACGAGTCTCTCTTTCACGTAGTTGGTAAATGGCACGAAAACCAAATTTTTGTTCTTTCGAAAACTCCGAATTATAAACGATATATACCAGATCGTATCATGTTGAAGGCTGCAACGGTGTTGTCATTTGAGTCAGTTTCTACTCACGAAACTGCAGAGGAAGCTATAAAAATCTGGAAAATTAGACCAAATGTAGTTAATCGACGTCTTTGTGGCAGCGCAGAGATTTGGACTGCAAACGCTGATGGTGCAAGGATTGATATTGTCGACGACTTGTTTGGAAAACTTAAAGAGCAATATCCGCAGCTTTCTTTGAAAGATACAAATGAACTGAGGACTGTATTAGGAGTAAAATCTAATGAAGATGACGCCTTTTTATATAGCAAAGTCGCCCAAAGTAACTGTCTTAGCAGATCTGATGTTGTTGTTGATGAAACTTGTACTGTTGACGGCTCAGGCGCTTGTACACTATCAAATATCCCAAGAAGAGATATTCCGACAGCTGACAGAATCAATCATATTGTATTAAGAAAACTTCTTCCAAGATCTCTTGTAAAATTTAGAACAACTGTCGAGATAGTTGCCAAAACGGAAAACCTGGACTCAGGTAACTGTAAAAGTGTACAGTTAACGCGGAAATATTTGTCAATGGTTTTCGTGCCCAAAGATAGTGTCAGGGTTTAACCTTGCTTGATATTGTAAAGCACATTATATTATAAATGATTTAATGTCGTGAAGGAATAGACACTACCATCTGGTTAAATGCAGTTCTGGATATTTTAAAGAAAACTATTGACTTAAAAATCTTTGGCAGTTATTTGTTTTCATGCTGAGAATAAGTGTCACAAATGACTACCGCATTGAGTAAGAGAATGAAAATCGTCAATGGAGTTTTGAAAGTTCTTGTCTTTTCTTGTCATATTTTCCTTAGGATTAAAAGAATTGTGTGTATAGAATTGGAATTATGTTAGTTTATTTGTCCACTGAGTTTGAAGTTAAATCAAACCAAAATTATTATGCCAGCATTCTGTGCTGATTGAAACAGCTGTTGAAAATCATGAAATTTAGCAGTCTCTGTATAACTGGACCCACAAAATTTATAAATCTCTACCAAACATTCTTGTTTGCCAAGAATAATCTTTATTCTCATTCCTTTATTCTTAATTTGTCATAATTTTCAGCCTCAGAGACTACTTGGTTTATACCAATTTTCACAGTGAATGGTGATGAATTAGCATCAAGACTATTGTCAACCTTCACCTATGGCATAAGATATACACAAATTGCAGAGAAAATTGGAAGGTAATAATGTCTCCTAGCATTTGCTTCCTAGATAGTTGTAGATTGACACTTAGGTAATGCTGGCATATATGATATTTCTTGAATACTGCAGCTTTATTTGTTATTGACACCAGTGTGAGTCTGTGAGTTTGAATCCTCCTGGGGTATGAATAATTGTTCCAAATTGTGGTAGCCCACTTAGGACTGGGTATTTGGAAAATGTCAGCCTTAGCAGAATGTTAGAACTATATAGTCTGGGGTGTGAACAATTGTTCCAAATTGTGGTAGCCCACTTAGGACTGGGTATTTGGAAAATGCCAGTCTTAGCAGAATGTTAGAAGTATATAGTATGGTTGGCTCTGAAGAAGACACTTGATGAAACTTAAATAGTGCTCCAGCTCATTGGACTCCTATGGCAGAATGTTCTTGAGATCTTGCAGCTATTTTGCTCTTCAATGACTCAGTGGAATAGCCTGTGACTTCTGGCTATGATCTTAATATGAGTACATGAGTTTGAAGCCTCCTGGGGGTATGAAAAATTGTTCCAAATTGTGGTAGTCTACTCACGACTCAGTGTTATTGACATGTGTAGAAACTGATAACATGTTTTTGATTAGCTCATTTATCTTTTATGATTGTGGCCTTATTTTTATTCCAGACTTGACTGTCTGAAGTGCAAATTAGGCCTTAGCCATGTACCTTGCAGTCTATGATAGACACATCTGTTTTGTGATCTCATTTAGGATTGAGTTGTTGGTTGCAGATTCCTTCCATTCTGGTATTATCCCTTCTGGGACACTTTGTGCAAGTCTTGACTGGCTGAAGGCAACATTACTACCAAAGCTTAAACTATGGGCTGAAACCTTTAAGACAGAAGATGTCAATTTGGCACAAGAGAAACTTCATTCTTTAGCATTAGTTGACATTGAAGAATATACAAAAATCTATAATGAAATGAAGTCAAAATATGCCGAACCACTGATAAAGGTAGTCATTTTATCTTGTTTATGTTTACTTTTAGAAATGATAGTGGTGAAGTTGAAATGGTTTATTTTGCCATTTGCAATGGGTGCAATATAACCGTGAGATCTCCTTCATGTGCAGAAGCAAAGTAGAAAGCTATTAGATAGACCAATGAAGACCGTAATATTTACAGTGAAAGTCTAAAGTCAAGTTGAAAATATATTCCATGTCATTTTGTCTGTAGTTCAGTGTATGAAAAGTTTCAGATAAATTGACCAACTTGAAGTACTAGACTTTGTGTAGAGGCTTATTGAATCCTCTAAGCATCAAATGAAGAATTTTGGTAGAATCTTCTGTTTTTGGAAGTTAGACTGTTGTTGGCAAGCTTAGGAAAAGAATAAAAGCTACTGAAATGTTGTCAACTAAATGATACCCTGTCAAAGTTGATAATAATGCCAGATCATCCTTGTATCTAGTTTTGTCAATGTTTATGAGATAGAAAATTTATACTTTTGTCCAGTGAAGTTGTGGAAGCAGATTTCTAAATGCACACTCATAGAATGCATTTGAGGAGCTTATGTAGGCCCTTTTGAGTGCAGGTGACTGTTGTCCTATTTTTAGTCATGGCAAGAAAACACTGACCCACAGAAATTTGTCTTTGAGGATATCTCGATTGCATCATATCTAATGGTAAGTCAGGATTACTGCTATCTAATTTGTCTTTTAAGTACTTTTATTACTCCAGGGAGACATGTAGAACCAAAACAACAAAGAGCTACTGTAATTTAGATAACATTTTGACACATCCAGTAAATCCAGTAAATATTCCAGACCCAATTAAAGATTCCTCAGCAGTATGTGAGTAATTCAAGGGGAACAACAATTCTTGGACCAATACCCTAGGCCTAAAATCAATGCACCATGACAGGAAGGGTTACCCTGTCATATCAATGTGTGATAGTTTCAGTGAATAAAGAAACACAGCCAATGTAGAATGTTATAAGCCACAAAATGGACTTAAGTGTAAGCATATCATGTCTTGAAATGTAGTTGTGTATACAGGCCTTTCAATGAGATGAGCACAATCGTGCACAAGTGTACAGGCATGCACCCAACTCAGTTCATGTGCTCTATTTGTCGCTTGTGCCAGCTTTATGAAAAATATACATACAAGTACTAAGGAAAGCTCTAACAATTGAATGTTTAGCATGCAAACTATCCCACATGTGCGATTGGCAGTGCGTGTCTAATCTATTCATTGAAAGGCCTATGTATATAGTATCCTGAATCCATGGTGCATTCCTATATGTGCCACTTACAGGTGAAGCTAAAAGGAAATTTTTCCAGGACCACATCCATTTCCTATAAGAAACACTTTTTCAGCATTACATACTTTCACACTCTTGTAATTTTTGCAAGAAAATGTCTCAGCTGCAGTACACACTAATTACTTTACATCCCTAATTACATTACATCGCTAATTCTCATTTGCAAAACTGCTTTTTGGAATTTTCAAAACCACCGTTTGTTATCAAGACCACTGTTTTTATGCCTTGGCTCTGAATGCTTAAAGAGCAGCTACAGTCTTTGTACAGCATGTTATTACGTACGCTGTAGTATGATGGGTTCTAGTAGGGATGGGCAACCTATCGCCCATGTGCCACAATCCAGCCCATGAAGGAAACTTTTATGGCCCATGAGTAGATAGCCCCTTTCTTTTTGTGGTGTAGAACAGTTCAGATTTATTAGGTTCTAACTACTACTGCAAGTGGTGTTTACCTTAGTGTACCTTTTGTCCCACGTGACGAAAAGAGTGATAGATTTGGCCCACATTCCTAAAAGGTTGCCCAGTCCTGGGTTTTTGGAAGAATACCCTGCTCATCCCAATAATAGAAATGCGACTGACAAGAGGGGAGGGAGTAGGTTAGGAAGAACAGAGAAATTGCAAGATTATAATGTGTACTATTATTGGAAACAGCTGGTGAAGCTGAAGGTAACAGTATTATGTTTTGTATTTGCAAGGAAGTTTACTTCAACGAAGAAAGCCCATCATTCTGAGCTCAGATCTATCTTCTTGTGCAGGTACTTTGGGAGAAAGAGCGTAGAGATGAGAAATATCAGAGGAAGCAGAGCTTTGTTGACCTTGGTTGTGGAAATGGCTTGTTGGTGTATCTTCTTACGAATGAAGGAGTATGTCGATATCAATTTTATACTCATTTATTTTCCTGTAACGTCGTATAGTCTTCAATCGATTACAGTACAACTATAAGAGGTGATCTATTCATTTCTTTGAAACGAACGACCCTCTATGGTGTTAAAACTATACAGTACTTTGGCTCTAAATTATGGAATACTCTCCCGCTTTTTATACGGGTCGCTGGTTCTGTTACTACCTTTCGGTCAAAATTGAAAAACTTTTTTATTGATTCCTATACCTCGCAAGTAAAAACCTGTGAGGTTTATCTGGTTTATTTAGTAATTTATTTAGTAGATTGATAGCGGTGCTGGATGCTGGTTTAGTTTAGCGATGAGGAATTTGTTTAGTTATGTGCCATCAAAGGAGGAACAGCACAAACAACTTTGGGAAACGGAGGATTATGAACTTGTTTCTGGAGTAAGCACGAGTTTGAAAGAGGTTTTACTTCTTTTCCAATATCACAGGGAAGAGACCTTTGCATGGTTGAATAACAGCTGTTGAAACAACTGAAAAACCATTTTGTGCTATTCGCTTATCTTCTTTCTTACTTTGCTATTTCCACATTTTTTGCATCCTTTGTTAGTTTATAATCCCTTATATACTTTCTCACCTACTTTGTGTATAGTTGGTTTACTCAAATTTTTGGCACCAATGTGAATGACCTAAGAAACGAATTGCTTTTTTATCCTCATAATTTTTCGCCGTCTCTTTGGTGTGATTCTATTCTAGGGATATCGCTATGTAAATCAGCTATTTTTCGTGGTCAGATAGTCTCCGTCTATCTTTTCAGTATCGAGGCCAAGGTATTGATATACGAAAGAGGAAAATCTGGGATTCCTATGGAGGAAATGTAAAGCTTCTGGTAAAATGATTTTCATGACTTGTATTTATGTTAGCTTCTCGTCTGTGGAATTTTTTACAGCTTGGGTGAACCTAAAAATATATATATTCATATATTTCATATTTCATATTTGATTTGTTTAGGGAGGGTTGCCCTTCAACGGAAGTTTTTTTTTCAAAGGGCCCTCCAAAATGAAACTGCATCTTTTGGCAATCTGTTTATAGAGTTAACTTTCTCATAGAAGTGAAAGGAACTTTTGTTTGCAACTAGGCAGGCGTAATGTTAAGAACTCAAGATGCAAGTATATCAGTTTTGATGGAATCACGCTGTTTGTTTTATAATTTGAATACCTTGTAGTATCATACATTTGTTCTATATTTATGTTTGAATTATATTTATCTTACATATGCTAGAAATATCATCTGCACTGCATAAGTAAGATACGTCAAGTCTCACTGTTTGAAAGCACAGCATATTTGTTACATCATTATAATCAGATTTTGCAATGTATTAGCAATAATATTTTATGTACAGCCCGAGAAATCACCTGCATAACTATTTACTTCATCTGCATGATTGTTTATTTATCTGCATAATCATTCTTTGTCTGCATAATTATTTACTTATTTAGCATATTAATAGAGATAACTACTAGAGATCTTTTCTCACGGTTGATTGATAACGCTATTTTTTACACCACCATAGAAACTCATTATCTGTCTTTTATCAGGAAAGACCTTTGCACCCAAACAGATGTAAGTTTGATGATACAGATTGGATCATTGGAAATCATTCTGACGAACTTACACCATGGATCCCTGTTATAACTGCGAGGTATTCAAGTCATTTAAGAACTCTTGCACTGATTTTTCTAGGCAATATTCTTCAGATTTTTGATTAATGGAAGGGCTCTATTTCATACCAAAGCCTGTCTGGAAATCTTAATAAATTTAATGTTTGTATATCTCATTATGATTCCTTCGGATGAACATATCTTGGCTTCTCAGAACATGATTGCTGTGAAAACTGATAGTTTTCTTGAATAGACGATTTTTTCTTTATCATATTTGAAACTTTTATGTATGCCAGAATGTATGCTTTAATATTGTTGTACAGAACGTTTGACAATAATTGTTGATAATTCTGTGCCAACAGATCATCATACAATACGAAGTACTTCTTGATACCCTGCTGTTTTCATGACTTCACTGGGAAGGTACGTCTTTCACTATGTTGTATCAACATGCCTATTTACTTCGACTCTCCATTACAGTGTTCATAATTCATGGGGAAATCACCTGATTTTTCTTTTCGTAATCATTGTATGGCTGAAATCCCTTATGTTTCGGATCACCTCTGCTATAGCTAGATTTTTTGTTTTTTGTGTATTGCACATTTGTTGACACAGAATGCCGCTGTTGTTTAGTATTTCTCATGCTACCTTCTCAATTATTTTACTTTTTGCACAGTATCATTTGTCATGGATAGAGCTGCATATTTTGAATTAGTAATATAATCTGTACTTTCAAAATTGTTTGTCTTATATAATAAATTCATTTCGGTTTTATAGTCACCAATTGAACGGTATTACCACAGATTCTGTGGTATTACTACAGACCTGACTATGCTTTGAGTTTTCACCTTCGAGACCTTTGATTTGTTCAGTAGACTGCATGTGTTCTTGCCTCTTTTCTTTGCATATAATGTCAGCAGACATTGAATGAGAGCTTTACTCAAATTCATTATTTGTATCTCATTTTCAACGCACATTGACTCACATATTTCTAGAATGGGTAGATAAAAGGATGCAATCGCATGGCTTTAGACCTTGCTTACCAATGTAGACTTTTGCCCTGATGCAACAGTATGCAGTAATGCTATAAAAATGGGCCCTTGAGCCCAGATTTTTCAATATGTTATCAGAGCAATCTTTAATGCTGTTTAGTCCATCTTTCTGTACTTGCCTAGACCCATCCATTCATAGTATATGTATCATTGCTATAGTTTACAAAGAACTGCCATGACGCATCACAATACCAGACCTATTTAGAATATGTCCAGCAAATTGGAGAAGAATGCGGATTTATAGTCGAACAAGATATCCAAAGAATACCTTCGACGAAAAGGGTAGATACGTTTTTTGAATGATCTCATTCGATACAATACAGAAACAGTCTTCCGTTGGACTATCGAAAGAACTAACCAATGACTCAATGTTGTAGACATTGGGATTTGTAATGCTGTATTGTGGAGTATGTCCCTTCTTTGTTTGATAAGAATCTTGAGAAGTTAGCAGCTTCGAGTTTCAGTGAAGAGGCCACTTCAGTTTGCCCCCACATGTTTGCAGCAGCAGTCTAGAATATGTCAGTTATGTAGCCTAAAGATACTTTCGTTAGAATTTAGCTATTTCTTAGCTGTTGTGCAAAACATAAAATTTAAGGCAAGATATTAGAATTGATGTGGCTTGTTATTTACTATTTCTTATCAATTTACCAATGGGTAATCTTTTTATTAACAACCCGTAACGGTTAGAATGGTAAGGGGACCACAGCTAGATATTTTACCAGCTTTCTTCCACTTATAACATGATTAATCCAGTTTACTTCAGACCGTCCTTCCCTTATGGTCCTAGGCCACTGTTCCTTTCAAATGATCCTTTATATCGATAGTATATCTTTATGCTAGCATATCTGACTTGGATACCATAGCTGCAGTATTTAGTCGGTATTTTTAAAGAGATTTGCTTAGAGCAATAAATGTAGGGAATATTTGGCAGTAATGAATAACACATTATAACTAATTGCGGAATGTAGACCAGTCTTCCAAGAAATGAAGAAAAAGTTGTTTCTGACTTTTTGTATTATCTTTTTATCTTTTCTGAATCATGTGGCTTAAATCATATCCTTGTTCATTTGAATCTTGTAGAATTGCCATATTGCAAGGAAAAGAACATACTCAGCGACCGAGCATGGAATGATAGACAGCCGAATACAGCACTTTCTAGCCGCGAAGAATTGCCGGCTGAGCCTTGCTGACAAATGCACAGATTACCAATCACAGACTGTAGATCCCCCAATAGAACTGTCTTCTAATGGTGATGGAAACCAATTTCTTTCCAGGGAGGCTAAAGAGAAAGTGCGTAATTGTACGCAGATTGATGTAAATGTCAAGAGTTCTATCATAGGAAGAATTTTTGCCAAGCTTCTGAAGTGTGAAGTGTGTTTTGGTGGAGATGAAGATTCCGTCACTTCTAAAGGATACCCCATTGCAACGTGGAATACTGGTGGTGAGTCTTGCATTTTTGTTTGTGCGTAGGCCAGACATGCTCAAAAGCACCTTAGACAATATATCTAACGAAATATTTAGCCTTATAGAAAGAATCTGAATACTTTCCTTTTCAGTCATAGCGTGGCATTACCCGCAAGATATGCCGTTCAACTGCGAACGTTTTCATGCGCATCTATCTGGCATGCATGTCTATATTTCAGCAAGCATTTGTTAGCTATAGACCTTCTTGTCGTTACTACAGTATCAATTTACCGATAATGAAAAGAGAGAGGGCAAATTCAAACAGAATATTGCATTTTTCAAAGGAATATCTCAGTTACCTTATAATTTCATTAAGCTTTCTTTAGAGCAAGAATTATCTGTAGTCCATTGCCTCTTATTTGAAGCATTTTGAAGGTAGTACGGTGTATTGTGGTGACTTCCAGCCTTGAAACACCACTGTGAATATGCATCTGGTTGGGTTGCTGATATCTTCAGGACATGGAGCAATCTTTGTTCTTGGATCATTTACACAGAGACTTCGATGCAGTTCTACATCTGCCACGTATTTAAGCCCACTGACGACTTGTCTGGTTGCACTGTATATTTCAGTTCTAACGTAGCTGAAAATATGATAAGGAGACTTAATTAAGTTAAGTAAGATGCGATTCATAGGGTAGAAGTTTATATAAGAACATATATGCAAAGGAAGATTGATTGTATGTTTGTTATTTTTGTGGAGATGGCTAGATTCACAGTACTTTATAGTGATATCAAGTAGATTGTATATTGTTGTTTCCATGTTGGTCTGTTGAAACAAGTGTCACTATTCGTAGGTTTTATTTAGTTTAATCTTAAATTACAAACAGGATTCACATAATAAATGTATTATACCTGTTGCCTGTGTCCTCACTGTACTTTGTGACTGCAGCTTCGATTGCACCCAGAAAAATCTTGTCGTTATCGATTTCATACCTTGTCATTTTCTGTGGTGCTCCGACTAGTTGTCCTGATGCTACATATGCCACTCCAAGGACAAGGAGGGCTAACATCACGCTGTATTGTGCCATTGCTTATCTAGTTGCAGTCTGAGTAGTTCGATCTGTCTGTGATATGCAGAAGAGTAAGTGATTTTGTGGTCATCCAGTCATTTTATTTATAGCATTTAGTGTTATTGCAGCTTGAAGCATGGTATTTATTCAAGATACTTGCACACTAGTCCATCTTGTAAACAGTGTGCATTTTAGCGTGTTGGCCTTCTGGTCCTGTCATGCATGCGGGTGTATTCTCATAAATGTTTTATCATTATACGTAGGGTTGTGTTTTTAATATGTTTGATATGAATATTATTGGCACTGTAGATTCGATGTCAGCTAGAACCTAGGGCCCTGTTTCCATTTTTATATATGCACTTAGTTCATACAAACATAAATACGACACAATAACGATACCATTGGGTGCAATATCAATGTTATACCCAGTGGCCATTACATAAAAGGCACAATTCACACTATGAGCAAATTGGCGAAATCACCAGACAATAGGATAACGTAAGGTATCACTCCAAAGCGGCCACTTTATGAAGTTTCCATTGACCTGAACGAATACAGAAACTGGCAAAAATTTATGCTCTAGACTGTGAATTACTGGAAGTGGTTGACGGAATCGTACATCTTTTTATCTGTTTGTGCTTGTTATCAAAAACACATATATGCAAAGTGAATCTGGATATTTTGCATTGTTGTGAGACATAGTACGTCAATATAGTCGCAAGACCAGAATGTCCCTACTAACAAGATGTACTGCTAGGTTCATCGGTTTCAAAAATATACACTCCGGGCACAGTTTTCTAATACATCCGTTTTTACCGTTTCAATAGGAACACAGTACCTAATTTGATAAAATTTTCATCGGTTTCATATTTGTCAGGATTGATGGAAACGAGGCCTAAAGGGCTAGTAATGTCTTCTTCATTACTCATTAGAGCTTTCATCATGTTACATGGTAATATAGCCAGCTAATTGTAAACTAAATTATGTTTCTCGGGTAATGGCAGTTTGTAGCCATTCTGTTTAGTTTCTCAGTGACGTTAGATTCTGCGATGCTTCTGTGAACGTTCAACAGTTACATACCATATGCTATTCATCACATCCAAATACCTGAAGATTTTCTGTTTGAATGCGGAAAAGGAGTGCTATTATTTTTGAAAATGCAACCTTTACTGAATTTTACTGAGTCATCCTCCCTGCCTCAAAGTTTTTTTGAAACATTAGTATGATTGTCAAATTTTTATCGAGTATGCATTTTGTTAGTTTCCTTTCTACAAATGTGCTGAGAAATCGTAATCTGAAGAGTTTCAGTCTCAAAACCTGTCAGTATATTTCAGTTACGCTTGGCTTTTTCAGAATTTTGCCAGAAATATCTTCTTACAGTTGAAAGGCAATGAGCATATAGTCTGTTATTGAATTTATGGTGAATTATGCATGATTATGAATTTTTGATTACGGATAAATAATTACTAAATATGACTGAAGTTACTTTGTATAAATTACTGATCGGAAGAGGCAGTTCTGAGGAGATTAATAAGTATTCATTCCAACGTGCCCTTTCCCATCATCCTATCAATACGGCACTCAAACGTCATAACTGCTATCCTTGGTGCTGCTGTTTATTCATAATTCTGATTGTGTCTGCTTTCCTGCTATTCCTTATAAATGTGGAGTTCTTCAAGCGTACTGTCGTAGTCTTCTGTTATTCAATGTACACTTAAACAGAGTTATGCAATATGACAAACAGGAAAGTACAAGCAACTAGGCTTTTGTCATATGATTAACAGTACCGCTTATTCTATCTTGTTGACTGGATGCAATCCTGCGTTGTACAGTTTAGAGTTCTTCAGCCCAGAAACTCATCGAATATCACCTTAGACTCTCATTGCAATTTTTCTCTTCATTTTCTATGTGCAGTCGTAACAGTCACTAAGTTGCTGTCTTGTACGAGAATATTACGGTAGTGAGACGTTATTGAGGTTGACTGTAGGCTGATGTCGACATGTGTGTTTGATTTCAAGCTACAATTTGCAGAGTGCGAATTGCTCTCGTTACTCTTCTCTCTATGTGGATTATTTGAGGAGACATTTGTTTGATTTCAAGCATTAGTAAACATCATAGACACGTCCTATGTATAATTAGCTATTAGCAAATGTGTATTTTGTTTTGGCCTGTGCCAACGGTGTGTTTTACGAAAAACGGCTATCTTAAGAGAAGTAGTTCTAGATGAAATATAATGATATACTGGCTTTGGACAGGATTTTTTATCGTGAAGTTTTACAAGGGATGCGCAGTTCTAGAAGATCTCTTGCTGCTGTAGAGAGTGATCTGTGCATATTATTCTATTTAGAAAGATTTCCTCTACAATTAGTGTTGAATATGCATTTTATTTCCTATTGTATATTATGACAGCTTAGCACGCTTACTTTCAGTACCACCTGTTCATGGGGTGCATTTTGTTTATGCTATGGGAATCAATGGTTATTTCTCAGTACAGTAGTAGCCAGAATAGTGCATTGCTCTAAAGTTTTCTTTAAGAAAACCCAGGCATTAGTGTGTCTGTTTCAATCTTCAATAGGATGCTTTATTGAACATTGAGCTCTGTCTCTTTGGTTTTCAATAGAACTCAGTTTTACTTGTCAATCATGTACTTCATGAAACTCTTAGAAGAGGAAAGTAATGTTAGGAAATGACTTGCAGAGGCTGTTGCCTCTATTTATATAGCTGTTGAATCTCAAAAGCTGAGATTCGTTAGTACCACCTTTTACTTGAGGATAAAGTAAGCTGTATGCTGCCCTTATGAGTTCTAGGAATCCGAAACCTGACTTGAAACTACCGAGGCCATCCACGCTATATCTCTCGTGGTGATGCTGCCGTGAATGGCTTTCAGTCATACTCGTTTTTTCTATGACTAATACGCTCTTGTACACTCTTTGACTGACAAGTGACATTCAGGAGAATTGTGGTGCTTTGTTCCTTTAGGGCCTCAATGGTTATCACAGTGTTTTTAGGATGGATTTCAATTAGTTTATGTATCTGGGTTGAAAGAATTATATATGAAAATGCAGTGATATACAGTCTTCAGAAGTCAGTGGCAAAGACCTTGGTTTCAACTAGTTAACCTGGTTCTCTTCATTTTATGCTGTGCATGAACGCCTTTAAGGAATTAAATTATTGCACAGGATTATGTTAGAGTACGTGATAGCAGCTGTACAACATATCTGTGATAATGATGATACTTGTTTGAAACAGACTTAAGACAGAGTTCAGCTCCGACGTGTAGTTCCGTATTCTGGTACTTCAAAGAGAACATATACAAATAAGACATAGCATTCTGTCAATTTATCTAAGTAAGCTATATCATAATTTTATTCAGCTATACTTTAAAGCAAGAGTTATCTGCAGTCAACTGCCTCTTATCTGAGGCATTTTGAAGGTTGTACGGTGTATTGTGGTGACTTCCAGCCTTGAAACACCACTGTGAATATGCATCTGGTTGGGTTGCTGATATCTTCAGGACATGGAGCAATCTTTGTTCTTGGATCATTTACACAGAGACTTCGACGCAGTTCTACATCTGTCACGTATTTAAGCCCACTGACGACTTGTCTGGTTGCACTGTATATTTCAGTTCTAACGTAGCTGAAAATATGATAAGGAGACTTAATTATGTTAAGTAAGATGCGATTCATAGGGTAGAAGTTTATATAAGAACATATATCCAAAGGAAGATTGATTGTATGTTTGTTATTTTTGTGGAGATGGCTAGATTCACAGTAGTTTATAGTGGTATCAAGTAGATTGTATATTGTTGTTTCCATGTTGTTTTGTTGAAACAAGTGTCACTATTCGTAGCTTTTATTTAGTTTAATCTTAAATTACAAACAGGATTCACATAATAAATGTATTGTACCTGTTGCCTGTGTCCTCACTGTACTTTGTGACTGCAGCTTCGATTGCACCCAGAAAAATCTTGTCGTTATCGATTTCATACCTTGTCATTTTCTGTGGTGCTCCGGGCATTTGTCCTAATGCTACATATGCCACTCCAAGGATAAGGAGGGCTAACATCACGCTGTATTGTGCCATTGCTTATCTAGTTGCAGTCTGAGTAGCTCAATCGTTCTGTATTATGCAGAATGGAAAGTGAAGATGTGGTCATTAATTTGTTCAATTTATAGTGTTTAATATTATTGCAGCTTTGGGCATGGTGTTTATTGAAGGTGGTTGTACTCGAGTAATTCTCATAAATATTAGCATATCCCGATGACATGGTTTGTTAGAAGCTCTAATCCACGCTGGTTATAGTCCACGCTGTGATCATCCAAATATAGGCCATTCATTTGTGTGCGAGTGCGAGTGCGAGTGCGAGTGCGAGTGCGAGTGCGAGTGCGAGTGCGAGTGCGAGTGCGAGTGTGTGTGTGTGTGTGTGTGTTTGTGTGTGTGTGTGTGTGTTTGTGTGTGTGTGTGTGTGTGTGTGTGTATGTGTGTATTTGTATATGTTTATGTGTGGTTGTGGTTTGTTTGCGTGTGTGTGCGTGAATGAAAGCTTAGCCTTATACTCCTCCATTACACGGGAATTGAAGCTCTCACCATTAGCCATAGATTTACAGACTTGATTTCTGGATATTGCTCAAGTCTAATTTTACGTTTAGTTGTGATTCGTCTAATGTTTTGTATTTTTTGACTATGTTGTGTGTGTCGCTTACAGTATGTGGGTTGCGCTAGCACGCCTTTTGAGCTTGAGTTTAACAATTATTAGGCTTGTTATCGCAGGTTTAGTTCAGGTTCTTCATTTCCCTAGATGGATTTCTTCAGACATTTTCCTGAGGAAGGACTTCACGGTATTCTTGGAGACATTCTTGTTAGATGATTGATAGGGTTTTCGAGAAGGATGGGATGCGTGAAAGTTCCTGGCAACACAAGCTAGACACTTTCACGCTCCGGTGTCTCAATTGTATTGGAAGCATTTTCATTGTATTTGGTTGCCTAATTGTTTTTCATGTATTCATGTTCTCTTTCTCATCTCTTGTTTGTTTTTTGCGCTAGCAGCATGATTTTCTTCTTGTTAGTTGCTTCTGGTTATTTCTTGACATCCATTTTACTAATGCCCTACCACGTCCATTGGGTTATCTAACATACCTTCTTACATCTCCTTTCATCGCATCTGGCATGTCATCTGAATTTGTCTCATTGTTCTTAAATGTTATTCTCTTTACTTGGGCGCGACGGACAGTGTCATCTTCTCCAGCACCTCTGTCTTCAGCATTTGCTTTTATTCCATCCCTATTAAATCTCTGGTGTCTGTTATTGTATTATATTTGCCTTCTTTTCAGTTTTCATTGTTTCTACTTGATTGTGTATTGCTTTTGTGTGCTGAGATAATAAATGCGCTTTATGTAGCTGGAATGATTAAAGCTGTGGAAGATGAAGTCGAAACACTGAAGAAGCTTAAATTGCTGGTTGAATTCTATTAGTATTTCAAAACTTTTAGTGTTTGTAGCTGTTGAATGCGTGTTTCTGTTTATTACTTATATAAAGTCCGGAGTTTCACTTTCGAATGCTTTTTTAATTTATTTGCAGGAAAATTATCAATCCAAGAAGCAATATCATTGATAGACAAGGATCACCTTCATGAGTTAAAGTCTCAATGCGGAGGGCTACAGACACTGCTTAAGAATCATGGACACATTTTCGAAGGTTTTTGTCCTTTCACATTGTTCTATCATTAGCCTATGAGTTAGTGTTTAGAATTGAACTATATCTTGAAGCCCTGTTTCCTATCCTTTCTCTTGCTTTTCCTCCTGTTACGTATTGCGATGAAAGAGATCCCCCCCCCTTCACCAAAGTAGATTGAATTAATTTTCGGCCTAAACTGGCTGATGTCAGTAAACATTACTTTACAATCCAAAAACAATGCCATTATGCCACTTATTTTGATGGTACGTCAGATATAGAGGAAAACCGATTTGACCACAAAAAGTACAGGAAGAGTGCGGCTTGATAGGCCTTGTTGATCATGACTTGCCATCATAGTACGTCATGTTTTGGTCGACGACGGCAGCTTTCCATGCCTCCCGTAAAAGTTCAGTCTCCTCCCTCCCAAGTTGGGAAATATGGTATAAGCGGTGTTTGAGTGATTGCTTTCAATTCATCCAACAACTGCTGAGGACATGGTAGCAGAACTCGAACCAATTGTGACCATCAAAGTAACTCGTTCACCTTTCATAGTAGGCTGCTGGTGGAAGATCATGCTCTTCCTAGTAGACTTTACGAAACGCATTTTTCGCTTTTTTTTACTTTTCTTTTAAGCGATGCTGAACAGTACCTTTGCTTAGCTTCTTCCTACTATTCACATAAGTTCTGTATGCCTGTTATTACTTAACATTCACTTCCACTTAATTTGGACTTCGCATTTCGCAGTGAACTCATTGTTCCCAGTTTGCATGCAAGCTTTTTGCGATTTGCGACAGTTCGAATGTGGACTGGGAACATTGAATTCGCACGCAAAATGCGAAATTCGAAAGTTAGTGGAAAGGGGCCTTTACCCAATTGCGTAACCAATATAGGTTGAAATTTGCACAGCTCCTAAGGACGCCCAAGTCTTTGAGCCCCCATGAAGACCTCTCAGAAGTCTTTACAGGACAGGCCTTTGCATTTATTAATGTGAAAAGATATTTTATCTGGCCATATTCCGTTTACATGTTACCTATTTCTTCTTTCCTGCCTTATTGATAAAATCTTTATTTCACCATAGCTTTAAAGAATGGGAACGTTCAAAATTTTTTCTCGAACACTCATTATCATCTCTCAAGTCTACCACTTATGTCACATTTGTCATATCTACCACCCAAACTGCACTTCTTATATCTACCATCTGATAAGTCATCTGCTTGTAATTAGATCTTATATATTACTTACATTTTTTATAGTACTCGTATTTATTACTTATATTTCTTATATTACTCATTACTTATATTACTTGTATTTGTATATGCTCTTAAGTTGTAGATGTATCTTTGATTAAAATTATTTCAATGCCATTAATTTAACATAGTGTACTATGCTTCCGAATATTTGTCCGAGTTCGCCTGCTGTTGTTTGGAAATATTGAGATTCTGACATCCCCATACCTCCAGAAGCGATGCATGTGCCCACAGTATAACCGAGGTTTAACCATTTATGTATTACAACACCCATCCTGTCTGGAATAACGTGAATGAAAATATCTTCTTTTCTCATGTTGATAAGTTCAGTATGGGTTTTTTGTGGGAGTTCATACTCATGTAGCGCAATGCTCATTTCTTGTAGTGTTAAAAGGCGGTGTGATGTTGCGAAATTATAGGACTCAGCAGCGGAGAAAGGGCAAAAAATGGAAGCAGAATTTGCAAGCAAAACAAGGGTGCAATCTTAAAACGAAACTTTGTTGGTTTCATTTCAACCATCCGCAGGGATGTATAATGCAAGCCAGTGATTGTAACTTCGCTCATTCCGAAGCTGAATTGGAATACCTCAAGGGCAATGGCAATGAGGCCTAATGTATATACATGGGTTGTTCGATTCGAGTATTTTGATACAATATCAAATGCCCATTGTGAAGGAGGAGGACCGCTCGCAAGATTCTGGTTGTAGAAGTGAGTGTGAACACTATATTTTCTTCCATGGGTTTCTATCATATATCCGAATTTTACCAAGTCAAAGCACACAAATATTACTTCGTATTCTCTTTGACCAGCAGTATTCAAATTCAACCATCTCCTGTTGAAGGGACGGAGGAAAACCTCTTTCTATGCGTATATTATTGATTGCATTTATGTGCCAATTTAAATAGAAACAGTCCTGAAGTTTTTAGTTAATATAAGTTCAGTCCTTTCTATAATACTTCAAGGCTGGATAGAATATTGTGAATTTCTGCTATGGAAGTTCTATAGAGTTGAACTAGTTATTGACACAGCAGTTAAGGAATATCAGCCTTTTTCAAGAGGAATTTCTTCAATTTCGGAAATATCAGTGTAGTAAAAGTTACGTCATGGTTGCAAAATTGATACAATATATAAGGAGTGTCCTGGGAACCAATTGAATTTAGACCAAAGAAAATAAGAGCGAAGTTTCTCATTTAGCAAGTTCAACATAAAAATTTCTCGCTGAGACTTCAAACTGGTAAATATTCAAATTACTTCAATATCACTTGCTCATTATTATGGTTACTGATAAATGTCAGTTTCACATCTTAACTTTTTCAAATACGGCTGATAGGCGTTACTAGACATTCTGAGCGCTAGCATTGTTTGCAAAGCTATGGGTGATTGAGTGAATAGATGTGGGAATGACTAGATCAATATATGAATAAATATTTAATATACACAGTTTCCATGATGAATTTTAAGTACTTGGCTAGTTTATATAATGAATTGTGATTCTCATATTTATTGCAAATAGCGACTACGTTTTGTAAAATCTGACCGACGCATCTAGTTTTGGTATAGAATTTGTGCTGTTACCATTGAATTCGTTTAAGTCAGCTTGCGAATGTATTTGACTTTATATCAGAGAATGAGTACCACATGACTACCATCTTCCCAGAACTTTAAGCACTCGGTATATTTTGTTCATGAGTAGAAACTTAATGGCCTTACAGACTTAGTACAATTTAAGATTAAAGAGATTCGTAAAGATTTTTTATAGATTTTACTGAAGTTATTGAGTGGCTTTTCCGCGTCAGTCTACTATTGATATGTAAATATAAATAAATAAATACTTAAATCAATATATACATACATACATACATACATACATACATATATATATATTATATATATATATATATATATATATATATATATATATGTGTGTGTGTGTGTGTGTGTGTGTGTGTGTGTGTGTGTGTGTGTGTGTGTGTGTGTGTGTGTGTGTATATATGTATATATGTATGTTTATATGTACATACAAATAACATATATTTTGTGCTTCACTTGAATGGAGACGTTTCGATAAATATCTTCACCAGTTCACAGAGCACTGATGAAGATATTTATCGAAAGTTTAACATTTAAGTGAAGAATATTTCTCCACCAACTTGGTTGCACTGGTATTTATTGTTAAATGGTGCAAACAAACAATTCTTGTTAGTACATCTCTACATCTTTTGGTATATTGCCTGATCAATAGATACTGTTAGGCTACAAATTTAAGTATTAACAACCCAGTTATATTCATCAACTCTTAAGAGTTATGTGTAGCAAATATTTACAAAATGCACTCTTGTCACTATTTTTCAGACCGAAAAGATGTTGTACGACCTCTTCGCTTGTGTTCGTCGTTTGGTTTCCTGTTGCCTTTGATAACTTGCAATGTATTGTTGTTGTTGTTGTTATGGTTGTGGCTGTTGCTAGTATTATGTCCGCCGTGTCCGTGTCCGTGTCCATGTCCGCCGTGTGCACTGTGTGTCGCATGGCGAGTCTTGTGTGGTCTTAAGGAGCTTTTCAAGTTGTCCTGCAACCCATCTTTGTTCTCCGAATTGTTACTTTTCATTCTGGAAAGGCGCTCTGTAAAAATCATGTTAAATCGTTCAATGCCACAGGCGAGATAGGAATGGTATATACTGCTAGACTACAACAAACCCCACAGTAACCGAGTGTTGTGTATTAAAGTTGCCTGGCATAGATTGGCAGGAGGTGTTGTTGCGAGTCGTTACTCAGTTACTTCATAGCTATGCTATGGAGTCCGTTAAGACTAGTACTGTACGAGTTGTGTAGGGAAGAGCTCACAATCTACACTTTGGGAGGAGTGAATGGCGCCTAGTTTAGTCTGGAAACATTGAAATGTGCGGATGAAACACCAAGTAAACATCATTTCTTAACTAAACTTTAATTTAATGACAAATTCTCATGCCTCGGTGTCTTTGAAGTTTAAGGTATCTTGTTTGTGTACTGAGCAGAACTGACTAATTGCTGAGCGTTTTTCATTCAGTGATCTAGCTGATAAGATCTTGTGCCTCATTGGAGTATGCTTTTCAAAATGGGCTTTTGATAGTCGCATGAATTCCTTTCTTCCAGGTTGTGTATTAATTAGAGAATATCCGGATATGTTGTTTAATTGGAATGCATCCATCTCCGAGCATGATGCTGATATCCAGTTTTTATCAAGAATTGTATGGGATGTTGTAGCATACCCGTCGTTATGTTGTTTTATAAGTACTTGCAAGTGCCACTTATGCTACTTCAGGAAGCAATTTTTAATTTTCTCTCTGAGGATAGTGTTGAAGTTTATTCATACAGTGCTATTACACTTTTTAACAATCAGTTTGAAGGGCTCTCGGTAGCAATCTGGACAGTTTCTTTCAAATGACATTATTTTAAAAGATGAAGGGAAAAGGGAAATGAAGACCTGTGAAAATCAGGAAAATGATCGAAATGTTTTGGGAAGATGTGTTGTTTCATCTCTTTTCTGTGTCTCCCCTTTTACACCATAAACGCTGAACATTGCTGGACATTTGTAGTGGAAACTACCATTATGCTAAGCGACTTTGATAAATTTACATCGCACTTACCATATGCATCAGGATAAAGCTTCCTAAGATTTCTCAACAAAGGCTCGTATTTTATTTCGTTTGTTTCTTCATTCGCTAAGAATAGAAAACACAGTCAATTTATGTAAAGCCACCATAATACGGAACCAGCAAGAGAGAGATTATACTGAGGTGCTAGTGAAAGTGTGTGGATGCGTCTGATATCATAAGATTACCTATTGCCACAGACTCTGATGCTTTGATAGCGGTACTCTCTGTTGCACTTGCTGTTAAGTTTTGGATTTCTCCGATTTCATAGTCTTTTCCTGACTTCATCCCTTGCACAAACAAGCTACACAACTGCTGGCAGAGAAACCTGCATTGTCAAAAAATGTTGCGATTTTGCTGGTGCACTAGCTTTGGAGAGTCATTTGTTTAAACAGTTAAATGCATGCAGAGTGTTGGCAGCGTTTGCTTTTGCACGAAGCAGAAAGCAAATCGCATTTCATGATATCACTCTCCAGCATCTCATTTGCACGATGTCCAATAGAAGTATCTTCATAGTCTGAAATGACTCGACAAGAAAGATGAAATTCTAACAGTGTATTATATATTTGTTTGCTTACATTTGATTTCCAAAAGAATCAAGATTTCTCTTCCTTTCAACAGCGACGTGGCATAGTCCTCAAGGTGATCTTGAAGGTGTTTTATTTCGCCTTTTGTATCGCTTACTTCCAAAATTGCTGCAACAATAACATACATATAAGCAACGCAATAGAACACATTGATATTAGATAGAGAAAGTGTAAACAGTCTCTTCATTTTACCACAAAGAAAGGTTGCTTTGAAAATTTGCATGCAGATAAACTGGATTTAAAACTTTTTCCGTTAACTCTCTTCGAAATATAAAATATAGGTTTTAGATATTTAAAAATATGATCATAACAGTGTTTTTTAGAAGCTAACATTCAAGGAGGAAAGTTGGACCAGATAGCACTAGGGAACAGACTAGATGGCCTTTGTCAAAAGAACGTTTCGTTTCTTTTTTGATGCAGATTGCTTTATGAAGATACCAGAACCTGATATTTGAAATCGTATCTTGCTTAGAGTTTAGTATCAATCATAGTAAGTTTTTTACCATCATTTTTACAGTTGCATCGCTTTTTGATATCATCTAATAAAACCAGTGTCTTGCAGTTGGGATTAAACAGCATGCTTTGGTTGCCTACAAGGAAATTAAGAGCCTTGATAAGTGTCGATTGTCTTCTAAAGCACATTACATGAATATGATCACTGGGTTCGTGCACTACAAAAGAAGGAGCTTACAGATGGACAATGCTGGGTATTATAGCAACAAGAAGGTAAACACTATTCGACGGTTACTCGCAGGAGGCGATGGGGATTCCTCTATTGTTGTTTCTCTGATCTCCTAGCATAGGATAGCAAGGAGCCTCGTTATTCATAGGGTAGCAGTTGCTGGAAATCTCATTAAATTGCTCCTCGAAAGCCGAGGATATAATAAATGGTAAAAGGTAGTAATAGTCGTGGGTTTATATTTGACGAAGTAAGGAAATGCCAAAATTCGTTAGCAATATGGGAATTAGTCAGCCTTGTGCAGTTTTGCAACACTAGGGCTTTATTATGAATGGTAGTATTTCTTTCAATGATTCGAAACTTTATCTCTGATGAAATATGTTAAGTTTGTTGTAAATCAGATATTTAGGTAATAGAAGTATCCCACTGCAATTTCTAGCCCTGGTACCGTGAGATGTGTACTGCAAGCTATGTTTTTCTACACTCAAATGTAGACTGTCACTTGTTGTACCCGCATAAACCGTAGTTGAGAAACGCTGATCTGCAATCAAAGGGAAAATGAATTGACCGGTGTCACGAAGGTATGCTAAATGAGATCTTTGGCAATGATAAGTAAATTTGGAACAAAGCACCCCGTGAGTTTCATGTTCATTTTTGTTTTTTTGTTTGCTTCAGTGCCTAAGAACGAGGATAATCTCCTCAAACCCATTAAGCCTTTCAACTTTCGAACAATAAAGCGTTGACTCGAAGATCTAACTATCTGACCCTTAGTAAGTTAGCCGAAGGAATGCGATGTATCTACCATTCCACATTGTGCATCACTGTTAAACTCAGGTCTCCTAGATGTAAACAGCACATTCCTGACTTCCAGATGGCCACTCCTGAATAGAAGCCTTATTACCCATATACCCGCACTAAGAAACATTTCCAATTTCAATGCCACTGCAAATCCGGAAAATCTACAAATCGACTCTCACTACTACAAAAACAGTGCTGAAATTCATGATGCTACAAGAAATAAGTGGCTTATATTTGGTGCATAACTGACTTATACTTACGATCAAACTTTACAGTAACGAACGACATGCTCCTGCAGGTGGATTTCTCTAATGATAGGAGATTTGTTCGGCGCCTCTTTGGTAGTCACTAGCTAAGCCAAACTTGATCATTAATGTGCTTGATTGACTCTATTAATTGCGCATTAGACCTAGACCTTTGTCAAGTGCTTAAGTAGCTAGTTCATCCGATTTGCGAATCACGTACTCTGAGATCTTAATGTAAACTGTATTGCCATGAGCTTCAAAAGAAGTTGATTTGCATTTTCATTAACTGTTGCAACAGGCCGTCGGAGGCAAATATTTGCAATTCCCATTGAAATTCGTCTCGTGGAACGAGACCATGTCCTATAAGTTCTCTATTAATATAATTGCGGCTTATACCTTGCTGTTGTATAGTAAACTTGTCCTTTCTTGCGGCGTACGCTGATGTCCCGAGATAATTCTTGAATAAGAAGCGAAGTGTTATCGTCTTTCCAAGAGGCTTAACTGGCCAACTTTCTTCAAGCAATACTTTGAACAGGACAAAGCTTGCAGATTTTTATCATGTTATGAGTTTCTCTGTAGATGAAAGCACATTCATTGCTTGTTTTTACATTTGGAGATGGGAAAGCAATTGCTGTTAATTATTTTGGGCTCAGAGGTATTTTTCTTTTACACATTCTTCGGAATGTCTAATTGCCAATATTATATAGGCTGGCAATTTGAGTTGATGGAATTGCTAATCTAAGGAACCGACTGATGGAAGAAAACAAGGAATACGTCCCAGTGGCATTATACCTACGATTCGTAGGATTGCAATTAAACCCAGCTAGTTTGAGGATTAAACTCTGAAACAAACTGCAAGATTCAAAGTCTCACAACCACAATGTTTAAATGGCTTGTTTTGTAGCAATCTTTGAACTTTGTGACTACTTGCATAACTTCTGGTTCTTCACTTATTTGCTTATAAGAACCAGATAAATTTTGCCGAAGATGTTTGTTCTTAATTTTTTAACAACCCTACATTCACAATCTTCTTAAAATTGGTCTAATTGAATTTCCTAAGAATATTTGAACAACTAGTTGCAGTATACAGTTCTTAATACATTCGATGGGACTGCTTTTGACAATAACGTAACAAATGTTCATGTTTATACCAGTCTCATTAAAATTTCTTTGCCAAGGAATGTGTACAAGCAGCCGAATGCTTGTGAAAATTCTCGTCTGAGGCTGAGCAAGTTCTAAAAGGATTCTTATTATTGCTAAATCATGGGAGGGTGCAAGATGTTTATCCCGTTAAAAATAGATCAGGTTGTATGATATACATTATCTGTACGGGTATCATAGATGATTGCCTGAAAATGAATGACCCAAATGCATATGCACACTCTGCATGGCAGTAAATCTATGTAAGTTGTATGTCAGGAGTTGTATCAAAGCATACCAACGTATTATGGCGAAATTTTCATTTGAATTTTTCTAATTGGTTTATTTGAGGTATTCTAGTTTTCACCGCAGTTGATCTTGCTGTAATAATTTCCTTCCGCTGATGCAAAGACCTCATTTGTGGGTTCTGAACTTTGCAATAATAGCAGTTATGTTGCTTGCGGTAAACACACAAAAGATCTTCAAAGATGATCGGTTTTCAAAGTATTATCATGATGTCTCCTCAGATTTTTAAGACTTTTCTCTATAGATGTAATTATGCATGCATTAAGTTGACAAGCTTTGCACATATGCTAGATTCTACCAATGAAGCAGCAAGTGCAAGCAGCATCGACATTGCAGGACAAGCACGTTGAACACACTTAAATTTTGGTTTTATCCAGTCTTGCTGCGATTCTCAAATACAAAAGTTTGGGAACACTGTTTTGCCTGTATTGGAATATTGAATAGATATTTCTCCACCTTGTGTGAGAGCTTTCAGGTTTTATAGCAAGGAATGGCAAATTCAACGTCTGCAAATATTTATGCCATTATCGCACAGGGGCAATGTAGAGTGAGGTGGACAAGAGCCATTGATAATGGCAATAGTCTAGCGGATCGAGGTTACGCGCAATAGAGGCTATTGGGCTTATTTTGGTTTATTTTCAACGTGGGAACCCATTATGGCGGGAAAGAGGAGAGTTGGTATTGTTGGATATGGGAATCTAGGTAACTAAGGGATACCATTGTTGATTAAATTTATATACATGATTATATTGATAGTAGAAATGAAGCAATAGAGAATGGTAAGACAAGTAATGCCGTACTATGATATTTGCATAAGTTGTATATACCGTTAGCTACAGAAGTTGGGCCTAATTTATTCCAGGTTCTCAGTAGCAGCACACTCATTGTTGAAGACATATCAATTCTCCCGGTATCGCCGGGAGACTCACGGATTTGACTGCTTTCTCCTGGTTTCCCAGTTTTTACACATGTTCTCCCGGTTAATTTTTGCAAAATCTAGTCACATTCTTCGGATTTTTCCTTACAATTTTCTGGTTGTTTTCGACTTTATGCACGTTTCGAAGATCTGTCAATGAATGCTCTAACGCTTAGGATCATTATTAAGGTACCTTTTATTTTACTTTTCATAATCATTTTTGTTGTAATATATTTGCCGAATGCAATTTTTTCAATTATATTTATGCCTTTAGCGAATTTTGGCTGTCTCTCGGTTTTAGGCCAAATTGCCCTGTTTTTCAAAATCTTCAGGTTTTGAAAATTCTACATTGACAGGTCTGTTGTTGCCAGTGCTTACTTAATTCATTAATGGCAAACACATTATTGTTTGGGAGGGAGTTATAAAGAACAGCATTAATATTGTTGCAAGCCCTACCAAACTACTAAAAAAAATTAGCTGATGTATAAGGAGCATTCCGTGTAAAGTTCACGCCAGAGATTCGTTCAGTCACTTTTTACCTTCACAATATAGTTATATAGCCAAGATATAGCCAAGATAACAAAGCTAGTGCACTGAACTGATATATACTTGTATGCCAACGTTGAAAAACGACAAAAACTCATGCCAGTTTACAGAGGAAAAGGCATAGTTGACACGAGATATCTCAGGCATAGGTTACATACATGGGCTGCACCTGGGGCCAAAGATCATATCAAAGTCGAGAAAAACAATTTATAAATTCGATACAGCAATATTGCATTCAGACTTGATGTTGGAAATGTCCTGCAAAGCTTGAATCTCAATGATCAGATGCAGTATTAGCATTGTCTATGAAAAACAGTTTTGTTTATTTAAAGCAAGAATGCATTTGCAACCTGATTAGCTACAATCAAAACATCACAACTGAATCTATCATTTTCTGTTATTTTGATTTTGTTTTTGATCAATGTATTTTACATCAACGTTTACATGTAACTTGTTATTTTTCTGTTTCTATTTTCTGTTTTCAAACGTTTAAGGAAGGTAGCCCTTCAGCAGTGCTGATTTTCAAGGGACCCTCCATAACAGACATACATAAGTAAATTTACAAGGTACAAAAATATAAAATTATTAACTATATATATACAATTACATGTATATTACACTAATGCACAACAACACATTCCATTCGACAATGCAGAGTATTCCTGTTTGTTTTTGCATTTACTTTATGGCTTGTGATATAGACCCTCCACATCTGAAAGGTTTCTTTACTTAATACAGGGCAGTATCTTGTCAAGGAAATCCTTGCTCATCCAGGAACAGAGTTAGCTTTTGTATGGAACAGAACTGCCACAAAACTCAAAGGTGAATTTCCAGATGACAGTGTCCTAGATGATCTAGATGCTGTACACTTAAGGTAGGGCTTGTTTCAGATCAAATAGTAACCTACCCTTGATATGTGTATTGAAACTTGTCATCAGAATGCATTGTAGATAGGCTACAACTACTGTGGGAATCGGGTATGTTTTCTATTCAGGATGGGTATTACCGGACAAAATATAACGAATACATTTAATTGCCTGGTGAGTAAAATATATACCTAATATATATATATATATATATATATATATATATATATATATATATATATATATATATATATATATATATATATATATTTATATATATATATAAACTGACCCTAAGCCGCATCCACAACGTATATAAATTGTATACATAGAATAAAACACAAATATACTTCTCTGTCAGTAAACGTTTCGATTAGAATCTTCATCAGTACATACATACATATACATATATATATATATATATATATATATATATATATATATATATATATATATATATATATATATATATATATATATATATATATATTATATGTCCACTCCATCAATACTTTTATCTCCAAATTTGTCACAAACTGCTGCCATGGAAACTGTGAGGATATACTTCACTTTAAGTTAGTAATTACTTTTCCGATATATATAAATATATATATATATATATATATAAATATATAATATATATATATATATATATATATATATACACACATATATATATATATATATATATATATATATTTATATATATATATATATATATATATATTGACAGAGTAATTACTAACTTAAAGTGAAGTCGGCCTTAGCCAAATGAAGAGAATATAGTATGCTTGGCTCTGAAGAAGGCATTATATGCCGAAACATAGAGAAGATCCTAGATGCATTGAGGGACTCATTATGGAATGACCTTAAGATTCCGCCACTATTCTTTTGTGCCTGGATGGCGCAATTGATTAGCATAGGAGTCTTCTGATCTAAACCTTGTGAGTTCGAATCTGCACTGGGGCCAAAATGAATAAATATATATATATAAATATTTACCCTATTGGAGTGAACAATACACATTTAAAGTAAGTTTGCTGATGGCAATTGTCTCTGTGTGATCACTTACATGCTGCTATATTTGTTTTCTTCCTTTCCAGGGCTCCTGATCTGATCATTGAAGTGGCACATCCAAATATCATTGAGCAATATGGAGAAATATTTTTAGATGCTGCTGACCTAATGGTATATTGTTTGATAGTTTGCACATGCTGATTTTCTTTATGCATTACATATTGTTGAATTAGACATTTGAGAAGAACATTGGGCAGCATCACTGTTTTCAGTTTATTTTTGCTCATATGTTAATGCTAATCATAATACCAAAACTTTGTACTTTAATATGGAGACACTCCTTTCTTAATATTTGGCAGTTACAGAAGTGGCATTCCATTTCAAGTGTAATTAAAAAATTGCCTCTCCTGAGATTGAATTCATTACCAAACAGTCTTGGCAATGGTCAGTTATTAAGCATATTTTAAATTGATAGTGATAGCATGTAATGGAGACAACACTATTTATTATTTATCATTTGAACTCAGAGGTAGACATAAAGAGGAGGAAGTATGAGGTCATTGTCCACCCAACTGGAAGTTGCTGCCCCCTGTTGCTAACCCAACAGTTTAAGATCATCTTGTGTTTTGCTTGAACATCAGAAAATATAGAAAAGTTGACACAGGACAACCAGTGAATGTATTAGTGCCTATCTTTGATAACCTTGTACTTTTGCTACTTAACAGAAAAGAAACATTTGATGTTTTGGGATATGGCACCTTTGCATGGCTTTGCCTCCTCTCCACTATTTCAATACAGGCTTCATACCTGATCAAAAGTGATAGCAAGTGACCTTTTTAGATTGGCATCTTATATAGATATGTCACTTGATTTATTAATGAACACACTTGGTTCAAGCTACCTTTGTATCTTTTTCAGATTGGTTCACCTACAGCATTGGCTAGGGGAGACTTAGAGCAAAAGTTAAGGAACAAGGCTAACAATTCCTCCAATGGTCTTTACATCCCTGCAGGTGCTTTCTGGGGTGGAGAAGATGTCCAGAAAATGTCACATAGAGGCACTTTAAAGGTAGTATATCTTTTGCTGGTAACATAAGGTAGCATATCGTTTCCCAGTATTTTATAAAGTTGATGGAGATAGCTGCTCCGAAATATTTGAATATAAGTAACCAGCAACTTAGCTAATCAGAAATAAAGAATTATTTAACTGAGAGGTAATCCAAGAATGTATCACTTAGTTTCATTTAGGGTACAAAATCATGGTCATATGGACCTTCATGCTGTCACGAAGCATTGATGGCTTTTTTGGTTACATTTGCACCACAAAAAAGACAGTTAGGCTGTTGCTGTTGTTATTATTTTATCTTTCACCAAATCTTCTCTGTATAACCATATCTTCCCCATCAAAACAGTTTGGCTTCTTCATTATTCTTCACTCCTCAAAGCCTCTAGTTTTTTCTTTTGTCCAAAGGTAGTTGTTTTTGCCTAGTAGACCCTAAAGCAGGTCTACCCTATAATGTTGATAGTTAACTACGTATTCTTCTTCCTTATGCAGCATTTCTTATTTAGTCAGTGTAACTGTGAGATGTTTTGCATTTGCCTATTGATGTTATCCACTGTGTTTGTCCAATGCGCTTTCGTACCATCTGCTCATACATCAGCATAATGTTATTTACATTTGCATAAGATAGCGAATGTTTTGAAAATACTGTTTCATTGTGAAGTTGAAGGACTTATCAAGAAAGTTATGAAGAGGCTTGTTAGTAGGATGCACTTCCAGTTGAAACTGAAGAAGCATTTCCCCTGCGGGTCTTCAAAACTAAGGCAAATATGCTTGTTACTTTTTAGCATGGTACATTGTAATTTATTTGCTATATGTCCATATATTAGTTTTTATGTATTAGTTGGTTGTTTGTTATTTATTTATTGTAAATTAGATGTAGGGCTCCTGGTAAACCAGCTTTCGCTGAAGAACTACGCTCCTGCAGTTTTTTGAAAATAGAAAAAGAATGAAAGCGAATTTCTTTTGTGCAGTCTTTATCTCTGATAAGAAATTTGGGTAGTTATATTATCTGCATAATATTTGAATTCATTTTTTAAATGGACCCTCAATTTTTAGGGCCTAAGAGTTACAATGAAGAAGCATCCATCAGCATTTAAACTTGAAGGACATCTTTCGGAGAAAAACAGAAATGTTACAAACGAAGCTGTTGTTTTATATGATGGTATGTGTGAACTAATAACTTGATTCGATGATTCAAATCATTAAGTAGGTTTGGTCAATCGCTTGGCAGTAAACTCGTAGTAGTATTTGCTTCTATTCAAGCATTGGTTGAAAATGGTTTGTTTTTAGCATTAGATGTGTCATATTCATTTCTCTATTTTCGACAATACCTCTTTGTAGGGGACCTACATCTAGAACGCTAAGGACCTAAGGAACTTTTACTCCTAATGACAAAAGTCCTAAAGAACTTTTCAATTTCAGCTATTCACATCGCTGCAGACAATCGAGAATTAGGAACGCAAATTCGCAGAAATTGTGTAATCCTTGTAACAAGTGTTTCACATAACATGTCTGTGACACTGAACATGCAGTTGAAACGAAAGAACTAGTAAAGAACTTTTAGTACTAAAATGTAGTCAAAAGAGGTCCACAAAATAAGTATCTTTTAGAAATAGGCGTCATTGGCAGTTTCTTTAGGCAAGTGCTTGTTTTGGAGCCTATTCTAGTTACTATTGTTTTACACTGTTTTCGTCACGTGTTGTTGCCCAAGAAAAACATTGGCTGCCTCTTTGTGTAGCTATATACTGTATGTAATTGTATGGCTTGCTGACATTCTGGTATATATTTTGACTAACGAAAATTTTGAAATTTAGACTCCATTGATACATAGCATGAATGTGCGCATATAGATATCATAAAACCCGGAATTCTCTTTGTATTATTTCTGATTGTTACCCCTTATTCAACTTTGTCTGCTTCCCATTAATGTAGGTCCAGTCCGTGGATTATGTCCACTGGCACCAAACAATGTGAATACAATGGCAGCGGCTGCTCTCGCTGCTCCAAATCTCGGATTTGACGGTGTTCAAGGATGCTTGGTTTCTGATCCGAGGTAGGCCACTTTCTGATTTAGTTTCGTGGCAAGTTACGATTATGATCGCCTTTGTTAGTGATTATATTTCGCATTTCCTCGTGTTATTGATACAGAATACATTGCCACAATGTGTAGCCTTGGTACACCACTCTAGGGTGCTACTCTGCAACCCCCTGGAACTCTCTTCAACTACCTGCAATACCAACATTTTGCATAATTTCACCAGTGATGGTAGTTAGTGAGAATAGAGAAGCTGTCAGTTTCTTCAACTGTATCAACCACAGTTCCATGATAGCCGTTGCTACAGTTCAAACTACTCGGGTTTGCTTCTAGAATGTCCACATCTCGAATCTTGCGAGGTCAGGAAGGGGGTCAGGAAAAGGCTTCAAGCCAGAAATTTACGGCTTGGACTAAGATCTTTCTTCTTTCATTCTTCTTCAGCACAGCAAAGACATGATGCTTTGGGTGTATTCCTTCTTACATCATTGTAGGAGAACTGCCTAAGTTGGGGATAGGTACTTGTGTTTCCAGGAGTAATGATAGAATGGAGATAGCCATAGATTAATTTAATATTGTTCACTTTAAATATCTCCTATTACACATTCACTCTCAGTAAGTTAAACTTTTGTTGAACTTTAATTTGAAATGTAGACTTTAGTGTTGATTAAGTTGCTCTGATACGACGAACGACATCACAATAGACCTATGTCGCATTGTATATCCTGTTTTACATTGCTGTACACCCCAGTTTTCCTTACATTTCAGTTTGAATTGCCATATTGTCGAAATCGATGTTGAAGGCCCCGGTGAAGTACCGGACCAATTCTCAGTGAAGACGATTCGTCGTAATCCTGCAGCTGCAGGCGTTGTAACTGGATCTGCAACTTATGGATCATTTTGGAGCAGTGCTCTACGTAAGCTTTCTTTGTCGTGTTTAGTTTTCTTTCGAAAGATTATTGAGAGCTAACGGACGGCATATGATAGTAAATAGCCTCCGAGCCCAAGAGCATTCTTTTTTATCAAGCTTCAGATAGTTTAAAGAGGAACATTAGTGAAACTGGATTGACGAACATTTCCTTGTAATAAGAATAGATAAGAATGCTTGTTTTCTTTTGATGATGAAATGGCCTAGTTCACTATAATAATCAGGGGGACGTCTCCAGCGGCTGCTACTCGCTCTTTTTCCCATCCAGCCAGCAACGGGTTAAGGGTCGGATGGAGGTACCAACAATAGGGCGGCTTGCCTAGGTAGAGCTTCTTTTTACCAGTTGTGCTTAGTGTTAGCTGCAGCATGCAACCAATCTTTGCCTTGTTACCTTTGTTTGTATTTTAGATGCTATTGTGTGCCATGTCAACTCTGTTTATTTATCTATAGCATTCCCTAGTCATAAGGATGTCTGGAAATAACGTTTTATGCTGCTTAGGCCATAACTTATGTTCGCTCTTTCTTATTTTGATATCGATTGACTAGGCAAATTTTAGAGAACTCAACATCAACTAGACATTCTCTGTAAAATTAGGACCATTTGGAATGGAAGTTGTAGATTTAAAGGTACCATTCAGATTTACTTGTTCATTCAGCTTGCTTTTTCTAGTTTCATGTGAATTCTGTCATTTGTGTCATGTTTGAGTACCTCACTCATTTACCTTTGTTTCACTTTGGAATACTTGACTTTGTGGCACTTTTGCTTGGTTTGGCAATGAAGCTTAATTTTGCTGGACTTCGCTTTAACTATCTGAGAAAAATTGACCGACAATGGATGTTAACTAATTAGTTCAATAAGAATATCCTAGTGCTGGTTGATTAGGTGCTGTTGAACTTATTTCTTCAAGGAGTTTACCATTCCAGTTAACTCTCGTCTATTTCCCTACTGTTAACTCGACATTTCTGTGACTTTTGCACGAGACTGTTTACATACCTGTATTTTGAGACATTTGAAGGAAAATTCAGCTTTATAATGAAACGTAGAACCAGAACGACGACAAAGAAGGCCACTAAAATATTTTGAGATATTTAATGTTCACATTATATGCTAATCTGATGGACTATTCATTTGAAATATGTCATAATGGACTCTAATCTTTGAAATTTAGACGTTTCAAACCCATTCTGGGATCCATCGTAATTATTAAATCATAAATTAATAAATAAGCTTAAATGTACATGAAAGAGGTAGTGAAAGTGAACAGAATAAGACAAGAGATAACAGGAGAGAGAATAGATTCAATGCAAAGGCCTCAATAATCTCAAAAGCATATATTTTAACTAAGATTTACATTAGCAACATTGAGGTCTGGCTTTCTGCTTATTGAAGTGTCTCCACGTGCGTAGTATTAATTAATCCAGAAAGCAGACAAATAATAAGAAAACCGCATGTTACTAACTCAGCACACTCAATAGTCATCTAGCAACAATAGCAATAAAAGAACAAAGCATGTCCTTGTCTAGTGTCCTGGGCACGAGTCTCTAATCATGAAAGTAAAATGTCATTGTCTTCAAGTTCATTTGTAGTTATGAACACTGCACTTATGTTGTGGTTTTGTTTTCAGGTGCTCATGGTAAAGGCCCGGGAGTACATTTATGCTAGCTGTCATTATGGTACATATGATAACCCTCTTCACCTTCCACATGTTAATATAATGACTTCGGTTTAAGATTAGAGCTTGGACCGTGGAGGAATAATACCAGGCGTAGTTTTATTGTTTTTGTGGTTTTAGTTTCTTCTTTCTTTTGAGTTTAGTAGTCCTTTTGTGAACACGTTGTGAAATCACAATATCCAATGAAATGTTGAAACTTGGGAAGTTTCTAGTGAGCTTTGTTATCGATCAAAGAACTTAATCGAAATTCACGTTGGCCTATCTCATGGGTTATCTTTAGTTGTTTTTATCTTCCTATCTCAATTAAAATGCAATCCTCGTGCGATACCTGGGCCCTTTATCAATGTTTTCTGCTTTCTGAATTCGGTGGAAACGTTACCTTTCATCGATATATGCTGTCAAAGCATCTTCAGAAGTCATGGCATTTGAGGATGCAAAGGAATGCTTATGTACAATGACTATTTTGAAATATGGTAAATGCAGAAATAAATGACAAAATATAGAAATACATTATCAGTTACACAGTTGCCGGCGTATCTATCTTCATCATAGTCTTTGATCCTCTTATCAAAATTAATTTGGCTCTTTTTGCCAACTGTCATCAATAAATTTCCATAAGAAACTTCTTGAGTGCTGTCAGATATCTTCCATGATATTCGAAATATCACTTTTAACCCTAGTATAGTAGATACGTATTGAATTCTCATGGATGAGTTACTCAGCTTCCCCAATCCTTCTCGTTAAAAACAAACTTTAGCGGCTGTGAGAGAGTTTTGCCAAAGAACAAATTGTGAATGTTTCTTCCTTGCATCTCATTTTTTGTTGTTGTTTTCTGGCCATTACATAAACTGACAGTCAGGGATATTATATTTCCTCCTTCTCATTGCCATTTTTATTCTATTTGTACTCTTAAGGCATTTTGAATTCTGTGTTGAAATATACTTTTATACCTAATTTGGGGTAGCTGGCAGAAACATCTTATTTACCCATCGTTACCGGAGACATCTTGGTAAATGGGTTCCAAAGACTTTTTGTATTCTTGCGCAGGTGAAATGAGTCAGTCATATCTGGTTTTGTTATTAAAGCAAGAACTACTCTTTAATAAGGTAAGATGACACACTACGTGACTTTTTTCCTGTGCTATAATCCAGTACTCGATGCAAACGCTCGCAGCCATCTTCCCTCCAAATTCTTCAGCTATCCTTTCTGTTTGGTATGTGCCAGTCCCTCCCTGAAGATAAACTTAAAGGAAACAAGAATGTATGACTTTTATTAGGAATAATATCACTGGGCCGTTGTAGCAATTGCATGTTTTCTCAGTAGATTGGGGTTTTCTGTGAGTAAATGTAATAGTTCCACCCTCAGCCGAGTATCTTTAGCACCGACGCTATATTCAACTGTCGTAGAACCGGTTGCCTGGGATTTCATTTTTCAAGTAGTATCTTATGTCTATAAAACTTCAGGCGATGTGCACATACGGTATTGTTTTCAATTGCCGCTGATAAACAAAATGTGTTATTGTTGCTACATGCAGGCTATTAGCTGGGAGTTTTGAGTAAACAAAGCACAGCAAATTATAAGTAAAGACTACATAGCTGTTTTAAAATAATTTACTACCATAGAGCCAGTTCAGCTCAACGTGGGTTAGGAAGTTCGAAAGATAGATCATTTTTGTAAATGCTAAGATTCAGCAATTTTCCTTATATCGCCAAGAGCTTATAAGCTCAGTTTTGAAGAGTGCAGAAGTCATAGATAGCCACTCTTCAGTGCTTACGGTCAGGAATTGGCAAGGATATATGCACTCGGAGGTTCTCTGCATGGACGGACTCTGCTTCCCATTCTATTCAGGGTTTTAATTTCCGCGCGCTTGTTGCAACAGACGACAGTGCAAGCAGATTCTTGTACGGTGTGGGAAAGGATGTAGTGACCAAAGAAGATTATCTAGTTCGAAGAGTTATGAAGTAATTGTTTGCGTGGTTCCTTTCGACGCGCTCGAAGATTTATGCGACGTTCGTGAGTGCGCAATGTTCGAGCCGCTGATTTCCAGTCAAATCCATCAATACACGATTTTGCTCTACTTCATAAATCAAGCGTATTTCTTCGTTGTCTCTTTCAAGTATTTCCGTTCTCCTGATTTCATGCAGTTTTGAGAAGAACCCGCGGTGTTATTAAACCGGGTGTTTCCGTAAACTTTCTCGAGGACGAACGATCTTCAACAAATTTCAAAGTTATTATGGAATATACTTTCAAAAATAAAAAAGCGTCTAAGTAATTTTGCGTTAAAACCTTATTGTTTGTTTGATATTGCCAGTGCCTGGATATCGGTGGACCATTAAATATGATAATCCAGGTTTCCATATTATCTAGAGCCAATATTTTTGTGTATTACGGCTTTTGAGGATATGCAAGTTTCTACTTTCAAAGTATCCAGACTATAATCAGCACGTTTCTCGATTTATGATACTATTCTACGGCAACATATTTTTTACCAGTTCTTAATGTAGCATCTTTTCCTTTTCATTCCATTTCATTTTTTCATCATTCTATTCCATAGGCATGCCAAAACGTAGTAGCAATACAGTTGAATGCAACTGCAATAATTAACAAATTGACAACATTTGAAACTACAAACTATGAAGCCAATGGGGCAATTTTGTAGCTGCATATAGTATAGATTCACTACGGAGGAACTCTCCACATTGTTGAACTACTGGAAGGATACCCACCGCTTAAATCCAAACTTGAACAAGAAATTATATAAAACAACAACAACATTGATGAGTCAGATAAGCCTCAACAAATTTTGTAATTGGGTATAGAGCCAATAAAGTAGGTTTCCAGTTTAGACCGAAAAACAACAACAGAACCAGCAGTAACCCATTTGAAAACTGGAAGGTTATTCATCATTGACTCCAACACTATGGTTACCCAATTATTTTGAATTTATAGTGGAAAACAGTGAAATTAATCGAATGTGGGACGCCAGCAACCTTCTTTAGTATTAGCGCTTGAAATGTTGTTAGCTAGCGTACAAGTGCTATTGGGAAATGTACGATAGAATTACCCCTGGCCGCGCGACAGGTATGCATCATATATAATAAAGTTAGACTGGATCCGTTCTGATCCCATCGCGTTGTAAAAGTAAATAAGCCTAAGCTGGGAGGCGCCTATTCCAGTCTATGTAATGGTTATATACCTTCTCCAGACACTTATTGCCCCTCAACTATCGGGCCTTGTGCAGCCTCGAAACCCTCGATATGTTTTGCACCTGCGACAGGTTATGAAAGTGATAAATTAAATACGTGGTTTTAATGGTATGTGGTAAATATTATAACGTGATACCCCTGTAAGTACAGTCACCAACTCTTATTTGGAGTTCCAACACGATGTTTTGAGTGCCGTGTTTGAGTTAGTGTCTCTGTCTGAATTTTGATATATGGGCTTCAGAATCAGTCTTACCAGGATTCTGTAACAGCCAGGAGAGGATGGCCAACTGCGCAGCAGCTGTTTTCAATAGTCTGCGCATAATCTGTTTATTCTTTGATCATCTTAGCCATTCAATTCATCAGTTAGTGACAATTGCATAACATCAATACGAATTTGGTTAAAACCAACTCGCAGAGCAAGTGCTA